>CALZFC010000033.1:3600000-4040000 GCA_945643635.1 Allodiplogaster sudhausi | reverse complement strand
AAGAGAGAGAGAGAGAGAAATGGAGAAAGGAGAAAGAGAGAGAAAGAGAGAGAGAGAGAGAGAGAAATAGAGAAAAAGAGAGAAAAGAGAAAGATAGAATGGAGGATGCATAGTAATAACTAACTTGAAGCTTTACATACACTCGGATACGGCCACTTCCTCGTGCAGGACGATGGATAAGAAAGCAAAAGGAAGGTGTAAGATAAGAAGACAGAGACAAAAAGGGGAAACGAGAGATAGAGAAAGAAAGAGGGAGAGAAAGAAAGGGAGAGAGAAAGAGAGAAAGAGAGATAGAGGGAGAGATAAAGGGTGAGGGAGGGAAAGAGAGAAAGAGGGAGAGAGCGCGAAAAGAGAGCGAGATAAAGTGCGAATGAGAAAAAGATGCATGATGTTAAGGTCAAAGAGCGTAAAACATAAACGTGTTTGATTTCGATAATGAAAAAAAATCCTCGAAGGAAACGACAGAAATGGAAAGAGGACGCAAGAGAGTGGGGATATTCTTGGGCAGTCCTTGTGTCCACTTCATGCCATGAGAACGGGTGGATTGGAACCGAGAACACAATCTGCACACGAGTGGAAGGGGATAAGAAGTCACTTTGAAAGAGAAGGAGGCTCAGTGAGGTAGGAGAGAGAGAGAGAGAGAGAGAGAGAGAGAGATATGAAGAGAGAGAGAGAGAGAGAGAGATAGAATGAGAGAGAGAGAGATTTAGAGAAAGAAGTAGACAGGGAGAGATTAAGAGATAGAGAGAGACAAAGAGAGATTGTGCGGAAGGGGTTTAAGTTTTACAAAGGAAGGGTAGAGCGAGAGAGGTGAAACAAAAAAAGAGACAATTGCGCGATGGAAACTGTCCAATTGCAGCGCCAAGACAGCCCAGAACAATTTCTTCTGCCAAACAATGGAGTCTGTGGCGAGTTGCCATTCAAGGCAGTCCTACTCAACTAACTGCTTCTGAATAAGCAATGCATATTCTTCCTCTCTCTCTCTACCTCTCTCTCTCTCTTTCTCTCCCCTCTCTCTCTCTCTCTCTCTCTGCCTCTGGCCCTCACTCTCTCACACTGCCACCTTCACAACCTCTGTTTCCCTGCAAAAGACGGAAGGTACATGCTTTTTCTCTATGTTTAGAACCAATGCAAAAAAGTTGAAAAAAGGATTGTGTGAAGCTCAGCAAAAATGATGTTAATCTATCTAGCTGGAAGGCATGCAAATTCGAAAACAACAAATGACTAAAATAATATATAAATAATAGGTGAAAATAGATTTGATTAAAAAAAAATATGTTCAGTACCTTGGAGATTGAAAGAAAAGTCTTTTTGCCTTTTAGAAAATAAGCGGAAAAGGGGCATTATTTTAAAAAGCGAATTTTACCGCGCAAATGCCGAATTGGAGCGCCTATTTCAGAGCGCAATTGCGCATACGAATGGAGCGCAAGTTCGCGCCATTCAAAGATTACATCGCATGAAACTGCCTCTCCACCATTTCAGAGCTTTGTATCATTCATTTCTTTTGTTTCGTTTTCGCTTTTTTCTTTCGTTTTCAAGAACTATTTAAACCGCGTAAATTAACGTCTTTGTTTATTGACGTTTACTCGCGTTTTATCTGATAACACGTTTTATCTGATAACAAAGTTTTTTTTATTAATTTTTTTTATCAGCAATAAAAAACTTAATTTAAAGGATTCCTGGGAAAGATGGAAGTCGACAACGGCGATGCCACGAAGAAGGAGCGCCTTGCGTTCAAGCCATTGGATCTGAAGCGGCTACTTAAGACCTACTACCAGAGCATCTTTCCATTCAAGCCTTTCTGCGCCTGGATGAGCTACGGCAAAAGTGCGGTTTACATATCGAATCTTTTTGCCTCTTCTTACTTTATAATTCTTGGTTAACCTTTCCATCCTTCTTTAAAACTAAAGTAGGGCTAGGAAAATGTGTCACAAGTTCAGCGGGCACTAATTTGATTTAAGGAATGATATTTTGGAAGAAAATTTGTTTTGGCATTCTGGGGTTTATTATATGACAGTAGGCCTAGAAGGCTTTTGTCTTCACTATGCTCACGCCTAATTGGTAGAAAAGGGTTTTCATGCCGCTTTTAATAGTGTCTATGATTGAGGAGAAATAAATTGGGCTCGTTATTTCCGAGAAACAAGGCGGAAAAGGGCACTGGAACACTTGGAAACGTGCAGAAGGCGACGAAGGACAGCTCAAGTATGTCCGGTCTTGGAAGAGAGAGAGAGAGAGAGAGAGAGAGAGGGGTAGAGAGGACGCTGGGGATGCTAGAGACTATGTAAGAGATAGACTACGAAGAGGGGATTGTAGAGAGAGACAGAGAGGGAGGCCAGAGAAGCAGAGAGCTCTTCCAGACGCCGTGAAGCACACGTTTGCTGCTCTCCACCCACCTCCGTCGCCGTCAGCCTCGTGCGGGGTGTGTGGAGGGCAGGGTAGTGGGAGTCTTGGACCCCCCCCCCCCCTTCCTAGGTCTACCCCCCTCTCCTCTCCAGGGTGTCCGATTTCTGTCCCTCCTCGCGTGGCGTGCTAACATTCTGCCCGTCCTTGGCTTCCCCTTCTGGATCACGGAAGATCTCAAAGAAGGGGAAGAGGCGCCAAAGCCTACTCCGGCCCATGCATTGCCCCCTCCGGTTTCCGCTTTCGAACAGAGGGCCCTCCCTGAAGAAGACTCTTCCACTCTCTTTGCTCTGCCCCTTTTCCACTAAAGACCCCATTTGGAGAAGGGCTGTGCATCCGTGTGAAAGAAGAGGAAGGCAAGTGGAACTGGATGCTCCGCGAGCTATCCAGGGCCCCCCTTCAGGGCCAACCGTCGAGTGTGTTGTCATGTTTACACGTACGAAGAGAGAGCAAAGAGGAGAGATGAAAAGTTGGAAAGGGCAGATGATGAAGAATGACAAACTTCTCAAGTAGAACATGCAATGTTTCTGGCACAGAGTCAGAAGCAGGAAATATTAGCAAGTTTCACGCAAGTTGGGTGAAAAGGCGTGCATAATTTAAGGGAAGAATTACGGAAAAGAATGAATTAGTGCAGGTATAATAGCTTTCTTCAATGATGAAGTGGAATTGTGGACTCTTACGGTTATAATTTCTTTTTTAAAGTTAGTATTCAATAGCAGTGATTACCTGAATCGAGGAGTGCAATTGCACTTTCTAGAACGATATACATATAGCCTTTTCTTTGTAGAATCCTCGGAATACTTTGGTCGGCGCGAATTTGCGTTCATTCTCGAGGAAGATGTCCATCTAAGGCTAGTTTTCTATCTATTGATAAATACTCTTATAAACTTCCCACACATTTTCTCCTTTCTTTTTCTCAAATAGCCTTGAAAAAGCTCTATTTATTGGAAGAATGTCGAATGCGGCGAGTCCGAGTCGTTGTATTCCGTTCTATGAGTTAAGCAGGCAAATTAATTAATGGTTAATGTTGTTACTTTAACAGATATCGCAGTTTTGCGACTCCGTCCGAATTCGAGAGTGAACTCTGCAGTATCAGCCCACATAAGCTCGATCTGGGCGCCGTCTACAGTTTACCGGTGAATATGCGGAAATAGTTGCATAATATTCTTACTATTATAGCTACGATTCGTAAACACACGCACACTATCGTTTCTAAGGCAATTTATGATGATGAGAGGTAGTAACAGTCCCATTCATACGGTAAACCAAAATACAGTACACAGCTCTGCTCATACATCTGGATAGGCCGTTATATGCGGGACGACGTGAAACAAAGAAAACAGTAACCGGAGAGTTGAGCGAGTGAAGTGGTGCTTATCGTGGAATCTTTTTTTGATCGTAATCGCTCGCTTTCTCATCCGGCGTTCCCTCACTTGACACCCCATGCGAATTGAGTATTTGCTTATCTGCAGTGATTGACTTCCATTCTTTCTCTCGTTCTCTCTCTCTCTCTCTCGCTCTCTTTAACATTCTCTCCCTCTCGATAGCTTTCTATCTCTCTCTTCCTCTCTTTTATTTTCTCTCTCCCTCTCTGTCACTCTCTGTCTGTGTCTTTGTTTCGCTATCGCTAACTCTTCTTCTCTCTATATTTTTTTCATTTCTCTTTCTCCTACTTTCTTCCTGTTCTCATTCCTCTCTCTCTCTCTCTCTCTCTCTCTCTCTCTCCCGAGCAGGGGAAATTGGCTGAGATAGCCCATTACTCTTGACTCGCTGTGCAAGAAGGCCAAACAAAGTGGAGTCGCCTGAATAATCAACAAAGTGAGACGTAAATCCGTGTTGATTCGATATCGTGCCTCGCCTCCAGTTCACTGTTCAGGGTTGAATCGTCTTTAGAAAAAAAGGGTCAATTTCGGGACGTAAAGTCGCTTTAACTATGGAATTGATGCAGTAATATCTCTTCTATCTCTAAGCTTGTACTCCTCACTCTTCTCCATGTGTTCTCTCGTTTTCTTTCAGCCCAAGGAGGGTCGTGGTCGCAGTGACTTTGTTGCGGTGAAGCGCGAGCTCGTCTTTGACATTGACCTAACAGACTACAAGGATGTCCGGACCTGTTGCGAGTTGGTAGTCGCAGTATTTTTTTTGTTTACATTAAAACCAACCAAATTGTGTGGTTGCTTCGTTTTATTTCGCTCCTTAAGAAGATCAAATTCTCATGAAATAAAAAAGTCTGATTATGTTTCACTCATAGTCCAATATCTTTAGATGGTTCAAAAAGATATTTGACTTTCTTCAGAGGTGCAAAAGTCTGCCGAAAATGTTGGAAGTTTATCGCGCTCGCGGTTCGAATTTTGGACGCTCGACTGAGGAGTAAGAATTTATTTAAAAAGATTTAAGGAGAAACTTAACTACTGTTTATAGTAAATGCCTTTTGGAACACGGAATACTGTTTCAATAAAGGAAAGGAGAAAAAAAAAGATATTTCTAATGACTGCCCCTTTCCAGAAGACATGGGCTTCTCCTCTCTTTTCTGGGTGTTCTCGGGTCGCCGTGGCGTCCACTGTTGGGTAGGCGACCAGAAGGCTCGCGCCCTCTCGGGCCACGCGAGATCAGCCCTCGCAGAGTACCTCTCATTACTCACGTCGTCGCAAGACAAGGTTTGCACCGAGGCCACATACAATGTGTCATTTTGCTGGGTAGTAATTTGCAATTTAAAAAAATCTTTAAATAGACTGTCGTGTTAGACAACAGGTTCAACCTGCTGTCTATCATCATAGTCTATTAAGAGATCTATTTTTTAATTGCCAGATTAGTACTACAATCTCCACGGTGTGCGTTAAGATTGGAAAAAGCGTGATGATTCTAGAGAAATACAGTATCCTACAGTATCTTCCTCTTACAGGGCGACATCCTCGACTTGCGGCCCAAGATTGCGAAAGGCCACGGAGGCAAGAAGCGAGGCGGCTACACGCGCAGTCTGCATCCGATGTTGGAAGGAGCTTATAGGACAGTCATGGAGACAGAAGGAGGACAAGTCATTGAAGTAGGGAACACTTTCCTTTAAACATTAATTTTTGATCGCTAAGCATTTCATATCAGTCTGGTTAATTTGTGCATTGCAGGACATGGTTGTGGAACAAGGCTGGCTTCGCACGGAGCAGTCGCTGATGAAGGGATGCCGAGATGAGCAGCTGAGAGAGAGACTTCAGAAGATTTTCACGTCGGTTCTTTTAATGTTTATATATGTATTATTTAGTTTTTAAACTATAGATGAATGTAAATTAAGAAGAAAAAAAACTCGTTAGGAGTTTATTGTAGAGCCTTTCTAAATAATTATTATGTGTTTTAATAGGCTAGAAGACGAGCGCCTCCGCTGGCAGGCCTTTCTTCGAATGTGCGACGAGAGAGTGTGGCAGAGGGAGAGGGAGGCGGGACAGACAGTCCCGAGAGATGTACGCTTTCTCACTTTCTTTTCTTTTCTTTTTATTTAATTTAATGCGTTTAATGTAATTTGTATGCAATTTACCTACAATTGCACAATTGGTTCGCGAGATGACTAGTCTGAGAGGAAAAGAAATTGTACTTTAGAGGCTGGATAAAATATTTCAGAGGGCCAGAAAGGATTTCGAATTAGAATTAAAGTAGCATTTTAACGAAATGTTCGTCAGAAGAGTGATGTGACAAATCTGAAGAGGCATTAAAAAAATCTAATTGAGAAAATGGAATGGATATTACTACAAAGTGCGTGATTATAAAATGATTTAAATTGTCCTTACAGATGCCGTTGGAGCGAGAGCGAACCTTGGCCCGGTGGTTTGTTCTGTTTCACGTGTATCCGAGACTCGATGTCAACGTGTCAACCGGTTCGTCAACCTTTTAAAACTTCTCCTGTAATTTGTTTTATTGTCTATTCGCATCGTATTATTTACTCTAGCCTTTTTTTAAACTGATTAATATGACTGGAGACAAACGAAATTAACTCATTCCATTACTTTTTAAATTCCGACTAATATGAGAACTAATTGATGTCTCGTTCTCCCCTTAGGCATGAACCATCTTCTCAAGTCGCCCTTCTGCGTTCACCCGGGCACTGGCTGCGTCGCTGTGCCGATTGACCCGGATACGGTAGGTTACAGGGGTACTGTAGATACAGTATCCACTCTCCCTCACCACTGACGCACTAAAAATGCTCTCCTTTCTCAGGTGTTCGAATTTGACGTCGAATCAGCGCCGCGGATTGATCTCCTCATTGAGGAAGTGGCGAAGATGGAGAAGACGGAGGAGACGAAGGAGAACAGGAAGATGCTGGGTCAGTGAGGGAAAGAGAGGGGGGAAAGGAGAAAGAGCGAGCGAGAGACAGAGAGAGAGAGAGCGAGAGTGAGAGATACACGAGAGAGAGAGAGGATAGAAAGTGTGTGAGAGAGTGAGAGGATAGAACGTGCGAGAGAGAGAGAGAGAGAGAATAATAGTTGACCAAATGCCGGCCTTTTAGCCTACCGCCACTCCTCACTCGCCCCACACATCCAGCTACTCGAGAAGTTTACCTCCATTGCTTGTGCGACGGCTTGATAATTAATTGTTGTTAATTTAGAAATGCGTTTCCTCAACTTATTTCATTTATGCAAATTTTCACATTTGGCCTGTTTGCATTGTCGAAAGGATCACGTTCATATTCTTAACAATTCTGTATCTTGCTCTTTTCCGGGTTTTCTCTTCTAAATGTATTTGTGTATGCTTAAACTTCTTGTGACTTGTATGCATATTTATCGCGTCGGTACAAGACTCCTTTGATGAATAAAAAGTGAACTTTAGACTGGCGGGAATTGGCGTTCTATGACATAGATTATTGGGAATAAAATGGGTCCGACGGCTGCTTGAAAGGGATGAGGTGCTGGGAATACAGGCTGGATTTGCACAGTGTAACTTAATGATAGCAGCACCAGATTAAACTCTAAAACAAGGCATTCATGGCTAAAAGAAAGGAGCACGACTGGTGAATAAGACATGTGACGGCTCGATTAAAGCGCTTTTTTGTAAGACAACCAATCTATTTGGTGTATGCACACAATAAATTATCCTAGCCATAACTGCACACGCTTTTTACGAATACTTTTGGCAGCTCTGGCAGGAACAGAATTAAAAAGAAACCTTTCTAGATAAGAAGGAACACTTGAAAGAATAGCATCGTGTATGGTAAGAGCAATGCATAGACAGGCCCGTTTCATCGAGTAAGTATATAAAAAGAAAGCCTCATGGAGGAAGAAAGGTCGCTAGTATATATCATAAAAGAAATATAAAATTTGGATCAAACATAAATAAAAAAAATCATGAATAGAACAGACATGGGTCAAATGCCCCCTACAGCATCATCATGTTGCCACTTTCATTCTCATTTTGGAGGTCGCTGGCTCCCGACTCGGATTCCTGGCGTACGGTAGTCTTGGCCATTCTCTCGCGCGCCCGCGCCTTGGCCTCGACGAGCTGTTGGCGGCGTTTCTCTGCGTCCATCTTTAAAAAAAGTGGCAACTGTTTTCTTTTAATATTTATAAGAGAATGTAATACATGTTCATAATTGAAAAAAACACTAGTTTTTCGAAAACACAATCTTAAATGATATCAGGTGAAAGGAAACTTTAAAATACACGAAAGGAAAGTAGGAGATTATATATCATAAATGCATCTCGCTGATTATTCCGTGACTCTTTCTCTCCAGAAAACTCCGAGTGAAACTCCTCGATTACCTTTCTCTTCTCTGCAACGGCGGCGTTGACAGGCGCCGCAGAGGGCAGCTTGGTGGTGCGGGCCTTTCCTCCGGGAGCAGTCTTTGAAGTGCTGCGGCCACTGAGAGAGGGAGTGGTCGAGGCAGAGGAAGAGAGCGAAGAAGACGTGCCCTCGCCTTCTCCTCGCACCAACTTAGCACTGCCATCTACAGAGAGGCAGTTCAATGCAATGGAACTACGGTAGAGTAGGCAAAAGAAATGACCCGAATGACAGTTGCTTTAACAGACTCATCTAAGTTTAATGCCAATCCCTCACTCACCCCCGATTTCCCAGCCCAAACCCTTATCGCACCCCGATTTCCGCACTCCAAACCACGATCACACCTCCACTTCCCAGCCGAAAGCCTCAACCTACCCATGCTTTGCTGGGCATTAGAAGCGAGTTTTCATGTCCAGCCAGTCCATCTAGCTTCAATAAGCATACTAACTGAGATGTGCCGTGATCTCCTCTTCCGCCATCCACTGCCTCTTCTTCCACTCATCAACATCCTTGGCTGCCTGCTGGATGTCGCTCAGCTCGATCTCCACCAGTGCCCAGTAGCCTTCGAGGTCAGCAAGGGTGGGCAGAGGAGCGCCGGCAGGCGCAGATGAAGGGTCCTGGAAATGGAGACAGAGAGAGAGAGACCGAGAGCAAGAGAGAGAAAGAGAGAGAGAGAGAGAAGTAAGAAGTATTAACCATGTGATGCTTGATGAGTTGGTCGAACTTGCCGAGTTTCTTGCCATTGATGAGAGTGGCCTTGCCAATGCAAAGTCGCAACGCGGCTGCGGCAGCCTCGGGAGCAGTTGATGGGAGAGCAGCCAGCTGGGCAGTGGAGATCTGCGGAAAAGCTATCATTAATAAAATTAATAATAAAAATGGGTACAATCGTTAAACTGTTATTATTAACATAATTATGAAGCGATAATCACAAGTTGAATTCACTTTGCTTATAACATCGAGCTTCTTCTGCAAGACACTTCTATAAAAAAGGAATAAATTTGATCATAAAATTAAAATAAAAGTAACTAAACAAAGAATATGAGGCCACCTGAATTTGGTTATTGAGGTCGCCTCGCGTGGTCATCAGAAGGTTCTCAAAGAAGAGGTCGTCTCTTGCGTCTGAACAGGTTCATTCTTTCAATTCTTATTGCCAATAACAAATACGATAAACATTAGTAAGCAGATATGAAGAGATAACAAAATATGCTTCATTATAAGTAATAGGAAGCATATTTTGTTATGGAAAGATAAAGATAGCAAACCAGAATCATTGGTCAGTACAGTCGAATGACCGTTCTCCTTCGCCTCTGGGACATCCACCTTGGAAGACTTCTTCTCCACAGTCACACGCTCCTCGTACGGATCCAAGAGGTGAGAAGGCTGCATAATTTGGATTGCATTAATCAAACATATTTTATTGATAAACTACATTCATGAAATTAATCTTAATCACTATTCCGTGAAATACTAACACAGTAAAGTAACAGTAATAGTCCAGAAGTGCAATACCAAAAAGGCGATTCAGAGAAGGTTAATTGATTCGTTCGTTGAAATGAACACTTACGTCATCTTCTAACAATGCTATTTCAGCTAATTTTTTCTCGATAAAACCAAAATAAAGCTTGTATGAATACCTTGATGATGTTGTTGTGATTAACTTCGTCGTCGCTTGCCGTTTTGGGAAGGGTCTGAAATAAAACTATGCCATTTCAAAAAGTTAAAAGAGCCGTCTATATATCTCTTCAGAGAGAGGACTATTATCAATAGAAATGTTTAAAATAAATTAATAGTAAAAATAACTAATAATAAAACAAACTTTAGTCTTGATTTCCTCTTCGCCGAGTGGCTGGGCGTTCACAATGAGTGAGTGCGGCTTGATGTTCTCTTTCGTCTCGTCATCTGCAAGGATATTCGTGTCATTTTGTTCAGTCATAACTGTGGAGGTCAGAAAATACCTGCAATCTATAAACTGGCATATCTGAACTGTTCAGTCCAAACGTGTTATTCCCATAAAAGACTCTGTTAATCAGCAATAATATCTTGATAGCTTAGAACCATTTTTACCTATAAAATAATAATTTAATATAATATGTGTGTCTACATATAAAATCTTAATTATTTCTAAATTCTTCCTTACCAGTACTGCACAGATGAAGGCGATCAAACTGGGATATGAGTGTCTTGATGGCACCCGGGGTGGAGATGGAGTTGCCCATGACTCCAATCGGTGTTTCTGCTCCAGTGGTTGCTGCTCTGTCTCTCCCTCCACCGAAAGAAGGCAGTGGCGGAGAGGAGTAGCTGGAAGAAGAGAGAGGCATTATCATCCGAGAATCAAAGAAAACTCTATTTTATTATTAAAGAAAACGATTAATTCCACTGTTTGAAGCTACTAAATATGATTATTTTTTTCAGTAGAAAAAAAGGCATCTTCGGATATGGATGGAATATGTTAACGTCATTTTCTTAATTCAGCCGGTGGCTGTGTGTATCCATTACATTTACGTTACCAATACTAAAGCTACCAATTTTAACTCCCCAATATTAGGTCTAACCATATGACAATAGAGTAACAAGAAAATATGGATGGAAGCAATGGAAAAGAAATTGGAAGCTACTCAGTTTGAAAACGTCGTAACATTTAAACAACCTCGTATGCTGATAGAACAGACTTAAATGTAGAGCTTTTTAAAAATAAATATATTTAAAAAAAAAACGTTGCCGAGTTCTTTCAAAGCGGGCGTGACAATTGCAGCCTTATAAACAATGAGAGTATGAAAAGAGCAACTTGGAAGGCATACAAGCTGTGAGTGATGGTGGCACAGCAACGATGGGAGACTGGTGCAGCCAGGAAGTAGGAGGACAGTGAACAGAATGACAAACAAGTGTAGAGGGGAGATGTATAACGAGTATGAATAGGAATCACTCCATGCATTCGATCGTAAATACAACCACATTCAAAGCAACATCCGCAAGAATAGCCAAGGAACGGCATTGTGCATGGTCGGTGAGAGCTTAGAGAAACACTGAGTCTACAGAGACAGGGAAGCAGCGAGAGAGGAAGAGCGTCAGAGAGAGCGAAAGAGAGGAAGAGAGTGAGAGAAAAAGAGGAAGAGAGTGAGAGAGAGCGAAAAAGATCCACAGGGACGCAGACGAACACAGAGCTATGAATGGTAGAATTAACAAGCATGCCTGATTCGGGGGATAGATCATTAGGAGAGAAGAGACGCAGACGGTTAGAGTGCTTACTGGCATGGAAATAAAAAAAGCGAAATGTTGTAGATTCAACAGCTGCATTTCCGAGGTCGCACGGCAGAGGATTCGAATGGGGTTAAACCCCTTTTACCTTGGCATAGCTTAACAAGCAACCCAACCACCTTTGTCTCTTTAAGCCTGCATTCCTGCTTTATACCAATCAAAGCCACAACCATCCCTCGAAGAGAACTAGAAATCAAGTCATGGGGCGGTAATTCCATCAAAAGGCATCCACAGTTCATTGGGACAACAGACTGACTGGTTGGCAGGAATGGAGCGTGTTGGTGTGGAAATAGTAAACGGATTGGAGTTGAAAAAATGGAAGCTGAAACACATGACGTGTTTTTGCTATTCAGAGATGGAAGGAAGAAAGAGAGAAGAGAGAGAAAGAGAGGGAGCCAGAAAGAGAGAGAAAGAGAGGGAGAGAGAGAAAGAGAGAAAGAGAGCGAGAGAGAGAGAAATCTCCTTGTTCTCCAAGAATACAAGAGAAAAAAAGCCAACATCGCCCTAACCCTATTGGCTAATGATGTTCTATTGTTCGACATTCCAAGACTTGCGAGAGAACTTTAGACTGGTTGCATGTTGGGGGCTGATTGTAAGCCAGACATGATATCATGGGGTGATTAAGAGTGGAAAACAGAGCGAGTCAAAATGCCTCTGGCAATAAAGGACTAGGCACGCGATGGAAAGAGTTTGGTAGGCGTGGTCGCACACTTGGTGGCGGTAAACATACTGTCAGAAACATGGCTGCATCGTGGGAGAGAGAGAGAGAGAGAGAGAGAGAGAGAGAGAGAGAAAGGAGAGAGAGAGAGATGAAAGAGTAGGAAGATTTAGAAATGTGAGAGTGAAGAGAGGAAAACGTCAGATTTAAACGACGCGCAATCAAGAAGAATCGCATGGGCTAACAGAGTGCGAAGATGCGCGAAAACTAGATGCCAGCAGGGTGGGTATTAGCGATTAAGACGGGATAAGAGGTAAACTCTCTCACTCTCTCCAAATTTCTCTCTGTGAAATAGAGAGAGGAGGAGAGAGACAAAGAGAGAGGGGGGAGGAGGGGAGGAGGGAGCAAGATAGAGAGAAGTCGATTGAAAGAGACTTCATAAAAAGAAGAGACACGGATGTTAATACAGCGAGATGGTGTGAGATACAAGCAGATCGTGTGGCAGACTGATCCGAGGGCTCAAGTGGATTTGGATGTATGAGGACTTATTCTCTCTCTCTCTCTCCTCTCTCTCTGTCTCTATCTCTCTCTTTCTCTGCCTCTCTCTCTCACTTTCTCCCCCTCTCTCTATTTCTCTTCTTCTCTCAATGCCCTAGGAAACGAAGAAGCATCAAGGCATTCTCCCCTCTCCGATCGCTTGTCGCGTCCACTTGAAAAACGTATGAAGAAAGAGAAAAACCGCGTTGACTTGGAATCCTTCTTCGCTTGCGCGGATCTTTCGTGTGGAGGCTGTTGTTGAGAGAGAGAGCGATTGATACAGGGAGAGAGAGAGAGAGAAAAAGAGAGAGAGAGAGAGAAAGAAAGAGAGAGCGAGAGAGAGAAAGAAAGAGAGAGAGAGAGAGAGAGAGAGAGAGAGAGAGAGAGAGAGAAGCAACGCAAGATATGGCTAGCGATGAAGAATGGTATGCGAGCCATATCAAAAACTGAGCGGGTTGCAATGGTGCCAGCACGCCAAAAGAAGAAGAGAAGAAGAAAGAGGATGCGGAAGGCAGAAGGAGAAGAGTGGAGAATTCCTGCCAGAACGGGAACTACAAGCAAGGGAAAGGAAGCTTAAAAAGAAGGCTGAAGCACGATGCACTCCCTTACCGGCACAGGACTTGGAAAACATATGAGAAAACTATGAGCAGCCCCACAAAGGAACTTCTTGAAACAGCAATTAACTATCAATAAGCGACCAGCTCTAGAGTTTAGAAAAAATATCAAAAATTAAAATTGTTGCTAGATAGTAAACAAAAAAATTGTGGCAAATAATAAATTTCATCTTAAACTTCAAAAAGTGTATACACTAGAAGAAAGTTCCGGCGACACTCAATCATCTGTGATCAAATCATGTGGCAAAGATGTCAAGGGCGGGGATCAGGCAGCGAGTACGATGAACTGATTATATAGAGGTAGAGGAAGACTGATTACGAGGAAGGCAGATGGGCAAAAGGGATGAGAGGGGAGAGAGATAGAAAAAAGAGAGAGGAGTGCAGATATAGAAAGAACGGAAAATTGAGAGAGAGAGAGAGAGAGAGAGAGAGAGAAAATGACAGAAATAGAGAGCGAGATTAGAAACGTAATGTAGCGGTGTAGTAGAAGGGCAAGAAGTGTGGTAAGAAAGAAAGAATACTATCAAGGCCGCTCCACCTCTTTCTACTCCCCGCTCACCTTCAACGCGGGAGAACCGATGACAGAAGAAAGAAGATCTGTTCTCTGAATGCACAGCGGTGCACAATAAACGATTGAGCATGCTTGAAGGGGGAAAAGAAAGGTCGGAAAGGACTGGACGAATACATTCTGAGTTAAGCAAGGGTATAAAGCATAGAAAACAAGCAAAACATTATGGGCCTTAACGCTGTGAAGATAGAGAGAGAATAGAGCGATAGAGAGAAAATAAAGGGAGAATAGATAGTGAGCGAGAGAATGTGGGATAGAAAGAGAAGAATCAGGGAGAGAGAGAGAAAGAGAGATTAGAAGAAGAGAGTCCAAAATGGAAAGAAAGGACCATCATGCAACATACACATCAAGCAGCCGATTGGAGTTTAATCCCGAAAGAGAGAAGTCATACAACTTACAAGCATGCCTAGCAAACTAGTCCATGCCTGTCAAGCCTCTTCTCAACTCTCCATTTGGGCCTCTCTCAAAGCTAGCCGAATTAACAGAACTCGAAGGTAATACAGATAGAAAGATTTCTTCTTCTTACTGCTTTCGCGATCAACCTAATGAGGGAGATAACAAAAATATTTATAAACCTAAATAAATGAAACTTAAAAAGGGTCTATAATACATCTGATAGATTACGCAAGAAAGACGCAATGCGTGCGTCGTACAAGAGACTATTCGCAGTGGACGGGAGATGGAGAATCTAGTGCAATGATGGGGGAATTTGTGCGGCTCCAAGAAAGGTGCGCGATTGAGCCGATGGGAGAAAGAGAGAAAAAGAGGTACAGGTTGAAGAGAGAGATAGAGAGAAACAGAGAGAAAACGGGAACGAGAGAGAAACAGATACAGCGGCAATGAAAGCGATCTGCAGAGAAAGGGCGAGAAGATCGAGAGAGACAGAAAGAGAGAGAGAGAGAGAGAGAGAGAGAGGGAGAGAGAGAGGGAGAGAGAGAGGGAGAGAGAGATGGAGAGAGAGAGAAATGGAGAAGGTGAGAGAGAGAGAGCCATGACTGAAATCCGAGGGGATTAGTCAGTCATTAATAAGAGATGGTCTGTATGGAAACTAGATAGGCAAAGAGAGAAGGAGAGAAAGAGAGTGAGAGAAAGTGGGGAAAACTGAAGATCGAAAAGTAAGAGAAGCAAAGAAACCGTTCGAGCAAATGCAATCTTTACCTATTCTATTTTTCCAAGGGAGAAGATACTGTTAGTATGTCACCAGCTTAAAACCAAATCATTTGTATGAAAATAAGCATGCAAATTGCGAAATTTTGACAATGAATTTTATATTTAAAAAGGTGTTGTTTAGCATGTGGTAAGGAAACCAAGGTAAAGGAATGAGAGAAAAGAAAATAAATTAGAGGCGGTGATCACAAAAGGGAGGGAGAGAGTGCGGAGAAAGAGAGATGGAAAGAGTGTGAAAAGGACGTGGACAGACAGAGCAATCGAGCTGTTCTAAAGAAGCGAACAGCAGGGGGTTGTAAAAGGAGCTAACGTTAAACGATACGTCTTCAATCGTACCGCCGATGAAGAAGAAAATGAAGAAAAGCGCGCAAAGCCAAGAGATTGTTGAATGGTTCGTGTATAAACACGGGGCCTTTTCTCTTCTAATCTCTCTCAATCCTTCTCTAAACTAAAAAAATTTCAATTGTTTTTGTTATAAATCTGACACAATTATTTAAGATATGTTTATTTTCATGTCTTTTTCTCTTTATAAAAGTCTAATTAGCTGCAGAACATTAGTTCTCACCTCGGAGTCCTTGGCGAATCCTCGGCAGCAGCGGCGCGGTAGGCCATGAGACGCCGTTCGATGAGGCTGGGCATCATCTGAGCGGCGCCGCGAAACGGAGTTGATGAGTCGGCCGGAGCCAGTGTCGGAATCGAAGAGGAGCCGTCAGCATCCATCTGGTGGGGAGCAAGACGAGGCGGTGTTCTGCAATCGTTTATACTGGGGCTTAAAAAGATACCGTTTATTTTACGTACTCATCCTAATGTGGGGTCTTCCTGAAATCCCACCCAGAATTTGTCGTAATAATTCTGTTTTACGCTCCTTGTCTTGATTTCCGGGACACAAGCACCCCACCTAACCCTTTTTTTCCAAAATCGACGGTGGCATTTATTCCTTGATATTTCTAAACAAATCTAATAAGGGATACACATATCTGACAGTTTAGACAACCTTTATATCAGCTTAAAAACATTTTGCGACAATCCATCCGTCGTAAAAAAAAAGATGGAATAACACCTTCACGAAAAATATATTCATAAAAAGATATTCCGCCTGCATTTTTGCGAAAGAAAGTTAAAGTGTTGGTAAAACCCACCACTTGAATTCCGAGTTTTATATTTATTTAAGGTTTAGATTATAAACGGAAACTACCACGTATCCATAATCCCACCTGTATCCATTGGCTGCACAGGAGATTCGGAGATAACTCGGAGTACGGTAGGGGGCCCCGCCACATTCGGGAGATGCCAGGTTGTCCTCACTCATGAAGCTCGTTGCGCCCGCGAGAGGAGTAATTGAAACGTTCTGCAAAGTAAGAATTTATATTAATTTTAATCTTAACTTCCTAAACAATTTTATATTATTAATAGCAGACACATACACAAATCAGCTTGCCTTTCCACTACTATTTTTAGGCTGTGCATTACAGGAAGGAACTCATTTCCAAGACAGAACAAGACAATAAATCCAGCGCTAGGCAATATATACGAGAGTGTAATTCTCCTTAACCTAACCAGTGTAATCCGCAAAAGATCATTTAGCGGAAAAGTGCCAGTTGAAGAGCAGCATGCGCTCATCATTGATCAGATACGATATAAATTGACACCGACAGATCAGTGATTGCAAATATTACAGTATTTGCCGACATTGAGGACCAAACAGCAAAAGACAGTCAGATGTGAGTATTGGACTGGAGGAAAAGTCAGAAATATAAGTGAGGAAGGAGTGGGAGCTCGGAGAAAGCGACTAGTTTTCAGTTGAGGAGAGCACAAATGCCTGGGAGAGGTGTGTGGAGGTAGG
Organism: Allodiplogaster sudhausi; assembly: GCA_945643635.1. Lineage (NCBI taxonomy): Eukaryota > Metazoa > Nematoda > Chromadorea > Rhabditida > Diplogasteridae > Allodiplogaster > Allodiplogaster sudhausi. Next base: position 4,023,201 of record CALZFC010000033.1, on the reverse strand, counting down.
AGAGGTAAGACAATACTTTGGGTCTGCATAGACGAGTATCATGTCGTTCTTTTTTCACGAATAAGATACATAATGAGGGAGATGAGAGACAGGGCTAGAGGAATAAAATGAGTATGATATTGTATAGGATGGGGCAGAGAAAGAATGAAAGAGAGAGAAAGAGAGAGAAAGAGAGATATTAAAAACGAAGAGAGAGGGAGGAAAAGAGAGAGAGAGAAAGAGTATGAGGCAGAGATGGTGAAAAAGTCAACTATACGTTTGGTGACATCGTGCAAGAGTAATAGCCTAAGCGCGCATGTGGTACATTGCAAAACGAATGAGAACATCGTCATAGAAGAAAAAAATCCCTGCTGTGGTGAGCAAGAGAGAAGTGGACAGAGACATGACAAGGACCATGAGAAAGAAAACAAATTGAGAGAAAGACGGACAGAGAGAGGAAAGAGAGAAAGAGAGAGAGAGAGAGAGAGAGAGAGAGAGAGCGAGAGAGAGATAAAGAAGAGGATAGGAGAGGAGAGGAGAGAGAGAGAGAGAGAGAGAGAGAGAGAGAGAGAAAGAGAGAGATGAGAGAGGGAGAAAGAGAACAGGGGGCCCAGAGAACGAAATAGAAATCTGTGACGGAGCGCGAGAAAGATATGACAAAGAGAACAATGGAGAGCGATAGCCACATTGGGAGGAGGATCCGGGTGATCAAGGAAGAGCAAACAATTGCATTCTCTCTCTCTCCTCTCTGAGCTTCTTCCCACAAGTCTTTGCATTCGGAAATCAAGATAGTTGTGTCTACGAGGGTAGGGTCTGGAAATAGAAGGCGTGAGATGAGGAGAGGCGGTAAAGATGTTTATTAAAAGAGGGGAGAAGTCCACCGCTAACGAGAGAAAACAGGGAACGAAGTGAAGTCAGCTCACCTGTTGAAAGCTTATACGAATTATGGCACGGGTGAGACTCACGTAGGCTTTTATTCTAATTACAAGAATAGCGTGAATCTAGCAGTACTACGTGACTCATGAAAGTTATTAAGAGATTAGAGACGACTGACGCAGCTACAATAAAATGATACAAGCTTATTTTATATAGACAATATCAAACTAAGATTAGTGGCTAAATTTATTTCGTTTGCAGCAAAACTTTGTAACAGTGCGTTAGGAAAGCCGCTGACATCCGCTCCTGCCTCTGGTGCCATCCTATCCATTTCTGATAGACATGGTTGCCTTTTCGCTCAAAACACCATCGTAAACTCCTTACAAGGCTGAATCACTCGCTCAAATTGCTTTCGCCACCCCTTTGCAGCGCTATTTGATTGCTCTACATCTAATGAAATAGAATGCTTGCTTTTTAGCTCCACATGCGAAGCAGACAATTCGATTAACTAAAGAGGAATGGGGGGGGGGGAGAAGCAAATAAAACGGACATTTTAGGGGAAAGGGGGAGGAGGAGGGGCATGGAGGGCCACCTTGTTTCAGAAGTGAACGCAGGCCTGCAGAAGAAGAAGAAGACACGTCGTCCCCAATTCTCGCGCCTTCTCTGCGTTTCTACTCCCTCTCTCAAACTAGTTATATCTCATTTTCTCTTCCCTCTCACCCCTCGTTCACACTCTTCACCGAACCAGTCATCTCTGCCCTTTTCCTCGGCACCCATTTATATTTCACTTCTCGCTCATGCAGTCGTCATGCTCTCTTTCTCTTTTCCTTTCTCTCTCTCTCTCTCTCAACTCTACGTCTATCTTCCTCTCTCTCTCCTCTCTTTCTCTCTCTCTCTCATTTCTCTCTCTCTCCTCTCTGAGCTTCTTCCCACAAGTCTTTGCATTCCAAAATGAGAAAGCTTGAATACTAGATCGTCCAGATATTTCTCTAAATCTCTCACTCTACTCACTCTCACACATACTCTCCTCTCGCTCCCTCTTACTTTCTCTCCCACCTTCTTTCTCTTACCACCACTTCTCTTACTCATACATTTCTCTCTCACCCTCTTTTTCTCTGACTACGATTTCTTTTACTAGCCCATGCTCATATCTAATGGTTAGCACGCTTCTTGCAGCACTTCCCTGGAAGGTGTCCTGATCTTTGTTCAATGATTTTTGGTCCAATGGCAAATCTCTTAATGATTTTTGGTCCAATAGTTTTCATAAAAAATGATGTTTGGTCCAACGTTCTAATTCTTTATTTTTAGAGCTAAAATCTACTGCAATGGGCCAGACTGTTATTTATTTATTGAGGATGCAGAGACACAAAGAGATAGAAACACTAATTAGTTGTTATTAATTATGAATGTGAATCAATAAGGATGAATAACTTGTTAATATTCTTCTTTATGTGTATTAATAGAGAGGGGAGGGCTAACTATTAATGTGAATGATAATGCATAACTAGTTAATATTCATCATGTGTGTTCATAGAGAGAAGAGGGGACCAGCCTATTGTTGCCAAAGCCTTGACAATAATGATTGAAATAGCATTATTCACATTAATAGTTAGCCTTCCCCTCTCTATTAATACAAACGAAAAAGAATATTAACAAGTTATTCATCCTTATTGATTCACATTAATAATTAATAACGACCAATTAGTGTTGCTATCTCTCTTTTTCTCTGCATTCTCAATAAATAAATGACAGTGAGGCCCATCGCAGTCGATTTTAGCTCTAAAAATAAAGAATTAGAACATTGGACCAAACATCATTTTTAATGAAAATTATTGGACCAAAAATCATTCAGAGATTTGCCATTGGACCAAAGATCACTGAAAATTTGGACCAAAGATCATTGGACCAAAAATCATTGGACCAAAGATCATGGAACCTCCCTGGAAGTCGAGTTTTAACTCAATAGTTCCAGGAAACAAATTGCTAACAAAAAAATCTGTACAATTATCACGAAAATATCACCTGATTCACATCAATCAGCAGCATGTTTCTTTCCTTCTAGGTTCCTCTCGTATATCCAAGTTCCAAAAGGACAGGATATTCTCGGAAGGTACAATATAGCGAGTGTACAGATTGCGGTAAGAAAGAATCACAGATTGCGGTAAGAAAATAATCGTACATTTACCTATAGAACTCTTCATAATAAACCTGGTACTCCATTCTCACTTTGCCTCTTCTTTCACTCTCCTGCCATTTCGATCATTCTTTCTTCCCCCTCATTTCCTGTCAAGCATATTCTCACATCTTAAGTCAGCATAGGCTTAAAACACAAGCGAGCCTAATAATCAGAAAGATGAATACAATATTATTTGATTATAGTCAAGAAAGCAAACCACGGGGAGGATGACAGAAGAGAGCTGAAACCGTTCGAAAACTTTAGTGTATGACAGCATACAGACTAGGTTTTAAATTGTAGAACAAAAAAAAGACGAAAAATTAACAAAGCAATCAACAGTGTGTTGCAAGGCAACCCTTTCATCTTCTCGAACAATTCTCTTTCTCTCCCTCTCTTTCTCTTCTTATGTTTGCCTTCGCGAATGCTGCTCACTCATACTTTGCTTATACGATGTCTCTCTCTCTCTCCAGTGCTAACATATTCAGACTACAAGCGCCTAAACATCTATCTGCATGTCATGGCATCACAGAGTCCATCACATGCAACTTTCAAAACGCTTCGCTCCAGCATCTCATGTCAGATATCTGTGACATCTGCTCATACAAGAAAGCTTTTAGCATCAGCATCACATTAAAATAATCTTGCAACTCCGTAAAAAAATTTAATCAAGCAACCTTTTTTGTGAATAGATATATTAAACAAATTGATAACAAAAAATCAGTTTAATTAACCGCAAAATATGACCTAATTCATATCAGCCCTAAAGGAGGGCAAAAAGCGAGGAAGGGATAGTTCATCTTAATCTGCAGCAGTATCTTTTTTTTCCTTTCGCACATGCAATCTTTTTTTTCCATTCTCTCTTTACACTATTATTCTCTCTTCCTCACCGATTGCAGCTAATTTCTATTTCCCAATATACGCTTGCCAGCATACAGAAGAGACGATTTTAACAAAGTTGCGACCGTCTATCCAAGTTCCAAAAGGACAGAACATAATTGGAAAGTAAACATCCTGGTAAAAAACATCATAGATCTACAGAAATCTTGACCGCTCATAAACTTTTCTGATTCTGATGGTATTTCAAAGATTCCATTCTCTCCTTTGCTCCTTTCCCTCTCCAGTTGATTTCACTCACTCTTTCTTGCTTGCTTTCCTTTCCAACCTGTCAGGGATACTCTCATATCTCACAACAGTTAGCATACTCTTAAAATACAAGCGAACCAAATAGTCAGAAAGGTGAGTTCTATAAGATAATTTGATTATAGTCAACTGCCGAATTTTCGGAAAACCGAGTGGTCAAAGCACCTATGCCTAGATATTGCTGCTGCTGCCATGCAAACCAGGGGAAGGATGAGACAAGAACTTCTCTTTTTCTCTCTCGTTCTCTATCCTTATATTTGTCCTAGCGAAAGTTGCCTGCTCACTCTCTACTTCTATGATCTCTCTCTCTCTCTCCCTCTCTCCAGTGCTAACATATTCCGACAGCAACCACCTACACATCCTTCTGCTTGACATGACATCAGAGAGTCCATCAGATACCTTTCAAAACGCTTCACTCCAGCTTGTCAGGTATTCGTGACATATGTACTTTCACTAAGGCTCGTGGTATCAGTATTAAACTGAAATATCTCGGATAATCTCGCTATATCCTTTTTTAAATCAAGCACTTTTTGTTGCTAGTGAATCGCTATATTACTTATAAAATGGAATAATTTCACTGTTACCGAATAATCGCGTCGAATCGTCACATTCCGCAGATCGCTCTCGCTAAGGGCCGAGCGTGGAGGGGTCATGCCGGGTGGCAGAGTCGTGCACTTCCGTTCCATGCTGCCTGGTGCATGCTCAGAACTACTTCCTCGTGCATTCTCAGGAGTCTCTCCGCCGCCGCCGATGCTCGCAGTGGAGGGATTCTAAAATGTTTATAATCTCTCTGGCTACTCATTTTCTTTAAAGGCAAATTTAATGAATCTGATCTTAAAATGTGTGTTTGAAAAGTTTAAAATAAATAATTATGTAAAGCAAATAAACATCAAAAGACGACCCTACCTTTTCTCGTTTTGATGGCGTAAGCCTTGCAAGAGTGGCACTCAGTGAAGAGCGAGAGGGCGACTTGGCAATCGGGCTGGAATAAGCAGAAATGTTCATTTGGCACAATTTAATTTCCCCGTGCTTTCATATTTAATGCGTTAAAAACAAAAATAAGGAAACCGGGGCACAAGGTGTAATCAAAAGTCCAAAAATTTTCGGTAACACTAATTAATGGCACAGCAATGAATGCACGGAAAACTTAAGGTACAAAGCCACCTTTGTTGATGGGCAGTCAGCTAGCTATTGCAATTGATAGAATCCAAAAAAAAATGCACTTATCTCGAATTGTTAAAAAAAGGCCATTCACAAAACTCAGCATTGTAATTATCTGAATTACCTTTTTCCTTTTATTACATAATCTGTAGTCAATTAAAACGTAGGTGGGTAGGGGATTTGGTGCCCGCAGAGCAAGGTGACTAGAGTTAAATACCGAATTTGTACGTCAAAATATATGTTCAGGGGAGGCCCAAAATCACATTGGGTCTGTAAAATATTGTACTTTTTAAACCCTGGGCTAAATGAGAAACTAAAGTAATAATCATGCTGACACTGGCGGTTTTCCATTTGCTTGCGCCGTCTGCGAAGGGCGCACAAATGTCCTGTTCAGGAAAGACTGAATCGCAGACTTCTTCCTGCAAACAAAACACTTACTTTCTATTAAGCACTCGTCATCAGAGAAAGAGAGAGATAGAGAGGAAGATGTGAATATAACGTAAGATGTAAAGAGGGGGAGAAAGAAGTGATAAATGCACTTCATTTAGTCTCCCAAGTGATTCAGTTTCAGTTTGAATATTTCTAAATTCGCTTACTTTGGTGCATCATCTGAAGCCGGTTTCCGCGACATTGCCACAGCCCGCAGCCACCTTCTAGGTCGCACCCGTTCTAAATGGCCTCCTGGACCTTAGACGTAGAAACAATTGTAAATAACAAAACAAAATAAGCCAATTAAACTGCACCATACAAACATAACACACCCGTTACATGGACAATCTCCACCACGTCCTTCCACAACGAACCTTGCAGTGGAACACTGCCAAGTTCAAATAAATACAAAGTGGAAATACAACCACGTTGAGTGAAAGGCTCTTAGGACAAGGCCTCTCAAAAGAGTTCGCTTTTGCTCAGTACACTTTATTCCGTCATCTTCTTCAAATGGAACCTGTGAGTGGAGGGAGAGCGTGCGAATGAGGAACAAGTTTGTACGCAACACATTAAAAGAGCAAGTAGAGCCGAGGAGGCTAAAGGCTTTTTTCTAGTATTTAGGAAGCTACCTTGCAAAAAGAGGAAAAGCGCATCTACGATAATATATTTAAAAAAAACAACACTTGTTACGATAGAAATTTGTAGGGATCCATTAAAAAAAGACAGGGTCTACGGGGCTGAAAAAAAAGAAAAAAAATCCTCCACCAAAAGAAAGAATTAAAGTGAGATCCCGCCAAGATTACTAAAAAAAACACTTTTGACTTATAGTTCATGTAATTATTTCAATTGGGAAGACAAAAGAAATGTGCCAAAAAGGCACCACTAATGCGAGGCGTTCATTAAACAAAACAAAGAAGCGGCTTAACAAGAAACAAAGTTTCAAGGCATGAATACATAATATATAGACATTGGAACGAAATACAACAACAACGAATGCATACATTAGGACGAATTGCAAGAGCCGAAAATTATCAAAAAACAAAACAAAATCGACTCTTCGCTAAATGACGAGTCTTTGTATTTCATAGGAGTAAAATGAATGCTCTCGTGTGAAGCAAAAACAAACGAACAAAAAAAAGATTAATAAGGCCAATTGAATAGCCAGCCAGATGAAGATAGAAATTAAACACACAAAAAAACAGAAATGTAAGCATATATTTTTTAATAGGAACGAAAAAAAGAAGGAAGATTACTGTAGGCGACGAAGGAAGCGCTCGCAACGTCATGGAATCCTTTCTTGACCACGACGAGGTATTCGGGAGCCTAAATCGAGAGATCTATGAGAACAGCACATTTTTAAGCTCAAAATAGTTTGATAATTTTTTAGGCACGAGTGTTAAAAGTAAAGTTTAGACAAGAAAATCAATTGAATTGGATACGTCACTATTTGGTCGGTATCAAAGTAAGTATACATCCTTATCTTTGATTACCGAACAGCTTCTCGACTTCTAACACCGGCATTACTCTCGCTTGGAAGCTTAGGCAAGTCTACAACATACTGAACCAGAGTAACCGCTAACAACTACCCTCAAATCGGGTACAATGACAATTAGCAATGAATGAAAGGAAAGAGAAAAAGAAAGACAGAGACACACACAGAGAGAGAGAGAGAGAGAGAGAGAGAGACAGTAAACTTTAAAGACTAATTGGGAACGTTATCGTTAAAGATAGGAGCAGAAGAACAAAACAATTGAGAGAGAATTTGGAAGATAAAGTGAACCTAATTTGCAGAGGCGATCGCGACGTGGCACGGAAAATTGACGGGAGGTGGAATGGAAAAGAGAGAGAAAGAGCGAGAGATAATAAGGAAAAGCTGGTGAAATGAGGCGCGAGAGCACGATAACTGGGAGAGAGAATAGATGTGAGAGCCAACGCCTATCGTGACAACTGCCCGAAGCTTCGCCAGAGAGGGTGAATATACACTCCCAGGTTTTAGTGGGCCGCGAATAATAACTGAGCAAACAGGATGGTGAGGGAGAGCATTTATATGCTTATTACTCTCTCGCTCTATCTCAGTCTCTCCCTGTTCGCTCTCTCCCCTCTCTCTCTCTCTCTCTCCAAATAATCTCTCTCCACCATGAGGATGGAATCCACAGAGCACCTTCCAAAATGCCACTCCCAAATGCATGATTCGCCCCCGCAGGAGAGGAAAAGCACATGCTCCCAACCCACAACCCCCGATCGAAACCGCAAAAACAGATGAATAAGTAACAGATGCGTCATGACGGAAGTCAATTTACAGAGCCTCAAGCTTTGCACAACGATCATTTCTTCGTCAAGAGAAGTGGCTGAATGATGCTCGCATCATCCCGAATGATTACAGGCAGTAATTCAAGAACATTCTATGCTTATTAAGATATCAATCCACATAATCGCGATTGTTCAATTCGTATAAATAAAATATAACTTAATGCGAGTCATATCCACAAGAGAGCTATAAAATGTCGTTAAAAAAACTTTAGAAAAAAGGATGGGAGCATACATGACTCAAACCAAGATTGGATGAAACAATATCATAGCTGCGCCCAAAGAATGTGCAAGGGGACACCTTAGGGGGGGGGGGATTTAATTCGAAGCAGAGGCTGACAGATGGGAGAGGAAAGAGATCAGGGAGCGAGACGGGAAAAGAAAGCGAGAGAGTGAGAGAGCGACAGAGAAATCAGAGAGTTAATGGGAGTGAAATATGGTGAGAGAGTTGGCGCAAGGGATCAGGGAGGGGCTCGCGGGACCATTCTTAAGGGTGGAATGCGGAATGTCATCATTAGATGGATAGTGCTGGCCTACTAAACTCTCTTTCTCAAGAGAGAAGCCCACAACCTCAATCTCTCTTCCTCTCCGCCTCTGTCTCTCTCTTTCGCTCGACTTTTCTCTCTCCCTCTCTTTCTTTTTCTCACCGATGCTCCCTCACAATATATTTCCTTCCTCCCTATCATTGTACTTTGTCCTCTTCACCAAATGACCAAACAAGGTTTACACTCCTCACTATTGGGCCAAATAACAAAACCCTTTTTTTACTGAGTTCAAAGTCGAATTCGATATACAATTTTAGGCCTGACGTTAGAGGTTATAAAACATAAAAAAAAACCGTATTGAATTCTGAGCAGTTGGTTCGTATGAAGATGAATCTTATAAGAACATCGCGCATTTCTTAGAGCGACCACAACAAGCACGCCTTCCCAGAACTGCCCTCTATTCAATCGGATGGGGACTACCAGAAATTGGAGATCAACGGAGTCTTTCAATGACACCAGAGCAAAAGTCCACAATAGTCCACTGTTGTCCTTTCGTGCTTCGGGGTTGGTGGTGTTAGTGTACTCTTCTACCTTGCGGAATGATCATTGACTCTGCCACTCCTTGTCTTCTCTCTTCCCATTTTCTCCTCCTCCTGCTCTCTCTATCTCTTCTCTCTCTCTCTCTCTCTCCTTCATCCAACAGAGTGCGGGCATTCTCCCCTCGCGTGTCTCTGCTGTTCTTGCGGTGTGCCTCCACACACCTGCTACTTTACATACTCATCCCTTCCACCTCTCATCATCATTCAAGGGACTCCCAACAAGCAGTACAGAATCTGTCATAGCCAAGTTGCCTCTCTGCAATGACAGTGGCAGAGCAACGCTGTCACTTGCAATGTGAGTGTGATAAAAAGATGGAAAGTAAGGAGAAAAAGAGTTGCTGCTAGACATTTAAAGAGAATAGAGAGAGAGAACGACAACATCTTGCGCAAGAAAAGAAAGAAATAAGCTCATTTGAGAACGAGAAGAAATGGAATTGCTCATGGAATAGCGAAAAAATCATGGGCAGAGAGGCAATAACCTGGATGATGGCATGGATTTGCAAATGGTCACGAAAAGGAGCGATGAAACTAGCTTATATTCTAAGTGACAACCTTTTCTTTTTATTGAACTACATCAAATTTAACGTTTCTTTTAAAATCTATTCCATGCAGCCACCCTCAATGAGCGCAAAAGTTAAGAAACTATGCAAAGACGCACAGATATATATTTGATGTGAATGAGAAAGCGAACCTTATTTGACCTCCTTCGTAGCTTCTCCTCCTTCCTTCAGTTCCCTCTCCTCTGCTCTTTCTCTCTAATCACTTTCTTGCTCCTCTTCCTCCTCCTCAGCCTTGATGTTGCCGCCCTCTGCCTTAGCTTCCAGTGCCTCTGCTTCCTTTGCTGCCTCCTCTTCGGCCATCTGTTTATATTTCATTATCATTCGACCACAATAAAGATATAAAAAATAACATCAAATTATATTTAAACAAAAAAAACAATTCCACAGATAATTATAAACCTCTGCTTCGGCAACGGCTTCGGGCCCAATCTGTTTCGGATCAACAATGTGCGTCACCAGAGCTTTCATCATTCCGAAGAGGAGGAAACTGAAGGAAAGTTATGGCATCATCATCCAGTCTACCATCAAACAATCATAATTTAAGAGGATGCGAAGGAACAGGCCATCAGCACGCAAAGTTATCTTGTAAATAGCATTAAAAAGTATAATTAGAAGAACAAACCGCTTTGCTTTGAAGATGCGCAAAAGGGGTTCGTCGCACCGCGCGTATCGCTTGTCCTTTGGGTCCTAAAGCGAACGAAAATTTAAATTATTTTTTCGCTGCCGAACGCAATAGCAGACATATCAGCACACATTTACTTGTGTTGTATAAGAAAGGGATATGCCACCACTTATCTCCAATACTACCAGTTTTTTTTTGGAATTAAATCATTCAAATAAAAATCCTACAAACCAGCAAGTCGCGCTCCCTGGCATATGCCCACATCATCTTGACAACCTGATGCCGGGGCATGTATCTGAGGAAGAAGCAATGGTTTTTTTAATAAAGCGAATCCTTTTCTAACAATAAGCAGGACATTAAAAAACATATCTTACAACAAAAAGAAACCTCTTTCCCGTAACGGCCATGAGTTCATCGGAGAGGCGGCAAAACTTGGCGTAGCCAGTATTCTTCTTCGAACCACCGCCCTCCTTTAAATGAAATCACATATAATCAATCTATCAGCTGAACAATCTTACTCACAGTCACGTCACGTGAGTCAAGTGGTTGGTTTCGTTTAAGTCAGTGTTTTTTTTCTCTCCAAAAATTTTCGTTTAAAATCCAGCATACTTCATTGCTCTTTTCATGAACTACTGAAATAATATGAGATATATATATAATACTACACTTCACACGGGGTTTTCTTCTCCGCAAATATTCTGTATTACTGGTAGTGGTTTTTTCCACCGTATTTCATTGCTCTTTCTATGGACTACTGTAAGAATATAGTTAGCGACATACAAACTTAGTCAATACATTTATTATAAGATTACAGTATCCTCTGACCTTCTTGGCCCTGGTCTTCTTCTCGACCGTCTTCGTGGCAGCACGACGGCGTTTCTTCACCGAGCTCATGAGGTCTTCATTCTCATGGTCACTATCGTCCACGGTCGCTGATGACTTTCGCTTATTGTTAGCCTGGAATTGTTATTTTAAGCGAGTTCTAACCTCTGTGCCTTATTTTAAAGCTTGAACATAAAAAGCCTGATTGTATCACATTTTTAAAATAAGAAAACAACACCCTTTTAAAACAACAAATATGGGAAAATTTGCCATTTTCGGTAAAGTTTGAGTGCTGTTTCGGGCAAATTCTCCGCCCAAAATGGCCGACTACTTACAGAAAATGATCTAAACAATGAAGGTTAGTTTATATAGGATATAATAGTTTGAGAACTTAAATTAATGGATAACAATGGTGGAAGCAAAAAAGAAGAGAAACTCGATGTCTCACCGCCTTCTTGCGCACGATATCAGTGGAAGCGACGCCGTGGTCGCTGCCGGAATCCGAGTTCGAGTCTCTGGAAGTGGACGGCGGAGGCTGTTGTTTCTTCTCCATGCTACGCTTCACTTGCTGCAGGATGATCTCGTCGATCTGGAAAAACCCCTTTTATATTTTTGGAGAATATGTTGCGTTTAACAGTTAAATATCGTGAGATGAAATGAAAATCGCTCTCGCTAAATCTGCTACAGTTCTGAAAGTCTTACAACTTGGACATATAAATCTTCACAAAACACAAGGAGTTTCGAGCCAATTTTAATAGGAAGACAGGATCACGTAGGTGGGAAACGAAAAACTCAGATTTAAAAAAAACATTAATCGGTGAGTATAAAAATATTCTTTAATTGTGAACAAAAGCAGTTTCCAGTTAGGGAAAAACAATGCGAATATAGTTCGCTTTTGTGAAAAGCAATAATAACCGACGGTAATGTAACCAGTTCGTAGTAGTAAAAACTCAACAATAACTACAGTAAATCTGCACCTGCTTCCTGAAGTTGCCAAAGTCCTCGTTGAACTTGTCGTGGAGATGACGACGAACGAGGCTGCTCTTGAGGTTGTCTATGCCAACATTCCCGATGAGGACGTCGATCTCGGAAGCGATCTTCTCGCGGGACACGGGAAGACCGCCGCCATCCCCGTCTTCCGATGATGACATCTTCTATGGGATTGATCACTCTACATGAAGGCAACAATGAGCTGATTAATCCAACTGAAATACTAAGGTAGCGAGAGATACTTTGAGCGACAATGATAATATGCTTCGGTAAACACGTGATCGAATACGCATAGCACAGAAATACAAGTACAATCAGCGCATCTTGGCCAGGAATGATCTCTTGGCCTCGATTCTTAAGTTTCATTCGCGGATACTGTTGACTAATTCGCTGTATTGTTTCCAGAATAGTGAGGTACCAAAAGCGAACAAATACAACTAGTAAAAACCAAGTAAACGAAAATATATGAACAAAAATGCAGGAAAAACAGAAGGAGAAAAAATAAATGGCGCGCATACAAGTGTTCGAAATGGTTAATAGTCGCACAACTTTATCTGTCGTAAAATAAAGTGTACGTATAAGGTATGCCTTGCTAACATTCATCGAGCAGCCAAAAAACGGGGAGAAGAAAACTCGAGTCTTTATCAAGCTTCAAAAAATTGGAGAATGCGATAAGAATTCGCGAAGAAGTTGAAAATCTTTATTTGTGCTATCCTAGTTGGTTGCGGTATTTTTTTTTCATTCTGAACAGCGACTTTACCAAAATTATGGATTTGCGGCATTTCACAAAAATGGAACTGGATGAAGCCTGCGGCGAACTAAAATATACCGATGAACATAAAGCAATCAACGGCACGAGAGTCGGAACTGAATCAAACATGCGGACAAAAGGTAAGGGGAGCTTTCTAGATGAACAAAAACAACAAACAACAAGAGGAGCTTGTGAACATGGAAAAAAGCCAAAGCAGCATACTACACGCGTTTTAACAAAGATGGATTTTTAGTGCGTTATAAAGAAAACTATAATGGAAAGAACAAATTACAAATTAGCGAAAATTTTCAGCATAAAAACGGATATTTCCACTAGCTCTCGAAAGCCATATAAAAAATAAGGGGAACTGTTTAAAGAAGAAGACTTAGAGTCTGTCTATGCAAACGAAAACCAAGAAAATTCTCAGTTGTGTTTCAAATATACATCCACTCAAGTGCGATATTGAAATTCATTTCAACAGTATGATTGATTTCCTTTCGAGACATTTGATCACATGAAATGTTTTAAATTCATGTGCTTAGATACCTCGAACGGAATGCAATCATACTGTGCAAGTTCATTATGAGATTGCACTTGAAAGGATACACACTTGCAACACTCTCAAAAAATTGTCTTAATGTTTCTTTGCGTAGTTAGAACATAACTCTCCCTTATTAAACTGTTCACCTTATTTTTTATGTGAGTTTGGAAATGTAACAGAGTTATCCGTTTTTATGCTGAAAATTTTCACTAATTAGTAATTTGTACTAGTCATTTAGATTTGTTATTTTACACACTAAAATTCTTAACCTGCAGATCTGCAGTCCTGGCTTCCACTGTCTTTTCAAGCTCCAATTGTTTACTGTTTTGTGTACATCCAAAAAGCAGCTTTAACTTTTTTTTATTACCGGATGTTTGATCCACTTCCGACTCTCGTGTACTTTATTGCATTGCGTTCATTGCACAATCTAATTTAATCATCTTTTTTTTAGCCGCATGCTTGCTTTTTTGTTCCATCGTTGTGAAAGTTAGCAGTTCCATAACTTTCGTATGCATTTTAGCATTGGTGGGGTTTCAGAGTAGGTTATGGTCCTTTTTCAGAGTCGCAATCATGCCATGCGAGGCGATTGCGAGCGCGGCACGCGAACAGATGACCCAGATCATGAAGAACGAGCCGAACGTCTCCACGGGCCTCGCCGCCATTCGCACTCTTCTCAAGCATCTTGAGAGCAGCAACGGTTCTCTCTTTTCTATTCTTCTTCCTACCTGACAGTTAAGCTCCGAAACACAATTTGTCGGCCACTTTATACTGGATTGATTGCTGCATCTATCAATGTTTAAAAAGTGTGAGTACGATGGTAAAGCTTTCCTTGGAGTGCTCCTATTTTTCCGAGCTCGTAAGATACGCTCGGGAATAAACTGTGTTGTAACAATTTTGTGATTTGTTTTTTTTCTTGATTGAAAGTAGAAAAAAATAAGTTCTTTCCATTCGTTTAAGCAACCACAGTGAACGAGCTGAACACCGAGCTGGATGCTGTCGTACAAGCGATGGAAGCTACCGACTACAGCTCGACTTCCATTCGAAGCGGGAGTAATCTTTTCCGCCGGTTAGCACACCATTTTTTTTCCTTTTTTTTCTACGTGAGCGCACATTTCATTGTGATGTCTCTCTCGAGATCTACAGTAAATGTTGAGGCATTTCTCACCAGTGTTGCTTTCTGTTCTACTTTAAATAAAAGTTGTTCTTATACATTGTTTGCTTACTTTATTCCGCCACAATTACTATATTACTTTCCCTATTAATTTGTTGGTTTTTTATTCTTTAAGGGGAAACTCATCCGTAATATATTTGAATTTTCCTGACTATTATAGTCGCGCCTTTCTAAATCACAAGTGCTCTTTTGCCCTCGTGTCAAGCGGGGAATTCAGTGAGTATCTGGCTCCTTCACTTTCTTCCAGGTTCATCTCGCTCGCGCCGGCCGACCTCATCGACCAGCCCGACTTCTCCGCCATCCTCGCCTTCTACAACCAACGTGGCCAGCTCTTCATCGAGCGAGTTGCTCGCTCCCGTGAACTCATCTTCAAGTTCTCGCGGCCCTTTCTCGAGGCTGGAATGGTGCGTTCTCATGCTAACTCTACGTTAGTTTTAGTTTAGTTTACTGCTGTCAACTTTCCTGAAACCCTTAAGTATGTTACTTTAAGGAAAGACTATAGAATGTTGGTTTAGTTGTTAAACTGTTGTAGAGTTGGACTACTGTATGTACACGAGGTACTGTATGTTTGATTAACACACATATCCCTGCATGGCTTCTTTTCCAGTGTCTGCTGACGCATTCCTACAGCAAGGTTGTCTTGGCCGCGCTCTCGCGGGCTCACGCTTCCGGAACCAAATTCAAGGGTGTCAGCGGATTACATTCTCCATTATGCTATATATTCCTTTTAATGTGAAGAATTGGTATCAATGAAGTTGAATCAGCTCTTTATTCTCCTTCGTAATTTCAGGTCTTCGTGTGCGAGTCTCAGCCAGATGCGTCGGGAAGAAAAATGCACAAGGTCCTTTTTTTATTATTTTGCGCAGCAGTCACAGCGTTGTGAAATAGAACCAGGACTTCAAGAAACAAAGCTTCACATTAAAGAATCAATAATTATTGCCTGCGTTCCGAAAACACCGCTGACAAGTATTCTCATACTCCGCATATATTTCGAGACGTTCTCTTCTTTTTTCGCTGCATTATCTGGTAAACTATTTTGGCGATTGATTCATAAATAATATGAAAAGAATGTATCTTCTCTTGGAAACTACGTGTCATGATAATAAAGGTTTTCTATCTTCATCTCATCCCACAGGAACTGAATGAGGCAGGAATCAAGGCAACCCTTGTGCTGGACTCGGCAGTCGGCTATCTGATGGAGCGTCTGGACGCTGTGGTCGTCGGCGCAGAGGGCGTCGTAGAGACTGGCGGCATTATTAACAAGGTTTTACATTTCATCATCACCAAGGGGAAAATCGATTATATTTTGGATTGGAGTAGACACTCTCAAGACATCGTATATTTCTTTTCTTGACGATATAAATCGACGTAGTAACATTTTTAACCTGTTTTTTTTCTGGTCACTTCTCTCAAAATCTGCATTACATTCAGCTGATTTCTATCGTTGCTTATTGGTGATCAGCAGCAAAATACTTTTATTCTCAGATTCCAGATTTTTTCTGTGAATTCTTTCTAGTCTTGCTAACTCGTTCAGATCGGCACCCTGAGCATAGCGTTGTGCGCCAAGATAATGAACAAGCCGGTTTATGTCATGGCGGAAAGTATCAAGTTTGTCAAGGAGTATCCACTTAATCAGGTCTCTTTTCTCTCGCTTTCTCTCTCTCTCTCTCTCTCTCTCTCTCTCTCTCTAAAGATGTGCTGGTTTATTTTATTATCGTATTTTTTATATTTGAAGTATGCTTTCTTCCAAATTATCTAGAATATATTAAATTAGTTGGAAGAATAAATTATTTATTCTTCCAACTAGTTTAAGTGTATAAATTTTTACCCTAGCTAAAAGCGGCCGTCATTTCAGGCCGACATCCCGGAAGAGTTCAAGTACCGTAGTTCGGTCCGGTCGGGGAAGGACCTGGCTAGCCAGCATCCCGAAGTCGACTACACTCCCCCCTCGCTCATCACTCTCCTCTTCACCGATCTCGGAATTCTCACACCAGCCGCTGTTGGCGAGGAGCTCATCAAGCTGTACACATAGCTGACTTAGCTTATATTTAACCTTCGCTTGATTCTAAGTCGTTTTAGTCAAGTTACTTTACTATTCCTTGGTAAGTTATCTCTTCTTGAACTCTGAAGACACCATACCTTAAAAGTCTGCCTAGCCAAATTTTCGGTCATCCTTCCTAGTAAGAAAATCTACATTTCGAACCAATCGGCATGTCATAGAACGTATTAGCTACTTTTTAGAATGATTAAAAAGCACTCCCTCACTCATCCTTCCTCGGACTTTTGGGCGCCCCATTTTAAGGATTGGAAGAAACCTACCTGTTATCTTACAAATCTTTTGCTTTGAGATCATGCATTGATTATATTATCTCGTTATCGTTGATTATTGAGTTTGACTAGGACTGCCACTCTCGGTGATTTTCGGTCTTCTCCTAACTATACCGGTCCATTGTCATTATTCTCTTGTAAGTTGTTGTAAAGAAAAATACAACCAACACCTACCATCTTCGCAAAATTTTATTACTTATCATTAGCACGACTAAAACAACGACCAGCAAAAGCCAACGTAGAGAATGGAAAGAAACACATGAAAGGGGAGAGGGGTTTTTTCAAACAGGAAAGTGTGATTGAGGTTCAGGACTCGATGAAACGAGGTCAAAAACACAAGAAACGACATGGGGTAAAATGACATTCAAATTCCGGGATTGTTGAAATGAAAATTAGAATAAAGGAAATGGGGATCATCCATCGGGCTTGGTACTTACCATTAGAATCTAAGCCACAACTCAGAAAAAAAGAGGACACTAAGGAATCCTCGGACCTAATAAACTTACACAGCAGATTCATGGGGAAAAGGACTATTCCACACTCTCTAAAACACATTCACAGACTTCACACCATAACGAACCGAAAAAAATGGGTATTCTGCACAGAAGAAATGAGAAATTGAGCCTTGGTCTTGCCATAGCAAAACCACGATAATAACATTTTAAAAAGAAAGAAACAACACCCCGGAAGAAGCCCTGACAATTATGAACGCGAAAGTTAGAGACTTGACAGAGTTAGGGCACACAGAACTAGTGAAATCAAACAAAGAAACGAAGCTACCGGGCACGAATTAAGTATGTACCTATGCTTATATCTGCTACTCTTACTACAGCCATCTAACAGGGAGTGAAAAGACGAAATAACAAGAGAAAGCCAACTGCAAACAGAGGTAAATTTACTCCAGCACGGACGAGGCGATAAACGGGTTAAGTGAAAGCAGAAGCTGATACGATGTGGGTGGTAAGAAGCTAAACAAGAGGGATCCGAGGGGAGCGAATGAGAGGGGAGATAAGAGGAAGGAAAGGTAGGATAAGAAGAGGAGGGGAGGAAGAAGGGGGGGGGGGAGTGCATGACTCCTACGAAGTGGAGCTCTTGGTTCTGAGAATGGCAACCTTGTTCTTGTTGGCGGGCAGCAATCGAGTCGAAGCACCAATCAGAGGGACGCGACGAATTGCAGGCCGATCATTCTGAATTTGTACATTTTTAATTACAATAATTTATATAGCTTTGAACATGCTTTTATTAAATAATTATTTGTACCATTCTGAATTTGTACTCATAATAATTCCCATTAGAACTGCGAGTTAGTAAGTTTTACTGCAAGTGACCTTCATGTTTGCCATAAGGTGACCAGAGTAAAAGAAGAACTCACTCACCTTCACGCGTCGCATGAACTCGCGTCCCAGTGACTGGTCTTCATTGTCAGGGAACCTTAATAGGAACCTCGTTTTTTTTCAAGTTGTAGAAAGTAAATTCAAAATGAAATCATTTACTTTATTTCTAAATGTCCGGTGACTCAAGCTATTGCGTCATTCGAAGAGAGTTTTCAAGGCCTACCCATAAATTATCTTTTTTTTTCTATTTAAAGGGAAAACTACTAATTCTAGAGCTGAAACCGAACAATTCCGATGATACCTGCTCATAAACTCGTCCTCGCACAATGAATCTCCAAAGAGGCGCTTTCGCGCTTCGGCTGCTTCGAGCTGAACATATAGATGGATATCTTAATGATATCAAGGATACTTACACAATTTAGATTTATAATTCATCAAAAGGTTACCTATGAAATTTTGATTTGTAATTCAACAAAATGATACTAACACAATATTGATTCATAATATAGCAAAAAAAAACCTGTCTTCTGGTCGCTCTCATCTCGATGGGAGCCGTGAAGAAGCATTGAAAGTGGATGGGGTCGAGTGGTTCGGTGTGCGCAGCGAGAGCCCTTGCCCTGGTGGATGGCGACGGCACTCCTCCCCCTCCTCCTCCGGTCGTGGCGGGACCTCCTCCTCCCGCTTCTCTTACTCGGATTACGGTAGTGGCAGAGGAAGAAGCCGCGCTTACGGAATCTTTCCCACTCTCTTCTAGTGCACCGCTCTTGAATGCCGCTGAAATGGGATTCAGATTTTTCCAAAGTAACAGAACTTGCAATTTTCTAAATAATACAGAACATTTGCACAAACCTTTTTTGCTGCTTTTCACTTTGTTAGAATTTCTTAAAATAATACGGATATCATAAAAAAACTTTAGAAAGATAAAACTCTCCGCCTCCTCCCTGACCTTTCTCATCGGACATTTCTGCCAATTTGCGGCGTTCTTCTGCCTCTGCCAGTTCATCCATTATGTCATCATCTGTAAAAAAAATTAAAGCTATTTTCAAGAATCATCTTATCAAACATCAAACAATAAGAATATTTTTTTGGCGCTGTAAGATTCTTCAACGTGTAATATTCTCAACAAAGGCGAAATAACCTTTAAAATTCGTTCACTTCCATAGATGATTTCGTTCTTTTACTTTTTAAATTAATAACTTTTAAAAACTGCTTACTTGCAGCAACGACTTCGTCCAGGATCTCGGCAAGGTTCACCGTAACCGATTCATCCATCTCGTCCGCTTCATCCACTACGCCTTCATGCTAGAGAACAGAAAAGAATGGATTTCCATCCGATCAGCAAAGCAATTACTCTTGGTCGAATGTTTTCCAAGAGTGGAAGAGAAGCGCAGCGATCAGGGAAATTCATTCTCACAATGGATTGTCATCAATGAAATTTCCAAATATTTGTAACCATTATTAACAAAGTCTTTTTAAATCCATAACAAAATAAATGTACTTTCATCGTGAACTACACATCCTTCTTTATTTAATTGAATATAGAAAGTAAGCCCTCTCTAACCACGACTTCCTTTGCAGTTGCTCCTTCGTCAACGACAGCTTTCTCCTCGTGCTTGCTGTCCTTCCCTGCCCTCTTCTCTCCCTTCTCGTCCACTTCCTCGGCAACACTCTGCTCCAGCAGCTTCATTGGAGACATCGTAGATGGAGTCACCATGGAACGGGCGCGAACTAAACGAAGTGATTCAGTAAACAACTCAATTTAGGTGAAGAGGGAGAGAGAGAGAGAGAGAAAGAGAGAGAGAGTTAGAGAGAGAGATAGAGGAGAGAAAACAGAGAAAAGGTACAGAATGAAGAGAATAGGAGTACGGAGGCTCAGAATTCACTCGTTACCAGTAAAATGTAAACACTCTACCCAAACAAGCAATGAAGAGAGCTTTATTAGACCTAGGGAATAGGAGCACTGTTGACAGTCCAACCATCTACGGTGGGGTCGTGGATAGTGCCCGGAAATCAAAGTGTGGTAGGTAGGATAGCGAGTTTTATGTAAGATTTTCCACAAAAAAACGTGGTGGGTTATGGATCTGATAATGAGGAGGTCCAAGGGAGGGGGTGAGTTTCAAATCTACAGTTTCATTCTACCCCTAACTGATGGTGAAAGAGATGAGGAAGGAGCAAAGAGCCGTTCCTGACCTACGGCAACCTTGGTGGGTGAAGAGTGGGCGGTGACTGGCCGGCTGGTTGCCTTTCTCTTGGCTGTTGCTGCAGAGCGGCGCTGCACGTGCGAGGGAACGAAGCCGTAGTAAGCCATCGACACTTTCTCCTAAATGTTTCCGAAATATTTTTTAAAGATAATTTTAGTATAAAAAAATAACTTACTACTTTTATGGAAAGCAGGGAAGAAAAGGGTCCATGCATGGCTCGGAAAAGTAGGGTGGGGTAAACCCAAAATGAGCTCGAAAATCAGGGTGGGGTAGTAAAAAAATTTTTTTCTAAAAATAAGCATATCCAAACAAACCGCCGCTCAGATAATAGGTTCAGGGTAAAAAAGGGGGGGGGGGTCAGGGGAAAAAAATTTCTGTAAAAATGACGTTATTCAAAATCTCCTTTTAAATGGTCTCGTGTTAAGTACCTTATCTCTTCAGGTTATAAGAGAGGGGTAAATTTGGTCTGTCAAAACCTGTCAAAAACCAAAGTGGGTCCATGCATTACATGGACCCTTTTCTTCCCTGATGGAAAGCCTTTACTGTGCCACAAATTTAACTCTTTGCTTGGGAAAAAAAAGTCTGTGACACAAATTTGCTTTTTATCCATAATATATTTGTCAGTCCATATTTCTACTATATTTCACTTATTTCAATACTTATTTATGTTATTTTCTACAATAATATACTGACATCTGTCCAGCTCCTCCAATCAGCAACCGGCTCGAGCTGGGCTGCGCGGCACATTTCACGTGCGACTTCGTGGATTCTTCTGAAAAGCATTCTCGCAATTTCTAAGACAAAATCTAATATATTCCGGCCTTTCTATATCTTATTTACATAAACACAGTCTACTCTAATGAGAAAAAGACCAACTCCTTTATATTAAAATACAGTAGCAGACGACAAGCGCAAATAGGTTGCAATGCGTGCATGAGGTTGCATCATCAATAAACAATACGAACCACAATGCATGAAAGTATTTTATTTTCATTCTTAAAAATCCTCTTTTAAACCCATTCATCATGTTTTTTAAGTGTACATGTGGCTGTTTTCGAAGCGTCAATGGCCACAGATATTACTGTAGATTACTGTACCTGAGATGGCAATGATGGAGTGGCTCTGCTTGCATGTGTCTCTTGAAGCCTGACACCGTCTTGTATCCATACGTGCACTTCCGGCAGAACGGACACGAGAAGCCACCTTCGGGGATTTCCTACAGCATGCGTTTACCTTTCTTTGTTCTTCTATATGTCGCTACTTTCCTCTTAAATAACTAAAGAAATATATTATTACTTACAAGGCCCGCCTGAACCATGTAGAGATGCTTCTTGAGGATGTGCTGCTGGGTCTCGTAAACAGAGTAAGAAGTGAAGGAGCACGCGGTGCACGACCAGGGCCTCCTAAGAACAGCAACCCTTTCATTCTGGCCGCTTACATTTATTCCTTGATAGTTTCTTAAATACTTATTGGCCATAATTATCCATTGTCATTCTCTTTGTTAATCGAGTAATATCAACAAGAATCCTGAGGATATGAATTGACATTATATACGAGAAACAAACTATTATAGTCATGTTTGAGGAGAATTCAAGAAAAGATTGACGAGAAACCTCTTGACGGGACTCTTGTTTGGCGAGAGATTCTTGGGTACGCCAAGTGCTTCGATGGCAGCCTTGTTGAAGTTGTACATCCGGAAGCACTCCTCTGCAAAGTGGTCGGTGCACAATGCGCCGATCGTCACCATTTTCGCGCGTGCTCGCGAGTAGTCCTGCAGGCATGGGAAACTGTTGCAGAACAACAATGATTACTGCGAAAACACAGTTTGTTTTTCTCTTTTACAAAATAAAATGTTCATCTAAAATCCAAATAAACACGCTATTTCATGTCATTTCATCATGAAAACGTCTTCACAGCTTCATTTGAAAAAATTAGCTTGTTTAAAACACGATGCTGACATGGCCCGATGATCCAGCTCGTAGAAGCTCCTGAATGAAATACAAATAAGTTAGAAGCACATTGTACAATTAAGCAGGTCTTTTCCATGAGGAAGAATCAAACGAAAGCTACCGTAGCTAGTTCCTAAAGAAAATCGGATTTTTCCCAGTTTTTTTTGGGCAACTTCAAAGCCTGTTCGGGACTCAACAAGTACAGTACAATGAGGATAAATATAAGAATGATATGTAGGAGAAATCAATTTAAATTTGCGGGAACGGGAGGATTCGCAAGTACATAAATATGAACTCCTACCTGATACTTGAATCCCAGCAGACTTCCCCATATCCGCCGTCGATCCAGATCATCCGGAAAGTTGAGGAACATCTCACCAGGCACGATCACTCGGCTGCACACCACGCAATTGGCCTCGCAAGCGATGTGGAAGTTCTACAAGAGAATCTTCTCCTAATCTCTCTTTAATTTAATCATAAAGATTAAAATCTCTACCTTTTGAAGATTCTACAAAGTATCTTCTAATAATCTGTTTTTTTTCTCTCAGGAAAATAGTTCCTTTCGACTCAACAGAAGAAAAATCACAAAACGTAAAGCATTACCAAGGCAGTTTAGACCACTACATAAAAGTATTAAAGAGGCTGTCCATAGAGCTTAAAATCTACTTTACTTTACTGTCTACTTCTAGCGAAATGCATATTCATTTATTGATGATTACAGCAGCCTTAGGGTCCTTTGACAGCTTCTTTAGTAATGCAATAAAACTGCAAAATCTTACGGTATCAGAATCAGACATGGCTTCCAGTGCAGTCAAGCTGACTATCTTGAGCGCACCCGATTCCGTTCGTGATACCTTCAAAGTTGGCATGAAAATAAAAGAGAAAGTTTTAAAAGTCTACATTATTTCAAAAAGAAAACAACATACGATATAAAAAAAGAAAGAAGGAAGACATATAATAATAATAATAACAGTGATGAGCTCTAAGCATCCATCTCGCAAATTAAAAGGTTACTTTTACTTAAATCAATTTTTGATACGATATAAAAAAAAGAAAGTAAAAAGAATAATACTAATAATAATAAAAAGAAACCCTGAGTCTCTCGCCGCCAACATTCGATCGAGTGACGCGAACAATCTGTTCTATGGATATGTCAGGAGGGAGGGAAGAGTAGACGTGTTCGAATCCCTCTGCGTCTAGCACTGGCGCACTCTCGCTGCTCGTCACATCCACCTGAGTTATGCTCTTATTTCTTATTAATGCTAAAATAATCATACTTTCGGAAAGGACAAAAAAAAACTAAATGATTTAAATAAATTGAGCTACGCATTTTTCACTTGCAAACATTTGTGTTTACGGTTACCGAAATACGGAAACTCTGTAAACAGCACATCGCTGCAAGAGACAGTCACAGCTGAATTCAGAAAGAGAAAACATGGGATATAGATGAATCCATGAACTGAATTGTATTCACTTTTTGGACATAATTTGGACTCATTTAATAAAACGATTAATGATGGCGAAGGATTCTGTATATTCCAGACCAGGCGCAATTTTAAATATAAACATGTTTCAAAGCATAAATTTGAAGAGTATTTTCTAGTTTGAAAACTGACTACGACTTCCTCCTCGGCGGTGGCTTCCGTCTTCAGTGGCGCAGAAAGAAAATCGCGCGTTCTAACAGGAAGCACAAGCTCGCTCTAAACATACGTCCAAATTTCTCAGTATAGTAGATTGATTTTGCCATAGAAAAGGACTTAGAACTGGGTAAAAGCCCTCGAAAAGCACAACTTGTTTTAAAAAAAACTCAAGGTAAATACTGAATTATCTCAAAACCACAAGCTAACATCCGGCGATGCTCGCTCCTCATTGTCGAGGATTTGACTTGGGAGCTGACTCTCGTCCGGCTCATTTGACTGGCCACTATCCACCGGCTGAGAGGATGGAGCAGGCTGGGCGGATCTCTTCAAAGAACACTTTAACAAGGTTATGGCCAATAAGTATTTTAGAACAAAGAAAATAAATACCCGTGAAAAGTGACAGAGCATTCGGGAAAGGAAGAAAGTGCCCTATGGACCCGACAATCCTTCCTGCAAGCAATACCTTAGCATGTGATCGAGGCGGCGACGCACTCAGACGTCGCTTCTTCGGAGTTCGGCCACTTTTACGGGGAGAAAGACGAAAGTCTTCGTTGGAATTCATGCCGTTTTCACTGGCTGAAAGCATGGAATTGACCGTGAAACGGTTTACACCTTTCAATCTGCAGCATATAAACGACATTGCAAGACAAGAACTTGCATGCCACGCAAGATAAAAGGATGAGAATTGCAACTTCGGTTTGCAAAAAAACTCCGCAGCCGCCGAAAAGCCATGAACGCGTTGCATGCACAGCGCGTTGCAGTCGAGGCCAACTGTGGTTCACGAAGGACACCAAACTGGTCTGAGACAGCGCGGGAAGTAGTTTACCTAGTTCTCGACTTGTCTACAGTATAGCACACCGAAATTCTTTTTGCTGAACACAGGACCAAAGCAAATTCCACTGTGATTAATGTCGTGTGTAATTTCAAGTGGTTATTTTGCTGATTACTCGCTGTTTATCTGTTAAACCACCGCTTCTTTCCGCGTATCTGCAGCTTGATCTCGAATCTCATTCCTGTCAGCTCTTTTTGTGAGCCCGCTTTCCTCTTCACTTTTTGCAGTGAACATTAGGCACTTAAGAGCCTTCTCTCGCCTCTCTGCTCTTCTGGCGCTTTCCGTTTAATGGCGCAGCTCGACTGGTCCCTCGAACAATTCACCCAGGTCAGATTTTAAGACTTTCAGAAACGAGTATTAATATCCATTCCTCTCTTGTCTTCGTGTAGCCTGAACGTTGCAAAGAACGCAAGCAAGAACTTGGTAATCCGATAGGCATATGCATCAAGTGTGTTCCAGGCGCAACTTTTCTGATAGATTCAGATTACATCCCGATTGCTTACTTTCTGGGTGCAAACAAACCTTTTTTTCATGTTATAAAAAAAATGAATCTGGAGATGAGCCAGTGATCACTGCAAGAAATACAATGAGAGTGTCCTAGTCGTAATATTGTAGTTATAGTTAGCCGTTATAGCAGTTATCAAGCTGTTTATTGATTGGTATTTAATTCTTGAAGAAGAAAAAGAGTAGCCTTTGAAGGCATTCTCCGCAATCGTCGAGTGCACGGCAGAGCAGCACTCGAGCACGGTGAAGACGCTGCCAGAGTCGGATAGAGAGCAGCAGCTGCGACAGCTCTTCTTCCTCATCAAAGAGGCCAATCGAAGTGGCGAGTTCGTTGCTTTTCTGCTTCTCTTTTGTGTTTCAGCTTTTTAATTACTATTTCTTGCACTCTTATCCGAACCATATAATAGATTGAAGAACTCTGAAGTATCGCGCGAGGGAACTTTTAATTATTATTTCTAAGCTTAATCCAAAACATGATTGATTTAAACTGTGTCAGAGAGCGTAAAGCCGTGACAGCGTGCGACGGTTTCATCTCTGACTGGGAGGGATCGGGCCGTGTCTCGGCTGCCGTCCAACAGCTCGTTCGCCTTCTCTCTCGACCTCATGTCAAGGTGCGCGATCAAGAATTGTGGATATATTGATTTAAGCGCATTTCCCTTCTTTCCCTAAACAGAGTTCAACATTTTTGTTTCGTAATCCTTTTGCCCTTACCGTAGTCAGTGGAAAGCGTTCTCCTTCACAGAGTGTGATCGCAGCGACGGCCGAAGTGGCGAATGGCCGCTTCTCGCCCGATCTTCCATCTGTTCCATACGAGGCTAGCTCTTACCGTATCTATTCAAAGATACTGTAATATTAAAGATGGCTTTCTAAATTTTATGTTTACTTTGAAAAAAGAACGATATAGGTAGACGACGATGAAGGAGTTGCCGTGACAATTGTACACTTGGAGAAGAGAGCAGCCGAGCCGGTGGGAGCTACGATTAAGAAGGATGATAAGGTCATTTTTATTTATTTTTAAAATAAATTTTTTCACTGTTTTCCTTTTTCAAAAAAGACGGGAGAAAGGGTAATAAAATATTGATTTTCTCTGCACTATTGATTGTCTTTTAAAAACAAAATGTTAAGTTAAAAAAATAGTAATTTGATTTGTGCCAGGGTCGCATTGTGATCGCGCGTGTGCTTGCTGGCGGAGTGGCCGAGCGAAGCGGGCATATCCACGAGGGAGATCGATTGTTAGAGGTTAGAGACTACGGTATTATCCGATATCTGAAGATTGCATTTATCAATTGTTTGTTACGAAAATTGTTTAATACGGAACTTAGCTGATTAAAGAAACAGAGCATTAACGAATCCTTTACCATTTCCTTCTCCACAGGTCAATGGCACTCCTGTGAATGGCCTCGACGTAACTAGGGTGGCTGGACTTTTAAATGAAGTTAGTTAATGGATTAAACAATTGTTTACAAAAGAACTTGTTGAAGTTATATAATTTAACTATTTCACACTGATCTGTTTTTTTTTCTTTATAATGCTGGCATTCGATCCGAGAAGTGTTTTATATTTTCTTTTCCATTGCTCTTTTTTGAAATTGCTTTATATTTTTGAACCGTAACGAAAGTAATGGTGCTTTCTAGGTAGATGTCGGCAAGGTAACTATGAAGCTAACACCCGCACTTCCTGCACCCTCTTCTTCCGCATACTCACAAGTCCATCTCCGAGCGTTGGTAGGCCTTGAAAGATTTTTGGGTTCTTTAAATATATACATATATTTTTTGCTAAACAAATCATCGGCATCTTTAAACAAAAAAGATAGAAGAGAGAAAAGCTTAGCTGCGTTTCAGTTCGATTACGACGGCCCATCGGATGAGATGAATCCCTGTCCCGAAGCTGCCCTCTCTTTCCGCCGTGGAGACATCCTCGAGCTACTTGTCTGCACGGATGAACACTGGTGGCAGGTTCGTGAGATACCTACGGATTAATCCATTTTAGTTTACGCATTAATTGAATTTCAATATCATCTTCCCGCCAAGCCCGTACGTATCGTATGGCTTTTGTGATTTTAAAATAAATTTTATGCCGATGTTTTTTTCCATTTTATTAGCAATTAATTTGAAAGCAATAAACTGAGCTTAAATTTGGCTATTGAAAGCTGTTTTTTTTCTATTTTCCTTCCTTTCTTGGGAAGGAAAATAGAAAAAAACTAAATCTTGCTTCTAATAATGTTAATTTTAGGCGCGGAGACTCGGACATGGTGCGTTAGCGGGTATTAGAGCTATTGAGCCGAGCAACTGTAGTGGTCAGATATTGATTGATTCTTTTGAAATTGACTTGCAAAGAGCTGTTCGTTTATATAATTGATTAATTTGAATTTCTAATTATTTTACCACATCATGTAGTATTATTGTTAAACCTCTAAATACATTGTTTACGTTCAGACTCCTCGACAGCCTCTGGAGTCGGCCTCGTGCCTTCGGAAGCCCTCCAAATGTTCAGGAGAACCGAAGGAAAAAAGCAAGGAAGCCTTGGAACTCTTCGGTCCAGATCGAGTAATGAGGTTAGAACCGATATTGAAAGAAAAGTTGATATTCAATATCATGTTTCTTCCTCTTCAATTGTTGTGCAAACGTTTATTGTCATATTTGTCGAACTATAATGAATTCTTTATGACGATAAATGTCAATTAACTAATTAATAGTGATAAATGCGGTTTCGCACTCGGAGGATTGCATTTATCATTTTATTTCGAAATTCTTGACGGAAAAATATTTGCTCGTCGAAATTATAGTGAATCTATGAGCGTTTACTCATCAATTAATTAATTGATGATGATAAAATGCCCTTATCTGACAGTCGGACGAGTACCCCCTGGCATGCTACGAAGCGGTGTGCTGCCTAAAGCCGAGCTCGTTCTCCGCCCCCTCGCCCTCTTCGTCGACCTCCTCCTCGGCCACGCCCACCCGTCCAACCAGGAAGCAGCAGCAGAGAGTGCGACCGATCATCCTGCTCGGCGCGTTCAGGGTGGGCAAGAACGAGCTGAAGAGACGGCTGCTTGCTGCTGCCCCCACTCGCTTCTCCACGCCCGTCCCGCATACTAGCAGAGCTGCGAGGTTGCTTACTTGTTTATTTATTTTGTTTGTTTATTTATTTTTGTATTTATTTATTTTTCAATCGATATTTTATGCCAGAAAGCTCAAGATTCAACCAAGTTGCTTTATAGATTAGGCGAGCAATCAGGCCGAGAATACCACTTTGTCACGAAGCAAGAGATGGAGAAGCTTATACAGGTATGTAGTCAAAAGTTTGTTTTAAAAATGTGGCGGGAGTTTTGAATTAATTTTTGTAAAAGTGTTTTTTTACTGCAAATAATTTTTAGATGGGCGAACTCGCTGAATTTGGCGAATTCCGCGGCAATCTCTACGGAACGGCGCTCGAGTCGATCACTGAAGCAGGCAAGAAGGTGAGCTGATGGTGGAAGGAAGGACATGAGCAGATGCGAGAAGCCTAGTTTTAAATATTTATTTTGTCATCTTCCTTCTCTCTCTCTCTCTTTCTCTCTCTCTCTCTCTCTCTCTCTCTCTCTCTCTCTCTCTCTCTCTCTCTCTCTCTTTCTCTTTCTCTTTCTCTTTCTCTTTCTCTCTCTCTCTCTCTCTCTCTTTCTCTCTCTCTCTCTCTCTTTCTCTCTCTCTCTCTTTCTCTCTTTCTCTGTCTCTGATCCATCTCCTGTCTTACGATCCTTCTTTCCGTATCCCTAATCCTTGAGGGCACTCCGCTGCTCACTCCTCATCCTCTTGCCTTGCGCGCGCTTCGAAGTCACCGCTTTGCTCCAATCATCATTTTCATCCGGCCACCTCAGAAGAAGGAGTTTCTGGTTGGCATTTCTTCCCTAGTTCATCAACATTCCATTTGGATATAGCTTGTCTTCTCTGTCCTTATTCGGAGCTTTGAGGGATGAAATTTGCCACACGATTAAAATGCCCCCCTTTTCCCAGGAAACGCGTGAGCATTACCGGAGTGAGCTGCTAGCACAAGCGAGCGCCAGCACATCGACCGCCTCTGCCCAGTCGTGCCATTTCACGGCCGCGGCCGTGGACTCAATTCTCGCGGACGACGCCAAGCTCGAAAGGACCTACGGCGCCGTCGCAGATGCTCAAGTAGTCAATGCTCATGTCAATGAAACGGTCTCCAAGCTGCTCCGCCTCATTGACCTCCTCGAGTCCTCCCCCACATGGGTTCCACTCGCGTGGGCTACCAAAGGCATAGAATAGGAAGTAGAGAAGTGGGAAAGAGATAGGTTACACTGCGTCATTTTTGTCATTCTTACATAGATCAACTTCATATATGGTCATTTTTATTACATATATATGTTTTATTAACTTCATTTTTAGATATTTTAACCGTAATCCATTTTGAAATGCTTTTTCAACAGCTTTTCCTGACTGATTTCACGCTGCTTTCTTTTGGGTTCCCAACATTCGTTGCTTTATTCTGTTGAACTTGCCTTATCTCTTTCATTCGGCATTCTTTAAAGTGATCTAACATAATGAAGCTTTATCTGTTTTAGATTTCTTAATAATGTGGTGCTTTGGTGACGCGTTATCTTGTTATTTTATGCCTTACAATTAATAATTAGACTTTCTCTCACGCTTTATTTTACGGATATCCTTGAACTGCCCCGAACGTGGTTCGACTGACTTTGCTCTCTTTTTGAGTTATTTTTTATGTTTCTGAAATTTGTTACCCTGGCATTTTTTGTACGTCGTTATTATTAAAACAACTATTATATGTAGTTTATCTGTCCAAATGGGAAACGATAAATAATTCGTGGCTTTTATAAATCAAGCAAGAATAACGATTTGCGTGGCCCAATGCTCCTTGTCAGATCGGTATAATTCCAATTGAGTAGGAGGGATCGAGATGAAGAAAGAATTGAGGGAGTCTAGATGAAGAATCGGTATTGTGGGCGCCTGTTAAGAGTTACCTTGATGTCCGAAATGAGAGAGATACAGAAATAAGGAGCGAAACGGAGTAGACTTTGAATATAAGCAAAAGAAGGTGGGATTGAGTGAACCAGATAGGAGGGAGAAGGAAACCACAGGGAGTAGGAGGAAGAGAGAGAAAGGAAAGAACGAGAAAATACTAACCATAAGAGAGAAAACAGAATGAGAGAGAGAAGGTTAGGAAGATGGAAAGAAGAGTGAAAGAGATTAACCGTATGCAGAACTACGTCTCTAGTCCCCAATTCGTTGTCTTGCTGGATGAGGTCTCGCTCGCTCTCTCTCTCTCTCTCTCTCTCCCTCTCTCTATCTCTCTCTATCTCTCTCTATCTCTCTCTCTCTATCTCTCTCTATCTCTCTCTCCATCTCTTTCTATATCTCACTCATCTCTATTTTAAACAGTGTCACAAAAGGAAGGGTAGAATCTCTGTGACACAGACTGATCCTGTGACGATTGCGAAGTGGAGATGTTCTTCAAGAACAGCAGCGATGTTCTGCAGACGGCGGCGTCCATCGAGTCGACCCTCTTGATGGTGCAAGGCAGTTCACTGTCGACGCAAGGGAAATATGTATGTACATAGAACATGCGGAAGAGGGAAACGGGGGGGGGGGGGGATTTCTTTTGATATACACGCACATTTGCCGAAGCGATCCTTTAAATATCTAGTGACCATTTTATTTTATTTTGGAGAACTGTTTCCCGAAATATTTGACCGGTTTATTGTGCAGCATAATGTTCTCATCGTCATTGGCATCGGCAATTTCAAGTACCACCGGGGCAAAGGTCATTGCAAGTCAATTCGAACTCTTCGCATTCTAAAGTAAGAGCGGTAGAACGTGAGAATTTGAGCTCTGAGCTCTCTGTTTTTTTCAAACTTACGTCCAATGTGGAAGAGAACGTGATAACAAATGAGATTAACAACTGAGTGCATCTCTTCATATTAATTTAACAGTCAACGAGTTGGAAATCGGCTTGTCTTCCTCATTTCCACTTCCGTTTTCTGTAGAAGGAGGGCGGGCGAATTGAGCCGCTCCTATTTTTCATCATTTGGTTCGCCCTTCAACTTCCCCCTTTTCTCCGTCCCTAATTTTAAAGCTTATTCTTTCTCCCTACTAAATTGTCGACATCTTCAACAATTGTTGACACCGTTTAAACTTTGAAAACTATATAATTATGTATAAAAAAATTGATAATCTGATTTCTCTAGATTTTAAGGCGAGAATATTCTGTTTGTGACCTCGAATTGATTGCAGAGTTTCGCCTGCAAGCAGCCATGAGCGAGTTGATCCAGCTCGATCCAAACTTCATGGTCGGAGGAAAGTGGCGAATCGAGAAGAAGCTAGGAGAGGGCGCCTTTGGCGCTGTGTACAAGTGTGGAGACGGAGAGGACAATCTCTACGCGCTCAAGGTGGAAGAGGGCAGGGAAAGGAAGAATGGAAAGGGTGGAGGAGGGAAGAGAGAGGAAGAATGGAAAGGGAAAGAGAGGGAAGCTGAGTGGAAGTGGTAAAGGGGTGAAATGATTATTGAAGGAGGCAGAGGGGGGGGGGAGAATGGAAATTGAGTGAGGGAGAAGCTGAATGGTAATGGACGAAAAACGTGAAATCAATGTAATTGATTTGAGGTGGAAGGGAAGGAGGAGAAGGTGCAGCTGCTGAAGATGGAAGTGCACGTGCTGACCGAGCTGGCCAATGCTGGCGGACGGCACTTCTGCAAGATCTACGGAAAGGTCATTGCAATTGTGAATGCTTGCAGAAGGAACTGGAAAAGAGCTAACGGAAACAGATTCTAGTCGAAAATGTTGATTTGAAATAACGAAATTTACATTATTTTCATATATATAAATCAACATAATTAGTCGCCAACTAAAATGCATGGAATTAATTTTTCTTTTTGAGGGCACGATGCTGAACTTCAACTACGTGGTGATGACCTTCGTGGGCATTTCGCTCGACAACCTCAAGGCCATGGCGCCCAAGAAGAAGTTCAGCTTCGGCACCGCCGTCTCCATCGGATGCCAGTGCCTCGAGGCACTTGAGGTAGCCTTCCTTGGCCCCGCCCACTCGTCATTCTGGCAACGCCCACTCCTTGGCCCCGCCCACTCGTCATTCTGGCAACGCCCACTGCCTTCCTTGGCCCCGCCCACTCGTCATTCTGGCAACGCCCACTGCCTTCCTTGGCCCCGCCCACTCGTCATTCTGGCAACGCCCATTCACTTTCATTCTAGTTGCCACGCCCGACTGCTAAAAAACTGACTTTAATATTGAAATAATTGTTTATAAATAGCATTCTCTGCGCAGGATCTCCACGGCATCGGCTACCTCCACCGCGACGTGAAGCCGGCGAACTTCACGATTGGGCGGGCGGCAGTGAATGAGCTGCGGAAGGTACAGGACAATATACGACTGTATTTCAAGAAGTTGCAGTGATCTTCTCAGGTGTACGTTTTGGACTTTGGGATGGCGCGCAAGTTCGTCGCGAACGACGGAAAGACGCTTCGGAAACCGCGCGACAACGCGGGATTCCGGTGAGACAGCTTAAAAAAAACTATTTAAAAAAAGAAATTCCGGTGAGACAGCTTAAAAAAAAAACAGAAGCAAAAGTTACGGTATAAAAGCTGAGCTAGAAAATGTTGAGGGGGACAGTGAAGTACGCGCCTCTCGCGTGCCACCAGAACCGAGACCAGGGCCGCTTCGACGACTGCGAGAGCTGGCTCTACATGATCGCCGAGCTTACGCGAGGCAATCTGCCTTGGAGGAACCTCCAGGTTCTTCTTCCGCTTCTTTCCTCAATTGGAAAAAAAAGTGAAATAACTAAATGTATTTCTTAAAGTTATCATATGAAAGTTGAACCCGTAATACTTGAGAGTGATTGCAGGACATGAAAGAAGTGGGCGCGATGAAGGCGCGGGCGCGCACGGATCCCTTCGTGCTGAAGCAGGTATTCGGCGGCTGCCCCACCGAGTACATCGAGGTCTTCCGCATCATTGAGAAGGTTTTTCTTTTCCATTTTATCATTTCAACTCAACAATTAAAAGGATCGAACAATTTCAGGGCGGATTCTTCGACGAGCCCGACTACCAGCTCATTTATACGACCATGAAGAAGACGCTGCGCAAGCTGAACGTCCCGGTGTTATATGTTTTATTACATTAATTAATATTCAAAATAATACAATACGAAATTGTGCAGGAGTTCCCGTACGACTGGGAGGGCTTCCTCATGAAGAAGTGGCAGGACGACAAGGCCAAGGAGGACGCTGCCAAGGCGGCGGCCAAGGGAGGAGCGGCCAAGCCTGCCGCGACCCCGGCTCCTGCCCGGACTCCGGCCCCGACTCCGGCCCCGGCTCCGGCCGCGGCCGCGACTCCAGCCCCCGCGCCTGCCGCGGCCCCGGCTCCAGCCCCCGCGCCCGCACCCCCGCCCAAGACTCCCGACAACGGATCCAAGAAGGAGAAGAAGGTACCTTTATTACCCTTTCCAGTCAATGTGAGTACGAATTTGCTATAATTTTTAACGAATTGTAACATGCCAGACGGATGCGGCAAATGCGAAAAAGCCGGCTGCCACACCACCCCCCGCGACTCCCAAGGGAGGGTCGGAGCGAGAGAACAAGGTTAAATAAATACTGTATTTTGAACTAACAGAAGACTATATTTGGAACCAGGAAATATTGACTTCGCGTTTGTTACATATATACAAGGAAAATAAGAAGTAAAAAAATAAAAATAAATTGCAGCCTGCGACTCCGGATGAGAAGCAGTCGAAGCTGACGGTGGTCAGCAACGTCCCCTCCGCCCCGCCATCGCTCAAGGAGAAGAAAGAGAAGGGCGAGAAGGCCGAGAAGAAGGACGACGGAGCCGCCAGCGACGGCGAGAAGGAAGCAGAGTGAGGCCACGCCCCTAACAGCCTTCCCCATTCCCATCCTTCGCCCTGTCTACTAAGATAAAAGTGTCGCCACATCTTGTTGTTAGAGAAAAGACAAAATACGAATGTTCGGAAGGAAGCAATGGCCAAATGTTTTAGAAGTTAGTTAACAATTATAAGTTGGGAATAATGATAAACGGGTAATTACAATGCTTGCTTTTTTTTTAATATAGAGCGAACGAGGAGTCGCGGTGCGCAGATTGTGAAACTGGCGCCTGTTCAAAGCACTCATTCTACACACGACGAACAATTGGGAGAGAAAAGAGAAATGGAAGTGATGAACGGAGCTCTTTGTATGCCTTGTAATAGATGTGTGGCTAGGGAGACAATGGATACGACAGGATAACTCAGTCGACTTGGGGGATTCATTATCATTTCAGAAGAAAGGAATCGAACACATCTTTTGGACATTTTGCACAAGTTATTGGCATAATGCCAAAAAAAGAACAAAGAAAAACACTTAATAAATTTTTAACAATTCTTCAAAAAGTATTACAACAGAAGCAAGATGAAGCAGCCTTAGATGGACTTCTCTTCCTCATCATCCCCTTCTGAACGGGACCATGCTCCTCTCTGCTTCTCTCTCTCCACCACTATGTTCTCTCGTCATTACTTTGGCTGTCTGTCTCCTCTATAAGATATATGTTGGTTCCAAAGTCTTGGTGAGGTATTCACAACGATGAAAGAGGAAACTGAAAGAGAGGGGGAGATCGAGAGGGGGAGATCGAGAGGGGGAGGAGAGGGCAAGGGCCAGGGAGAGCGAGAAGGATTAAGAGTGGGAACGAATGAAGAATTGCAAATAGTAAACAGCTGTGCCGGAGTGAGAATTCTAATGAAGGAGACAAGAGAATAGTAAGTATGAAATAGGCGATGAATTGGCAAAGGATATTATGAAACGAGCCCGAGAAAAAAGCCACGGGCAATGAATGCGAAGCTTTTCTAGTGATCGTATGTAACAATGAATAAAATTCTCACAATCCGAGGAAGATCAGAAACGCAGAGCAACCTAATAAGCCATCCAGTCGAATGTTGACATTAGCAGAGAAGGAATGTGTGGAGATGATGCCAACTCTCCCTTGCAAACTTATCCGTTTTTTGACCTTTGAATGTTTCAGACTTGGACATCGCAGCTATCTTATTCCATGTGGAGGGAGAAAGGAAGGGAGACGGGAGGGAAGAGCGGAATCACTCGGCCTTCAGCGGGAGGATCACTTCTCCAGCCTGCGCGCCAGCTTTGAAGGGCGCCTGGGGATCGGCCTCTTCGGCAGGCACCTACATAAAAGGAAACTTCTATAATTTATTTTTAGAAGAAGGCTATAATATTCCCCCTTCGCAAATGGAGCAAATAAGAGGCTAGCGGGAAGAGAAGAAAATAGGGTCCATTTCATTCGTGCAATTTCAAATTCTATTGAATAGAAGGCACCTCGGCCCATTGGACGACAATCTTGTCCTCCTTGGGAGGACCGGCGGAGCGGACGATGTCCAGCTTGGCGCTGGTCTTCGGCTCCAGGAAGCCGTACACCGGATGCACGCGGTAGTGGTCGTTGTTCGACGACTTCACCTAAATAATCACAGAATTTAAAAAGAAAGTTTTATTTTTTTATATGCCCGGTATTGTTATTCCAAAGATCACATAGATCTTCCATACATGGATGAGAGAGTGAAAGGAGAACGAAAAGATTACTTTGAATGCGAGACGGGCGTCGGTGATGGAGACGATCTGATGAGAAGCCTTGCCGCCTGAGGCAGCGAAAGCAGATGCGCCGGGCTCAACGTTGATTGCAGCAGCCATTTCGGAGAGAGCAGCCAATTAACAGCCAAACTCCGAGCGGAAACTCAAGTAGAATGACTGATGACTGCCAATCCTCCGCTATTATAAGGATTTTATGGATACTTTACATATTGTGACCCTGTCCTTTATGTGAGAACAAAGAAGGCTAAAAAGAGATGGTCGAAATGCAAAATAGTACAATTCGGAGCTATTTTCATGCCATCCCAACGAATTATTATAATGATTAGGCGTCCCATGGAAACTCATTTTATCAATAAATAACCAGTGTAAGCTGTTATTAGAAAAACGTGCCTGACTCAAAGCTCCTACGATTGCTAAATCGGTAGAATTAGGATTGAACTAGGGGATAGAGATGAAGAAAGAATGGAGCATGGAAGACGAGCTGGACGGTCACTATTGTGCCGCGGAGAAGAATCTGAAACTGTAATCTCTCTCTCTCTCTCTCTCTTTCTCTCTCTCTCTCTCTCTCTCGCACGGTAATTCGTACATTCATTGATAATGTGCTATGTTAATTAGCTTTTGCAAAGAGAGTGGTATTTTCTTTTGGCCATATCTTATGCCTCTACTAAATATAAAAAGGCTTGAATTTTACATAGGAAAGTGGAGGATTACATTTACATCAAGAATATTGACGAAAGATGCAGACTTCTTTGGACGATTCGGTCGACAACTTTGCATTGATTGTCTTTCTTCTGCTGATCAACTTTATCATTCTTATTTGCTTTTTGTAAAACTTTAGAAAGCTTATAAAAAGTATCTTCCAAAAATACGAGCACTGTAGCATTCCATGGTCAAATCAGATAAAAGTATATCGAAGCCAAACAATAGAAGAACATTTCACAATCTAATGATAAATTTTAAACTCATTTTATCAATAAATATCCTGCGCAGAGGATACGGTAAATGGAAAGACAGTGAAAGGACGCCGTGTCTGTCTATCATCGGTGGAAGAAGACGAAACTGAGGGCGACGGCTGTGAAAAGGACGGTTCCAGAGACAGCGAAGAGCACGGTGAACGTCGGCTGCAAGTAGCAACAGTTTACAAAACTATGGACTTTGGCATTTTAACAAATTAAAATTTTGCCTTTACCATTTCATAAAATTAAAATTTATAAGTTTATAGGATTTGAATTTTTAAATACTGTTTCAGAATTTACAGAACAAAATCATGTTTGATCCATCGAAATGGATCTCTAAACGTCTGCCTTTGCCATGAATGATCTTACCACTGGACGTGAGAGAAGCCTCCTCCAGACGGTCCTTTCTTTCTTCTCGTCTTCAATGTTTCCTAGACTGCAACAAAGATTTGTAAATAAAATTTGAAAACAAAACTGAAACATTTTCACACGAAAGAGAAATCAACAAATATGAGCCATCGTTAAATGTTAGGCACATAAATTATCTTTATAAAAATATAATGCGTCTGGTTTTTTTTGTTGCTGTAATTAAAGACGTACATTTTGGCAATTCGCGAACAGCAAGTACGACGAAATGATCCATCGGCGGGATTGTTCTGGTAGAGGCGACCGTTCTTGATGGAGAAGAGAGCGAATCTCGCCTTCCACTCGAACACCCCTTGCTGGCTGGTGGTGGCGACCTTCTCGGCCGTCTGCTCCTCTGGCAGCCACCAACTCTCGTTCAAAAATTTCTTGTCACCGCTGTACATCCAGAGGTGACACCGCTGGCCTTCTGGACCAAACTGAATTGAATAAATAAATTGTTTAAATTATTTTGTTCAATGCTAGAAAGATTTTATGTAGCTGAAAAGAATGCAATAAAATCTGGAAGTTCGCACATTGCCACAGTCCTTCGTTCTGTAGACGCCAACGAAGCAGTCGTTGGTCGAGTTCGCAGGGAACACTTCTCTCAGCACGTCCTGGAAGTCGGTCACGTTCGAGAAGATTGCTGAAAAGAACTTAAGATACGAAAAGATGTTTCAAAAGCTTAAAATACATTCAAAAATTTGCTCTCTTAAATAAAGCTAACAATAAGAGAAACAAAGAAAAATAAGATGACGGAAACCTCGATCAAACTCGGCTTTCTTGTAGCCGGAAGGCTCAGGGCAGAGGAACGCGCCAGTGTTAGTTGGCTCGCTGTAGACATATTCCATAAGGTACCGCAAGCCTTTCCAGTGCACTTCGCGAAGACTCGGAATGTATGTCCAGTTGTCTGGAAGACTTGGATGGCTAATCGAGTCGGCCAGAAAGGAGTGGGGAGAGTGGAGGAAAATGA
Source organism: Allodiplogaster sudhausi (assembly GCA_945643635.1). Lineage (NCBI taxonomy): Eukaryota > Metazoa > Nematoda > Chromadorea > Rhabditida > Diplogasteridae > Allodiplogaster > Allodiplogaster sudhausi. The sequence continues at coordinate 3,984,865 of CALZFC010000033.1, read as the reverse complement.
GAGAGAAGAGGAGTGCAGAGGGAAGGGAAGAGGGGATGGAAGAGCCGACCAGCTGGAGGAAAGATAACATGGTGTAATGATAACAAAGGGGCTGTTTTTTTACTGGCTCGTAAAATTATTGTACGTTGTGAAACTAAAAGTGCCCGCAGAGGTCAAATTTGGCTCAATTTTTTTGTGTTCGACATGCCGACTTTTAGATTTAATGAAAAACTAGTTCTTATCACGCCCAAATGCTTTGTTCCCATTGCTCTCTGCCTATTGTCTCTCTATGAATGTCTATGAATTATGGAAACAGTACAGATGAAAGACATATGTAGAAACACCGCGGAAACAGTTCGGAATATCTGCAATTAAGAGTCAATAAAATACAGTTCCACGTAATATTTTTGCAAAAATTATGCGTTGATGAATAACTTTTTTTACTACATATTTTATGCTACATATGTATGTACATACATATGTACATACATACATACATACATATATGTATGTATGCGCATCTGTAGCATTTCCTGCAAACTAAAGGAGGGCGATCACAGAAACATAATGTGAGATTTCAAATTTGGAATCTCATTCTATTTTTACGCAGAGGGATTGCTTGACCAGCGAAATAGAAATGAAAGTCCCTTCCCACAGGGCAGACGCGGCAATTCAAAACCGAATTAATTATTTTTGCTGATTGTCCTCCTTTAGCAGCCCTGACTTTGGTTAATTTTAGCTCTCAATACACGACATTTAACATTAAAAGGTTGTGGAGCAGAGGTAATGCGGTTGCGAGGCCTAATGTTATCAGCGGCAATTTTCATGGACAAGATATTCGCAATTAATCTTTATCATTTTAAGCGCCAACTTGAAAAAAGGGATCTTAAAGCTTACGACTATGACCAGAGCGGTGACTAGAGTGTGAGCGAAGTGGACTTGAAGAGTGTTGTTGATCACCGCGGAAGTCTGAAGCCAGATGAGCTGCAACATCTCCACGATTGTAATAGCTTCTGGCAATTCTTCATGTCCGCTTTTGTTCATCTACATATTTTTTTTTCCGTTACTTCTTTCAATGTTCCTTTATTTCAATATTGCAGTTCTGGGGCTGACAAGAACCACGACGGAAAACTCATGCAGGAAGAGTTCGGCGAGTCGTTTGTTCACTGATAAAAGAAATTTGACAAGCCCCCAAAGGAGAATCCATATTATACATTTGTGCCCAGTTCGCCTCCGATGTAAATCACAATACCGTATATGCTTACAAGCCTATAAATTACTCTTTATATACTTGTTCAGTAACCCTCAATGGTTATTATTATCAAGGTTTAACTGAATTTCTTGTTGATATTTGCATCACGAAATTTTTTTACACAAATTCACTCGCAACGCAATAATGAGAATTCCGTTAGAATTTCATTTTCTCATGACAAACTATTTCTACAAACAGACAATAACAATAGTTATAACATTGCGATGACCAAAACTGTTTTCACACTCCCAGGGATGCGATACTTGAGCAACGGGCAAGTGACAGATGAGAATGGGAAAAACGCAATGGAAATGTCAATATAAAAAGTAGCACCGAGATAGTGAATTTTTTGTATGCTTGCAGCAAAATATGACTCAAAGAGTGATGTTTCGTACTTCATTGCCTAAACATTATAGCATGCTTTTAAATGAAGCTAGAGAGACGGAGAGAGAAAGAGAACGATGTTGAAGGGGAGAAACATGAGCGATAGTATTCAAAGGCCGAACTTCATTCAAAGGTCAGGCATAATAGGCTGCAGAAAGTGGTGTCCATGTATCCAATTGAGATACTTATGCACGTGCAGAGTAATCCATGATACATATGTATGTATGTAGGTACATACATATGTATATCCTCACGTATGGGAAAACCTGAATTCTTTCTATGACTTAGGAGAATATCCACGGAGATAAGGGAACAGAAATGCATATTCCGTGCTTCTGTTCTTTCTTCTGTGAGCTTTGTTCTCCATTGTGTGCTTAAAAGACAATTCAAACAATTCTTACTCTCATAATTTACAACTCTTAAAAGAGACCTTGCTGATAAAAGCGCATTTTTCTTGTGTAAACGCTGAAAAAGGCAGTGTAATATATAGTAAGTGTGTATATCTTCTTGCACATGTCTATCTTTAGAAATGTCTGCCTTCACCATCCACCCCTCCCCTCCCACCCCTCTTCTGTTGCTGTGGATCCGTGATGAAGGCTGTAGCTTCCTGAGAAATCTTGCTCGAAGCAACAATAGTATATTTTGTCATAAACATTTTTTTTCTCTGCCTCCACGATCTCAGTGTAGAGAGAAAGCAGAATTGCGTAAGGAGCAATGGCCGCAGCTCCTTCTCCATCATCCACTGGTGATCTGATCCCGTTTGATCCGCTCTATCTTTGGGCGGTAATCCGCAACCTGGCCAGCAAGGGAGCCGGTCTCCTCTCCGTGCTGCTGCTCACTCTGATGATTCTCAGGCGGCCGCGCATTCTCAAGCAGTACAAGGTATAAGAATGAATGAAAAGAATTGGAATCAAAATGTGTTTTTCTTTAGCTTTCCGTTGTCTTTTTGACCTACGCTGGCTTCGGAGTGACGATTCCAATAATCGCTTTCAACCTCTTCATTCTGGTCGCTCTTTCATGGAGGCCAACTCCGCTCAGGGTTTGAATAAGAGAGCAAAATAAAAGTAGACACATTAAAAAAAGTTATTTTCATACGTTCTGTGTCTGTGAAAGGTACATTTTACAAGATAGGTAAAATGCTTTTTGAAATTGTTTTATTCTCCAGATTTCGATTCTGATGTGCTCCATAATAAAGCAATTCGCGAACGTAACATGGGATGCGCAGCCGTCAGTCTGCTGTGTGCGTTCCACTTCTTTCGTTGTACCAATCAATCAACTCATTCAAGGAAAAGCTTGCAAAGGGGCATTTTCATATTCTGCACGAATTTTAATTTTTTCTGTGAACGGAATTTTCTTTTCCTATCCAGCACAGATGTCAATGTGTGTCAACTTTTAAAGACCAGCAGCAAAAAAGTCATATTGCTAGCCTCTTGTCACTCAAAGCAATGCCCTGTTCATTCTAAGAATACAGAACAAAAAAATAAATATAATTACGAGACGCCCGCCGTCATCTGTGGTTGAGGTTCGCGCAGTGCACAATCTACTGATATAATTTTATATTCCAGGATTTGCTCCGAATTAGGTTTCGTGGACTGTGGAGCATGCACACTTTTCTAAACAAAAAAAATTTATTCGAAGGTGGAATGCAACACTGGAAGATGTTATAATACATATGTATGATTAGACATTCCCGTGGGACAACCATCTCAGCACGCAAGATACGTGGAAGCCGTGTATAAGGAAAAAAAATGATTAAGAAAGAAGTGAGATAACAAATGAAGCCAATTCTTCAGGCCATCGCGCTCGTTCGCTTCATGACTGTTATTCGAGTGATGGACGTGAAGCTGAGAACGCTCTTTGCAGTCAACCTTGCACTCCTGAGTCCCTTGGTAGGCTGAGTGTACGCGTATTCTGTGTTCATCCATCCATCACATCTTTCTTCGCAGATAAACTTGTAGCGATTCATCACAAAAAGGAAAGATATCTGCCAGAAACCTTTCATTTCAATGTGACGATGCTCAAAGAAGGATGTGGAATGAAAAGGAGGTTCCTCTAAAGAATGCACTTGTCAGATCCTTTTCGCTGCTGCTTCTCTGCTGGCCGGGGAAGTGACAAAGAACGACGAGTGTCCACTCTTCATTAGTATCACCTGGCCAGGCATACAAATTGTAAGCATGCGCTTATGTACGTTCTAAAAATAAATGTAAAAAAAAATCACATTTAAAAAAATGGACATTTTCTTTCTTATACCCTTTGTTTCTCATACAAAGCTTAGTATGAGTAAAATGAACATGTACATTAAACAAATTTCAGTCAGCTATTTCTTCTCTGTAGATCTTTCACTAAGGCAGTGTAAGTGCTTTGATACTAAGACATTTGAGATTTACAACGCATTCCTATTCATCCAAATAGTAGCCGCGCTGGCCTCTAATTTATCGGTGTTGGTGTTTCTTCGGCGAACCGCTCCCGTGGCTCGCGAACCAAGTATGTTGGTGAAATTATAACGAATTCAAAGTGTTCATTTTCATGCTTGATTAATGAGCTAGACAAAAAAAGTTTTAAGGAAAATAATTTTATAGAAGGTCGCGCTCAGCGACAACAACTCCGCATTTCTACCGGACTCTTTGTTCAGGCGACCGTAGAAACCGTGTTCTTCTTGATGAACATCTCCTTCGGAATTCTAATCCATTATGGTAAGTGCTTACAGCGGGAAGGAACTTGATAGGCGACTTCATAACATACACAGTTTTGGATTTCATACCTACGTAGACCAGTTACATATTAGCTCAGGGAAATAATAGAAGTGGGAATTATTTTTAAAAAATAACTTTGTAGTTTTCTCTCATGCTTAAATTTAGGCTTCGATATTCCTGAATGGGTGCTTACAATGACGAACATCTTTTCCTCTCTGCCCGCCTTCCTGAATCCTCTCATTGCTGCCATGTTTATTCCCAGACTTCGAGGAGAGCTTTTCTCGTTAGTTTTTCTGTACTTCTTTGTCACTCTCTCCGTCCCCTCACTCTGCCGGTAACTTTTTCCACCTCATTTCTCACTCTCTCTTTCGTCTTCTTCTATTTCTCTCTCAGAGAGAAAGAGAAGGAGACGGCTCTCCTTACATCTTGCTCTCTCTATCTCTCTCTCTCTCTTTATCTCTCTCTCTCTTTTCTCTCCTCGTCTACCATTCATTTTATTTTATTGTGTTCCGATATTGTAATAATATATACGTTAATACAAGAGAACAAGTCTTTGACCCCAACATTTCTTCCAGTCTTCTCCACCTTACGAAAAGCCCCGCGGCAACTCCGACAGGAATGACACTGACGACCAGTGCTCGGAATCCACTCAGCCATACAACAGCAGCTCATTCTTAATTCCCCCCGTTCTGTGCTTTAGGACCGCAACTCATTTAGCCATGATTGGCACTTATTTCTATCAGATGTTCAAGACTCAAAATCATTTTCCCATCATACAAAAAGGGACTACCGGTTGATATGGGGCGAAGGGTGACGCAACGCGATTGCCTTCTCTCATCCGGCATAGACCAACAAGAATATCCTGGATCATTAGAAGCGGTATTTCTAAGGCTCAAAAATTAGAGCTTGGAGCCATACAAAAACTTCAAAATCATGTTATTCCTTTCAAACTCGCATCTGGAGTGAAGTAATAGTTGTGTATGTGGAATTTCATATACTTTCCAATAAAAAAAAAGAATTAATGTGGTTTAAGATGTTTGCACTGAGATATTTGATGGGCGCTGATTGGAAGATATCGGCCATTTTGGAGGAAGATCACTGTACTTGTCAGGCATGAGCACGAGAGGCGCAATTACACTCTTTTCTTTTTCTCTATCCCTTACAGCTCATATTCATTAATTTTATTCTCTTCTCTAGAAGTTTTGTCACATCTTATTCGATATAGATATATAAATAAATAAATACACGACAGGAGGGAAGAGAAATGCGGAGGGGGAAGCAAAGGAAGTGGAAACAATTGTCAGAGTTGGCAACATGCTCTATTCACTTTGCTTTATTTCAACTCAAGAAAATCGCCAATACAAACCAGGAGATATAAAAATGTAAATTGCCATAAAAGTTGCTTCCCCGGACATAGCATTCCCTGGTCTCCCTCAGGGCAGACGATGGGGACCAGGACGGCGTCGCCTGCGCAGATTCGGATTCAGCATGATGGAGGAGCTGCCTTGGCGCGGCTCGAGTTCTGGGTCATACGTCTCGTTCATGTTTCCCTCCTCATCTCCATCTTCCTTTCCTTTCTCTCCCTCATCGTCCGGTGCACGGCCAAACTGAAGGATAATGACTGCTAACTATAGAAGATATAATATAATTAACTACAGAACAAATTAAACGAAGCAACGATTGAAAAAGAACAGTATTATTCAGAGAATACCAACCTCGTGGATCCGGCAGATGGACATGTATCTTCGGTTGAGCGTACTCGTGAATGTTGGTGTGAAGTGGCGGCTGACTTCCACAACTGCGAGGCTGCTATCCGAGTGGTCCAAGGACACGCTGCGGATCGTCTTGCGGAAATCAGTCGTTGAGATAACCTTTCAACGAAAGATTCACTCATACTTCTCTCACTCTTCTACCTTGAGTCAAACTGACAGAGTAGTCAACGGAAGAGAATGTACGAAGACGCGGCGAGAATTCAAAGGGATCAAAAGGATCCCTTTTCTCCACTTGCTGAGCTGCAATCATTACATTGCCAGAAGATGTGAAGTGAAGTTGGCATTTATCGAGAGCGGGCACAGAATGCAGCAGGCCGAATGTCCGCACATCCCACTACAAATCCACCATAATCAAGTCAACTACCACCTTTTCTCTCCAATTCTTATAGTATTCATTTTACACGAATTTACACTCACTCAAGATATTGCCATGCAATTCCTGCCTTCATTAGTGCATGTTCGCATAGTCAAAAGGCACTAATGAGAAAGCGCTAACCACTTCCGAATTGATGATGACTTCATTGCCATGTGGATGGAAGACTCCGCCATTGTCTAAGTTGAGTCGTTCGAACTCATGGATGAGAGGATTTGCAAGTCGGGGATCGAAGAGGCAAGTGTCGTGGAGGATCAGACGATCGTCGGGGGAGAACGAGGCTGCGAAGGATTTGCACGACGAACTCTTCATCACGCAAGTCGAGCGGCCCGATTCGATATCAAAGAGCTACAAGGACTCGATTCGAAATCACTCCTTTTTCATTCCCACCTCAAAGGCATTTAATCTAAGAGCCACAAACTCTCAACTATCTCATTAACCTCCATTGTTTTTTTTTAATTCTTCATGATTGTATAAACATCTTTATGTTACATACACATGTACCATATAAAATCCACGTGTGCTACGAATGTGCAGTGTAAATGAAGATAAGGAGAAGTAAGAGAATGCACTCTGCACTTTGGATGCCTCCTGTCAACTCTCCACGGAGAAGGCCAGTGCATGACACCAAATCTTTTGCTCATATAAAACATATGCAACACACCTGCTCTGCTGTTTGCCTTATGTTTACCAGCTGACAACGTCTGGCATATATATTTACTCAACTCTGCATGAAAACACGAAGTTCCGACTTACAGTAGCCGTGGACTTCTTCGTGCCGACTACCATGTCCTGAGCGCTGTTATTGAAGGCTACGAATTCCTCATCTGGGAAGTCCATCATGCGCTCATGAGTGTCACTGAGTCGCCACAGCGTAGAAAGAGGATTCACGAACAAGCCAGAAGTCAGAAGCATCGAACCATCCTATGGATATAGGGTTGGGATGATTATTCTACAAGGCACTCATAGACTGACTATACCTTGCTTGGTGTGGTGAGAGAGATAGCAGAGCGGTGGCATTTCATCATCGCCTCTTCTTGGCCCGACTAGACATTCAGCCAGTGGATCTCGCCTGATTTCGTTCCGACAATCAGGTGTTCGTCGTCGATCTAAACGATTTCAAAATAATGTAACGTAAAAAGAAAAAAAGGAGAAATACAAAAAAGTCTGGAGAGAAGAGAACTAGTGAGTGAAAAAGAAGTAAGGAAAGAAGCAGCAAATGAGAGTGAATGCCTTACAGAGAATGAACACGTCGTGCAATCCTTCCCGTTTGGTGCCGTAAATTGTCGAGCCGGTCGACTGCGAGAGAATGCGAATCGCTCATTCTCACGAACTGCAGTAGTCCTTTGAAAGGGAAGGTAAATCAGCCGCTTCCTCTTGTGATTAACACATCCTTCATTCGATAGTACACTTCGTAAGACATTAAAAGAAAACCAATCTAAAATTGTGGGCAAAAAAGAGACAGTGATTTGGGTGATTTGTTGGGAAATAATGAAGAACGCAGCCAGCGTGCAGTGATGTTTGAATGGATGTGCCGTCGTGGTTCAGAGTATCGACGAGGGTGGTCGAGGGAGAAGGGCAGGCAGGTCGACAGATTCCCCTGCAATCCGTTGATTGTTAAGAAAGCGCACATGGAGATTCACTGGAGTTTTTAATGGACAGGTCCTGTAACATTTTAACCTCGTGTTCAAGATCAGTGGATATGATTTAACGTCTTAACCATTCCACTATTTCTAAAACAATCATATATTCCTTATGCTGCTACCAAAACGTAATGGTGAAGAGAATTAATAACCTGTGTGATATCTCTCTTGACATCCTCCAGTGACTTCTCCGTTACAATAGCAATCAGATTCGTTGCTTCAGAGCAAAAATTTGCATGATCCGCCTTCTTCTCTCCCATGATTGGCTTCTTCATCATTTCTAAAATAATTACCCTTCATTAACTGACAATTTCATGTAGTCTACATTGAAACAGATATTAACTAAAACAGAAATTAGCTGGCATAGAGTCTAATATTAAACAAGAACTTAGATTGTTCCGTATCATGAGATGATCTTACTGGTTAGCTCGTTGGAAGTGAAGAGTGGGAGTCGTGAGACAATTTGGCGGACTTCGGGGTGGCGAGCGAGGGAGCAGAGAAGACGGCAATTCAACGCGCGGTATTGGTCAGATTCTGGCTGCTGCTTGCAGCTATTCAGGTTTGCCAGGAGCACCTGCAAAAGTATCATTCTAATGCTTTAGATTAATTTCCCTCTCTTCTGTCTCTCCATTTCTTTCCCGCATCAAACGTTCTATCTCACTCATATTATCTATTATCTATCATTATCACACTCCCTGCTGGCTCTTACCATGATTCCATTATACTTCCGAATCGATTGAACAATCCTCTCAAAGAACTCTTGACTTCCCTCAGCCCTCTGGCCACTTCTGCTCTTTCTTGCTGGTGGTGAGTCAGACATGGACATTCGTGGCTGAAAATAAAGGAAAGAAAGAAAGAGAAAGAAAGAAAGAGCAAGAAAGAGAAAGAAAGAAAGAGAAAGAGAAAGAAAGAAGTATGAAAGAGAAAGAAAGAAGTATGAAAGGAGAGAGAGAGAGAGAGAGAGAGAGAGAGAGTGAGAGAGAAAGATTAAGAGCAGGTAGTGAACCTTCACCTCAACATCGATGCCCGATTCAACGCATGAAAGGATCATGTTGACCGCAGCAATCTGAACCGACTTCTCATGATATGGGCATCCGGAGAGAAACACGAGGTTTCTGCAAGATTACATATGTATATTGCAAACATAAAATTGAAATCACTGTCTCTCTGAAGCACTCCATATCCACCATTTTCTTTTTTCTAAATCTGACTCGATTAGTGAAATAAATTTAGTGAAATAAAAAAAGAACTGCGGCCACCCAGAGGACGTCCAGGGCATTCTTCATCGACTCCGTTCTATGCATCTTAGATTCTCAGTAAATCGGACAGGAAAAGGGCAGCATGTAATTAAAATCACTGTAACGAATCAGTGAACTCTTTAATATGGCAAATTACTAAAGCTAAACAAAGAAAATAGAAGAATCTTATGGTTAGGACAATGCAAATTCTGATAAAGGGAATTGAAATGAAACAAGAGAGCGAACCTTCCAGAGAAGACTCGCTTTAATTTGTTGACAATGGAGCAGACAATGCGAGTGAAGCCGAGACGGTGAAACTCTTCGATGGCCCCCCAACTGAAGGAAGGCGAGCTAGCAGAGACTGTCAAGGTGGACAACGTCAGGCGCATTCCTTCCTCGTCTATTTGCATCATCTACAAAAACCATTCTCCCCACAACACAATGCATTAAAATTTCATATTAAAAGGAAGACAACATCAGATCAGGTAGTAAATTATTTTACTGGCCCGCGCTGATTTTACGCATTTGGCTGCCCTAGTCCAACCTGAATTTGGTTTCACTTTATAGCTAAAAGACTCTTTTAGGCCGGCCTAGGCCGACCACTCCATATTTCTAGGCAGCTAAGCCCCCCCCCCCCACCACCACGGCGTAATGCCAAGTCCTCGACAGTGATTCTGGCTCCTTCCGTCTATTTGGTTTTTGACTACTTTAAATTCTTTTTTTTTAAGAATGTGAAACCCACTGAAACATTAATTGTTACAATACTTATAGCTATCGAGTTCTGAGTTTCTGGTATAAAACTCTCATATTAATTCAAATTAAGCTTACACTATTTCGTAGAATTGACTAGTGTACCTTATAAGGCAGAATCGGTTGTTGGAAGTAGAAGAGGAGTCTGGACATCGCTTCGCTCTTGTTCGTGGACGTCAGAAAACTGCGGCAAAGTTGAGAGCTGCGCACATTGACGTGCGCGAAGACATAACTACAACACACAGTTTCATCTTTCTTGCAGCACTCAGCATCCAGAGAAAACGCAAGTGTTTTGAATAAACCGCGTCGCAGATAAATGGTACAATTAATAGTTATGCTCAGTTGAAGAGTGGCCACAGCCAAGAATTAAAAATGTACCATTCTACTTAACTAAACAACACTGATTTTAGGCATCCCCGGAGGCATTTCCACCCAGATTTTAACGTACGCCAGCGCTATTTATTCCCTGCCTCAGCCTCAACCAACCTTCGTAGAGGCGTGCAGACATTAACATTCTCGAGGGAAGTCCGCCTAGTTAATGTGCTTATCTGCAAATTAAGGCAATACTGGTGATATCGCATTTTAGTAAACTAAAATTAAGGAAAAAACAGCTATTTTTCAGTCAGACATAATTGTAGAAATGACGAAGGCCGTTGCGCTGGTCGAATCTCTCGAGGATAGCGAGAAAGGAGAAGGAATGTGTGAAGAACATTGCAGCTGCTGCCTTTCCAATCTCATTGCTGTGGTTCATCAGCCACAGTGCGTAACTGAATGAAATAGAGAGATAGAGAGAAATATAGTAATAGACAGAGAGAGAGGTAGAGAGGGGACGAGAGAGAGCAGAGTATCCCTTACTCAACAAGTTCGTCGAGTTGCTGGTCTGGGAGTTGGCAGACCTTCTCCATGACATCTGATGAGGATGCTATATAGTAGAAACAAGTTCCCACGTCAAGAGAAGCGAGAGAGGAGCGAGGCACTTTCAGTAGACCGCCCATCCATCCTTTTGCAATGAAATCCAGTGCCACTTCACGGTGCACCATCACCGAGGCAAGGTACTGTAAGCAGAGCTATCAATGCCTAATGAAATCATTCCCTCCCTCTTCACCTAGAATAAATTCTTAAAGCTCGAAAGAATTGTTAACCTTCAAAGCATCAAAACTGAGACGAGTGTCGTCAGAAGAGTCCATGCCGAAATCGTTGAGGATGAGCTCAGATTCACAAAAGAAAATAACGCTTAAGCCCCTTTTAAGAGAACCTCTACGTAAGACTCGATCACGGCTCTATTAAGCACTACCCTGGGAATATTTTTTTGACTAGTAAGGAGCGATATGCGCTTCTCATTCTATTAGATCACAATCTTTGACTATAATTGACTGAAATCATTGCATAATTAGGTGCACCGCAATTGGCACTCAATATGCTAAGAATAGTATTTTCAGGATGAGAGTGACACATATGTAAATGAGGTAAGCTGATAGCCTTTGCCTACTTGTGCTCAATTCTTAGCAAGCATCTGCATCATTCAGCTCTAATTTCGTTGCATATAATTATGCAATTATTACACTCAATTATTGCCAAATATTGAGACCCAATCATAGATACAACAGCTTAGTTAAATACAATGTGGTAGCACAACGAAGAAGCGTGTATTGCTGCTTCCACCGGAACTGCTTTCTTTGTCTATCATCAGTTGCAGGGATAAAGTGTGCGATAAAAATTACCCGCAACGCATTTCTGCAAAGTATTTAAAACAAATATTGGGAAATAAAAAAATGCATTCGATCGATTTTTTTGTTTGTGAAGTTGGGTAGCTTCAAAAATAGCCTCTCCAGTGTCGCACTTCAAAGATCCGTCTTTTCGGTGATGGACATACATATGTATATGTTTTTAAACATCTCTTGGATGTTGGAATGAGAATTATGTCGACTGCGCTATATATTATGCAAATCTCTTCATATTTGCACTTTTAGAAAACTTGTTCAGATACGCGAATTATTTAAGAGTATATACCGTATTTTTTATCATCTACCATTAAATGAGCCAATTACGGAATCATTATTCAGTAGTAAATAATTCATTAGTTCAACGTCCGGGCATTTAAATATCCAATTATATAGAGCATAAATGCAGAGCTTGCTGTCGGCGTGCTCCATCATTCCACCTTGCATCCCCCGTCACGAGTGGTGGTTCGCTCGCTTCTTGGCTACCATTTTTCCTCTGGCCCATTTCTCCTCTTTTCTCTAAAAAGTTGAATGTTTGTAGACACCAATTGCTAATTTTTAAGTAATCCGTCTTCCTGGCTACGACGAGGATGACCAAGCGGCGAAGCGGGAAGAACGGAAAGAACTCAAAGAAATCGGCCAGCAAGGTTTGCTCATCTCTTTTCCAAAGCATAACTATTCTTACAAAACAAAATTAATCTCATTAAGATTAAATATTTGTGTCCAATACTTCTTATTTATTAAATTCTTCAGGAGAACAGCGAGACGAGGGTCTCCTTCTCGGATCGCACGCCCGACACCATGAGGCTCGCCTCTCTTATACTTTTCATGAATAAAATTAACGAGAGGGAGTGGCCAATTTTGGAGTGGACGTGGCCAGATCTAGATTACTTGGCGTGGCCAGATCTGGAGGACTGGGCGTGGCCAGATCTGGGCGGGTGGGCGTAGCCAAACCTTGAGGTCTGGGCGGGGCCTGATCTGGAGGGGTGGGCGGAGCCTGATCTGGAGAGGTGGGCGGAGCCTGATCTGGATGAGTGGGCGTGGCTTAAGAGGTACTAGCTATTTGACGTGTCAGGAATGCCGAGGGCGTGGCAACCACTACGCCTTCTCCGTTCGTCCCCGCCGCTGCTGTGAGCAGCGAAGTCGTCGCTTCCCTGGAGGTTCTTCCTTAATGCTCTTCAATCTCATGATAAAAATTAATCAAGCAAGATGTTTGTCTTCTTCAGATTGTGAGCGAGAAGGACGACAAGAAGGTGTATCTGCCTGAAGATGGCGGAACCCTCACCATCCTCAACAGGGCGAATGTCAGCTGCCCTCTTCTCTCGCTATCCATCACTGCGCTCCTGTCTCCCTATTTATCGCTCCCTGGATCCATCAATCATTCACTTTTCTTCCCTCTCTCTTCTTCTTTTCGGTCCCCTTCCCTTGTCTAACTCCCTCCTCCCTCCTCTCGCCCTAGCTCTCCCTAAATTCTCTGCCTCCCTACTCTCTCCCTTTTCTCTCTCACCCTCTTCTCTTTCTCCCTCATCTCTCCCCCTCCCCTTTCTCTCTCTGCCTTCTCCCTCTCCAATCTTTCTCTATGCAGGGTTCTCGCCAGTAAGATCTGGTGCTGAGCACTGGCGAGCGACTCTGCCTCGAGCGCACGCGCGATGCCTCTTCTCTTGTTCTGCTCGACTCTGCAGGCCACGTCGTCACGATGATTGGGGCCCAGCATTAAAATTCCCACCCGTCCTGAATAAGCTCCGCCCACCCGTCCAGAACAAGCTCCGCCTACCAATCATAGCAACCTTTTTTCTCTCGACTAAAAACTCAATCTTGCGCCTTCTTGTCTGACTCAAAAGCGAGAGAGCATGTGACTTTCAGAGACGCGAATACAGCAGTATGGAAAATTCAAATATATAACAGTTGAGTTTCGTGCACCAAACGGTACAGTATATGGACGTTGTTCACTGATTGAAAGGGAATGAGCAGGGACAGAAATATAATAATAACGGTCTGCACTTTTCCGAGGCTGAGAAACGTTCGAATCCTAATTTGTATATACGCCGTAGACAATTTTTTTGCACGCGTGATTTGTCCAAATGAAGCTGCCGGAAGAGAGCGGAGAGGCTGAGAGACGAATTGAGAAAAATTACGAGAGAGTGGGCAGAGAAAGCAAACTGAAGAAAGTGAGAGGCAGACAGCAAGAGAAAGAATACATGGCTAATTATTTAATTGGACTATTCACACGTTCTAGAACATGGATTACATTTTGAGAAACAGAGTGCGAACTGTGTAAGAACGATGGGAAACAGAGAGAGAGAGAGAGAGAGAGAGAGAGAGAGAGAGAGAGGGAGAGAGAGAGGTAGAAAGGGAGGCAGAGAGAGAGAGAACATGAGAAAGAAATAGTGCGTGAGAGTAAGTTTAGTACAACTTGCACCACCCAATTAGCGCAGTAAAATAGCTGAATTCATTTGCCATAAGGCGAGAGAGTGGCCATGGTGGGGTTGAAGAATGAAGGATTGCATGAGCTTCACATCGACAGACAGGGATTTCGAATCATTTCGTGCTCAGACATCAAGGATGACCATGATACTTCGTTTTTATAGTATTTATTTTGTCTGTTGCTTTTTGCTTATCTACTTGTACACTTTTCATCACACCCATAAATTCTTCATTATCTCAACTTCCTAATTGCAGTTTTGGTCACTTCAACGCGGATGCGTCTCCTACTCTTATTCCTCTTTTGTCTTATTCTCGACGTGAAGGCGCAAGTGTTCATCAAGATTGGTGAGGGCCTTTTTTATTGTTGTTGTAGAAAAGATTCTATATGTTTCACCTTAAAATAAATGTATTTCATATATAAATAAAGCAAAAAAAGTCGTTGGAAAATTATTATTGCTAATAATATTAGTAGTAATTCCTTTTGAGAAGACGACCTTGTCTCGGTGGAGAGTGAAGAGTGCGCGGAGTGTCGCACTCTACTCACGGGGCCATGCACGGAATACACATGCGAGAAGGAAGAGGGAGTGCGATGTGTGGATGTCGCCGTGTATGGAGACAATCATATCTGCAGGTTGGAAGTGAGAGAGAGAGGGTGAGAGAAAAATAAAAAATGACGGAAAGAGTAAACGAGAGAGCGAGGGAATGAAAGAGGGAGAGAGAGAGCATGATAAAGAAGGAGATACATGCATAGAAGGCGAGTGTGAGAGAATAAAAGGAGATTTACTTAAGAAAAGTGCCAATCATATTCAGCTGCCCGCCGGATCGCCACGGAATGTTCTGCGAGCTGATAAAAGGTGCATATTTTCACTCTAAGATTCAATGTCTGCGTAATCATATTTGATCGTGATGGTTATTAATTTGTTTAATGAAATAGAAATAACAATAATAAAAGAAACAGGAGCATCGCCAGAACCGACGTCGCCGCCCCTGCCAACGCTGCCTTCTCCATTCAAGGAATGCTTCAACGCCACGCACTGTGCTCACCTCTTCCGCGACGGAGAATGCAATGAGGTCAGCAGATTATAATCTCCACCTAACTACTCCTCCTAAACCAAGTCCTCAAAACAGCATATACATATGTAAGAAGAGGGTTGTGGAGTATGGTGGTATTCCATGTTGAATACGGTAGTATTCCGTTCAGGAGTGCGCCGACGAGTCGTGCCTCTTCGATGGCTTTGACTGCGAGAAGAGATCGGAATGCGAGCAGGAGCGATTCTGCCGGCTCAGGTTTTCACTTTCTATTAAACACATGTTATTTGTTACCTAAATTGTAGACTCTCTGTTAGGATGCATTCAAGTGATTCTTTATTAAATCATAAAAAAGAATCAAAATGCAATAAATATATTTTTGTTCTTTAATTTAAATGCTAAATTAAGATTTCGTGACGACGTCTGCGACTCGGCTTGCCATACCGCGGCGTGTGGATGGGATGGCGGCGACTGTGACAGCGAGGAGAGCGGTCGGCGGCAGGAATTGGTCGAGTTTTATCTCTGTCTCTCTCTCTCTCTCAGCTCCCTCTCTTTATCTCTCTCTCTCCACCTCTATCTATCTCTCCTTCTTTCTCCCTCTCTCTCTCTCTCTTCCTTCCCTCGCTTTCTTTATCTCTTTCTCTCTCTCCATTATCACTCTGGTCGTGCTGTATGTACATATGTATATACTAGACGAGGTTCAAATTGTTCTTAATAGCTCCTGTTCTTAATTATTTAATAACTGTAGAAGAATGAGTCCACTTGGCAGTTATCGGGCGAGCTCGTGGTGCGGACTGCGTTGTCCCCCCTCGCCTTCGCTCGTCTCTCTCACCTCTTCCTCTTCGAGCTCTCTCGCCAGCTGCGCGCGACCGTGTCCCTCGCGCGCGACGAGCGAGGCCCCTTGGTCTTCGAGTTGCTCAAGGGAAGCGAGGAAGAAGGCAGAGGAGGAGTAGGCAAGCGAGTCTACATCGAGGACGAGGTTACCATTGATGCTTATGTTTCAGTCATGGCTATCGTCCAGAAATGAGCATGTATTTATGCATGTACATGCATAGTGTACCGCCCACGAGCCGAGGGATACAGATCGAGCTGCTAGAGCCACAACGAGTCTGGATTAATAAAAAAACATGTGGGCGGTACTGTAAATATAACATGGCATCTTCCCCCCTCCATAAATGGATGAATATTGTCGACTACTGTTTCAGGCGTGGATTTCTAGCACCGAATCGTCTACCGCCGGCACTCAAGTCCACCTGAGGATCGACGTCTCCGTCTGTTCCTCCTCTCCATCTTCTTGCTTCTCTTCCATCGACGCCGTCGTCCGCGCCGTTAAAACGGCCGTCCAGCAAAAGGTGGCACACTCACGCAATTTTTAATCTTATTAAAAGAAAACTATATGTAATATTTTGTGTTTGTGCACAAAATAGTGCAAAATAGTACATTTTTTAAACATAAAAAGAACACAATGTTTTCTTGCTTTTCTCTTCCATCAAATATGTAAAATACATTTGCAGGCCTTGTCCACGAGCGAGTCTCTCTCTTCAATCTTCTCGGCAGCGTCGCTCACGAAAGGTCGGCCCCTAAAGAAGGCCGTCGACGATCATTTCTTTTGGCTTGTGGTTAGTATAATTTTTTTCAGTGACAAATAAAATGTATAAGGCTAAATTTTTTAATAAATATATAAATAAGTATTTGATTACGCTCAATTTTAGAAAAAATAAATAGATGTCTGTATGCACATACATACATACGTACATATGTACATACATGTATTTAATCGTAAATTATTATAATAATGTATTCATATTCCTAGTTTAAAATAAGCCGTAATTGCAGACGACTCTCATCGCCGGCCTTCTGCTTCTCTCGCTCCTCGTCGTCTGCATCGTCACGCGGCTACCGAAGCATCGACGGAACTACGAGAATCGCCAACGGGCGGCGCCGCTCTGGCTGCTTCCCAAGGAGGGAGACAAGCAGCAAGCTGGCAAGCGTTTCTTTTTCAAAAGGATCATGTGAGATTGAAAGATTTAGTACAGTGTAAATAATGTAATTGATGTGTTTGCCTAAGTAGTTAGTAAAAAAACCTCTTTTCAGCTGCCGCACCTGTCCCCATCGATCTGAACGTCCTCAATGAGGTATACATACAACTTGAATATAAATATTGGTAAGATGATTTTTAAAAAAAAGTCTCCACTATAGATCGCTGGCAAGAATCGCGAGTGGACGCGCGTGCACGCCCTAGCCGTTGATCTGTCCATCTCGGCCGCGCAGTTTGGCCGTCACCTTGACGACCTTCCCGCCGACGCCGACTTCAACGCGCATGGACCAGATTTTAGATTTTTTTAAAATTATTTTTTTGTTAGCCTCATAAATCAATAGTAGATAAATCACACATTTGACTAATTATTAGTTTTAAAAAATATTTTTTTATGACGAAACCAACATTTAAAAAGTTATATACTATAATTCTACATATTTACTCCGAAGCAATCTTGCCGTTCAGGCGGTCGAACGCCGTTGCAGTCGGCGATTTGGGCGGGTCGATCGTCGTTCGTTCTCGAACAGCTCATCTCAAAGGTAGGAACTGCGTCAATTTGTCTTGTTCGTTCTTTTAAGCTATATTTAATCGATATCGATAATAACATGAATAAATAATTTAAAAAAAAATGAAACTTATTTTCGTGCTTTCCAGGGAGCGGATCCTTTGGAAGTGGACGACATCGGCCGGACCGCCTTACATTTCGCGGCCGAAGTATTCGATGCCATCACCGTCCTCTTCTTGCTCACGATGCCGGCAGTTCGTGAGAAGGTTCCTTTCTCTCACTTTCCCTTCTCTCTCATCCTCTTATTACATCGGCATAGCTCTGTTTCTCTATGCCCTTCTCTATCTATCTTTATCTTTATCTCTCCGTCTCTTTCTCTCATTCTCTCTCCAGATCAACGCGACGGACGACCGCAACCGCACTGCCCTGATGTGCGCCGTCCGCGGTTCTTGCGTGAGCACGGACGCCGCTCGCGCACTCATCGAAGTCGGCGGCGCCGACGTCGACTTCCCAGGCGATATTGTATGTTCATTATACTCTCTCTCTCTCTCTCTCTCTCTTTCTCTCGCTCACTTTCTCTCTATCACTCTCTCTCTCTCTTTCTCTAACGCTCTCCTCTCTCCGTACCCTGCAGATGTTCAATCGCACTGACCGTCCAGAAGACGGCTGGCCTCCTCTCCACCACGCGGCCTCCCTCGGCTCGCTGGTCAACGTCAAGTTACTGCTCGAGAAAGGTAATTTTCGTCTACGAAAACGACACTTTATTCCTTGAAAATTTGAGTTGCTCAATTAAATCAATTAGTCCTCGTAGGAGCACGTAACTGAGCGGTAATCTTTTTGAATTTCTCTTTAGTCGCGTCTCTCTAAATAATATGCTCTCTCGGCCTCATGTCATTCAAAAAGGAGCGAATCCAAGATTCAGGCGCGAATCCGAACTCGGTGAACGCGTCGGGCTGGACGCCGCTGCACCACGCGGCACGCAACGGCTCGCTTCGTGTTTGTGAAGAGCTCATCAAGAAAGGAGCGTGTCCGGTCAGCTTCCGTTCCTACTTTATATTTTAAATTCATTATTTAAAAAAATTGGATAAAAAAACAATTATATGTATCTGTTGCTGTCATAGGATGCAAAGAATGACGAGGACCAGACTCCCGAGATGGTGGCAGCCGAGTACGCGACGCGTGAGATTGTCGAGTTCCTCGCGTCGCGGCGCGGGGCCAATCGCGAACGCTTGAAGCGGCAGTGCCGCTACAACATCTTTGAGGTTTTATTTTTTCATAGATTTTTCAATATTTATTTTATACAATAAAAAAATAAACATTTTTACAGATGTCACGCGCTGAACCGCGCCCACGTGACTGCGGCGGCAAGAGGCGGCGCTCGTCGACGGACGCGGGTTACGGTAGTCTGAGTGGCGGGACGCCGCCGAGCACTAGCCGGTCGCGCGCCCCTCTCCCGCGCGACTCTTCGCCCCTCTTTCGGCCTCTCGCGCCTCTTTCTCACATGCCGGTATATTGCTTTTTCTCCTTTTCCCATAACATAATTTATTTTATTAACGAAGTATTTTATTAAAACCTTAAAAATCAGTATTTACTTTATATAACATCATACAATCCTAAATATGACAAAGCCTTTCTCTCGAAGTTAGAAAAAAGAGTAATTATTCTTTTTAAAATATACAATGAGACTATTTGAAGCCAATTTGGCAGCATCAGCCGACGTACTCGCCAGGGGGCTCCCCGTGCTTCTCCACTCCCTCGCCCGCACCGCCTACTCTTCCTCCGTGGCCACCGCTCCTCTCCTCTCCTCAGCAGATCATCCCGCCGTCGTCCCAGTCTCTCCATGACTTCCAGTCTCGACAAGAGCACGATGCACATTTGAGTGTCTCCTCTAATTTCTAACTATGTGTGTAAGATGTTTAAGATACGTTAATAACTAAAGTAAAATTGAGAAACTTTCGATAGCTATAGCGATAGCTTGCTTTCCAAGTTGTTCACTTTTTAAATAGAACTAATTTAAGTCTTTTTCATGTATTTTTGAAAGTGATACTTTTGCCATTCCAACGCAGTTGTTCTCACAATACGTCTCAACTGTGCTACTTTTTCATTACCGTGTTACAGTTTAGTGGAAGCGTTTTGAAGGTTCATTGTATACAGCATGTGTCAATAAATATTCATTCTTCGTAACCGTGAAGTTTTAGCAAATCTGAGAGAGCTATGAATATAGCGAGCAATAAAATACATTGTATAAAAAAGGCGACAGAAAAATGGCGTGAATTCAAACGCGTCTTCTCGCGGAGCTTGCATAAGACCTTTTACTATCTACGAGAAGGCCGCGTGTGGTTAAAGGAAGTATCCGGCGAACAATTATACAGTAGCGCTAGAGAACCACTTTGAATGCGCGCGCTCATAAAGTTGCCTGTCGCTCGGTCGAGAGAGCATGTGAAATAGGAGGGCGGCTATGACCTACCGTAGCTAATTCTCTACCCGCCAGATTTCACGTTACAATTGCTCAGAAAGTAATAAAAGAAAATCGCTCAAACTTTCTGGATTTATGTATTACGCCAATATGATCTTATCCACATAGAACAAAACATAGGTTAATTATTCCCCGGATACCTCCTTTAAGGCCATTCTAATAGCAAGTCACTCGTCACCAATTAGCACAAATGAAAGATGCGTCAAATGCATCCCCGCTTTTTTTCTCATTCTTAACTCCTTTTATACTATGCCCTAACTTCATCCTCCTTCCTGCCCGCCGCATTTCAATAAACAAATTTTATTCAAAAGACCAAAGAAATAGACATGGAATATCACTTATAATAAATGAACTTATTATGTATGTACATACATATCAACTACATTGTAATAAACAAAACGAGCACGACTATGTTGATTACAATGAAAACAAGGAGCACGATGATGTCCACCGAGTCGTAGACAATTGTCCATAGCAATCGACGTCGTCCTTCGATCTTTTCGGCAAAGATGTAATCCTCCACTTTTCTGTAAAGAGGCACGAGCTGGACTCTCCACACTATCATTCCAACCCCCTTTTGCTTCACGTTTTATCGTTTTTAGACACCTCCTTTGTCGCCTTATAAAATACTATTTGCTTCTTCTTGTGGAAGAAATTTGAAGGGCATTGAAAATATATTTAAAAAAGATTTTGAAATTGTTCTAAAATATAAGTTTATAACCTCTTCGTCCTCTTCATTTTAAAATATGAATCTCTGAAACCTGAGCATCGTTTCATAAGTCCTCCTCGGAGTGGCTGGTCTCTTGAGGGAAGCAAAGTCTGCCTGAGTGGACTGCTCTCGTGCAGGCACTCGAGTCGCCCCGCCGTGAACTCGTCGAGGGAAGCAGCAGAAACGGACGAGGCATCGACCGACGTGGGTTCGTCGCCTTTTGATCATTCAAATTGATATTATTCTGAAATGATCTATTTTATTAAAATGTTATGACTAGGGTATTTTGGAGTGGAGAACAAAATAATTATGATAGATTTCAGATGTCACCCGACGGTGGCGCGATGGTGGCAGACGAGAATGCAAGTGGCAACGAGAGAAGCGAAGCAGCACACGAGCATCTCGCTGAAGATGAAGCGGCCTGCGAAGAAGCCAGTCATAAAATTTTTCCTAAACTTTATAGTCTCTTCTCTCTAAAACACATGTCCTTTCACCCTTTGGTCAGGCAAAAAAGAGCGAATTAAAGATTGAATTTTTAGCTCCTTGAAATAATAAAGGTGAAGAAGTAAAAAAAGAAATATGAGTAAAAACCTAAGCCAGTCAAGTAGGCCGTGCGCGCAATGTTCTTGTCAGCCACGCTCATCAGCTGAATCATGTAGAAGAGAATCGTCAGGACGAGGTATGTCTGAATTGGTCAAATTATTTTTTGAAGAGTCCACTAGAGATTTATAACATTTTATACATCTAAAATAAGCATTAAACATTAGAGTAACGAAAACGAACTTGTGATCTTCTCGTTCCGCTATTGTTCTTGGGAAAGTAGAGGCCAAGCAGACACATCGAGCTGATGATAACGAGTGGAATGATAAAGATGTAGATGTAGTAGCTGGGCTGACGCTCGATCGATAGCTCAATTAGAAACGAACAATATTTTCATTTATATCCTAAAATTTATGCGGCGAGAGGGTCTCGCGAGCAACTGTTAATGGTTTTCTTTTACAATTGCGAACATGTTTGTTTTGAGTATTACTTAAAGACTAGGTTAATTACTTTATTAGAGCAAAGAATTCCTACCTTGTAATGCAAGAGATTACGTTCTTCAACGGCTTCAATGGAGCGAATGCTCCACTCGTCATTGCCAACACTCTATAAAAATGGTATTTACACTATGTTGACAAAGAGAGCAAAGACCCCGTGCTGTGTCCGTAAGGATTGTCTGGAAACAATTGCAACTAACGGTCGCGTTCTTGCGGTCATCTTGGCGGCCAACGGACTTGAAGACCACCTGTATAAATAGATATATGTATTTAAAAAAAAGGAAGAAAAGAGTGTAACGATTTCCTAGCCTCGGCTGCACGATAATTCCATGACTGCAGGCTTACGAAGCAGACGTGTTCGTCGAATGGAAATTCATGCAGATCCAGCTGGCATTCGCTCACCACGTTCTGGCGGGAATTGTGGCCATCTTTCGTTTATTCAATCATTTTTCACAACTTTCCTACACACTTTATAAAGCTGGGCGGCTGTTTACTACTATTCATGCGAGTAATTGCAATCAATTTTTTTTTAAATATATAATCAGTTGACATACCAATAACAAGCTCTGCTCGACCGTGCCATCGAAGTGGATGCGAACGATGCCAGCTTCCATTAACGAGTGGAAGAAGCTGAAGGTGAGATGAGGATGAGAAAAGGCACATTTCTCACTCTAACGTTTCCCTTCAGCTAGTCCTCACTTCACACGCTACCGTATTTTCTCTATTAGTACCCGGAGTAAGTTTTATCGCAGCTTTTGAATGAATTTGCCATCATTTCTTTGGGATGAGCATCCCATGCCTGCAGGATCCATTCGAGGTACCTCTCGAGCTGAGTTATTAGACTATTAGGGGGAGGGAACACTATTGGTGGGGGGGGGGGGTGGTCTGCTAGAGGGAGGGGTACTATTTTTCAAAGGGCGGGGCACAATTAGAGGGTGTCAAATAAAACCGGGGATACTAATAGAGAAAATACGGTATATTCATTACATTAAAAGAATAATACATACATATATCCGTTCTACTGCACACAGGGTATACGAGATGCATGTTTTTCATGTTGACAGTTTTCAATTATTCAAAATGCACGTAAGCACAAATTGAGCGAGTACCCGGAGTCGGTGACGATCGGAGGCTTCCAGACGCTGCTCGCAGGCAGAATTATCGACTCGGGCACTTCGTGAGAGCTGAGATTCCACGTGAGAAACTCGTCCACCCACTCGGCCGTCATGTCAAACACGAGCGACAACATCGATTGCGCGTTGTCCTTCAATGTCCATGCATATCAGAAGAAAATACCATCCCTTTCTTTTCTCTCTTCTACATCCACTATTTCCAAGCTCTCTCACGTGCTCCCTCGATGTACAGTACTTTCTTATTGTTAGAACCTAGAGACAGTCGAGAGATAATGGAAAGGAGAGGGGAAAAGAGGGCGGAAAATTTCGTCTGAAACATAAGTATGCACGAACATTCGCCTGAGCGACCTTTAACTTGTACTTTTTATTAATATGTATTTAGTTTTTATTTAAAAATGTATGTGTCTTGAACGAGTCAATGTCGGTTTTGTCCAATTTTTCCCAAATTTTTCATTTAAAAAAAAAACCGAAGCCAATAGGGTAGATTAGAAATGATGCATACATAGTTGAGTAGATTGATCTCCTCGAGTTGCATCTTGACGACGACAGCGGCGGACGTATTGCGAACCGGCCGAACAATGGTTGAGTAGCCATCGAGGAGGTCGTCGATCAGCTTGGAGCTGTTGAAAGACGCGAGGGATACGGAGTCGATGAGCGCTACGAGGTTAAGAAGATGAATTAGTAAAACTATTTGGTTATATTTTGTTTACAAATAATAACGCATAAAATGCATACATATGCATGTACATACATAAACACTCACAAACTGTAGATGATTATGTTTACATAAGTCATTCTTTTCAAAGTGGCTAATGCTCATTAGATAAAGAATTGATACTAAGAATTATGTCAACACAATGTAAGCATAATGTGAAAAGAAAGTGCTAACCAAGACAGCCGACTGCTATCCGACAAGTTCCTGCCAAATTCATTGCGGAAATAAGTGGAACTCACACTTTCCTTGCCCTTTTCCTTATGACGACCCTTTCTTGGCATTGCCTGAGAGGAAGTCTTCTTTAGAGACAATAGTGAATGTCCCTTCTTCCCCCTTTTGGTGTGAAGGTTGCCTAGCATGCAAATAAAAATAACTTCTCGTGGCATCGAAAAAGGTCTGCACACATGAATAAGCGAGCATGCAAAGCTGTTAAAATATGCAGAGTGCTGACCAGGGTTATCTTCTGAAATGTTCAAGCACAAGGCTCCTTCACCGAAACTCTCTGCCATCGTCTTAAAGGATAGAGGGAGGTCTATGGACTATGATCATTGAAGAATAAGGCAAGTTTCAATTTCCGGGTTTACCCTAGGAGTAGACACTCATTGTCGCGTGCTATTTCGCAGGCAGCACAAAGCTGCTGTGTAAAAGCATGAGATTGCGAACGGCCGCGGCAATTTCAACTCTCACATAATTTTTCGGTGATCGCCTTCTTTAATTCGCAGGAAGGGCTTTCCCCTCCCTCTTCGCTCTCCTTTTCCCTCATTCTCCTCCACTCCACCCATTGCATTCCTTCTGACCCTCCAAGGCTTCCCGACAACGGGCCCTGCCCTGAGACTCTTCTCGAGGTGCGCTGGAAAGATATGAGCTTTACCTTATGGAACACGCCGACCGCGAACTCACGACAGGCGCGCTTCACTGCCCTGACCATATAAGCCTTCCAAGTTCAAGGTGGAGTTCCATCCTGGGTTCTCTCATTTATGCACTGTCTCCGACAGGTCACCGCTCTCAGTTTCGTCATTTTCCACCGGTGATCCTCAGGCACGGAGTCCTTTCACTGTCTTCCCATTTACCGTATCCTCTGGGCAGGCTATTTATTGATCAAATGAGTTTAAAAACTGATCATTCGATTGTGAGATTTGTTCTTCTATTGTTTGGCTTCGATATACTTTTATTTGAGTTGACCATGGAATGCTACAATATTTGGATGTTTGAAAGATATTTTTATAAAGCTTTCACAAAAAGCAAATGAGAATGATAAAGTTGATCAGAACAAAAACAATCAGTGCAACGTTGTCGACCGAATCGAAGACAACCGTCCAAAGAAGTCTGCGTCTTCCCTCAATGTTCTCGGTGAAGATGTAATCCTCCACTCTCCTGTGAGAAATAGTCGATTATGTATAACTTAGACAGATAATAAATACATCAAAGGAACTCTTTTTATCTCATAGGAAAATAAATTTTTGCAAAAAAATGCACATTATATGGGTAGCACAAATTCACCACAATAGTATAGCGAAATAATTCAACTACATATTTCCCAGTCTCAACTAACTTGAGTAATGTCTCGTAAGTTTTGCTAGGCGTTGCGGGGCGGAGAAGATCTGTCGAATCTGCTTGAGTGGACTGCTGACGAGCCGCCGCACGCGGCGCACCGCCCACGCGTCGCGGCACGCAGCAAAACGCCGCTAGAGAGCGAGACGCTTGGCGGCGACGGCTGACACAACTATAGACTGATTGACTGATTTATTTATTTTATACACCAAAATATGTGACATGTCAACACTTACATACTTATGTACATACATTCATATTTTAAGGAATGCACCGCATTTTAAACAAATCGTAGACATTGACAGGAAAGGGAGAAAAATAGAACAAGAAGTATGTATCTTCTCATGTTACTTTGCAAATAATATTTTTAATACTGTAAAATTAAAAGTTACAAATATAAATATGTATATAATTTACGACTTACCTGACTGTGGCGCGATGATGGCAGACAAGAATGCAAGTGGCAACGAGAGAAGCGAAGCAGCACACGAGCATCTCGCTGAAGATGAAGCGGCCTGAGAAGAAGCCAGCCATAAAACAAATGATCATTTCATAATATTTTCTTTTGTTTACAAAGTCTCGTCTCTCTCAAACACATGTCCTTTCACCTTTTGGTCAGGCAAAAAAAGAGCGAATTAAAGATTGAATTAAAGATGGCTTCTTGAAATAATGAAGGTGAAGAAGTAAAAGAAATAAATATAAGTGAAAACCTAAGCCAGGCAAATAGGCAGTGCGCGCAATATTCTTGTCTGCCACGCCCATCAGCTGAATCATGTAGAAGAGAATCGTCAGGACGAGGTACGTCTGAATTTGTTGGGAATCCTTATCTTTTTGAAGAGTTCTTACCAGATAAGAATTCTTTTTTGCACCAAACAAATAATGGATACAACCACGATCGCTTTGAGATTTCGTATGCATATTTGCTAGACTTTCCAGAGCAGTATGGCAAAAAGAAAGAGGACCACATAGGGTTGGACAAGAAAGAAATGCAATTCAAAACAGAACAAGAGCTAACTTGGGATCTTCTCGTTCCATTGTTGATCTTGGGAAGAAAGAGGCCGAGCAGGCACATAATGCTAATGATCGCTAGTGGAACGATGAAGATATAGATGTAATAACTCGGCTCACGTTTTAGCGAAAGCTTAACCAAGTCTTTGATCTCTTTTATATCGATGATACATATCTGGCAATTAAATGTTTGAACCTTGTAGGTCAGATACTCCTTCTCTTCTCTAGCCTCAATAGAGCGAATAGTCCACTCACCGTTGCCAATTCCCTGATAAATATGAGCATGTATGTATGTATATAGATCTTCCGTTGGATTCAATTTTATACTTAGTCAGTAAAAAATGTTAATTTATTTATGTAAAATATTTAGATAACATACTGTAGCGTTGGCATTGCCGTCCGCTCTTCCGACAGCTTTGAAAACAACCTGCGCATGATTGATCAATTTCTCAATGAACAATCAATATCTCAAAATAAAATTATTATGACGAAAACAATTAGAGTAAGTAATCGTTATGCTCCAACCTGATCTTCGTTGTAATTCCACGTCGTTATGCTCACGAAGCATTCGTTTTCATCAAAAGGAAATTGATGCAGATTAAGCGTGCACTCGTTCTGCAGACTCTGAATTGACTATCAGAAATTGACAAGCAAAAGAAAGTCTGAAAAGTATGCTATGAACACTCGACATTGCCGACGTTCATATTTATAAAACAAATACATGCATACAGTATCAAGTGTATCAGCAAACCATCAATAATGGCAGCTCAACCCTGCCACTGTTGTGAACACGAACGAAGCCTGTTTCCGTGAGAGGGGTGAGGAATCTGCAACGGAAGAACCTACTCTTTTCGTGCGCATACAAAAATTGTATTTGTGCAAATGGCCTCAAAAGAAAAAGTTGGAAATAAAAAGATAAATAATTTTTTTTTATTTAGAATAATAAGAGAAATAGACAAACCCGGAGATGCTGACGAGTGGAGGCGTCCAGACGCTTCTCGACGGCAGAATAAGCGTCTCGGGCATCTCGAGAGACGTGCGATTCCAGCGCAGGAACTCGTCGGTCCACTCGGCTGACATGTCCAGCACCAGAGAGAGCGTCGACTGCGTGTTGTCCTGCATCTTTCGAGTTGCTGGCATTGTCAAAATATTTACAAGATTTTTTTTACAGGATTTAAAGTCTTATATATGTACCTTGAAAACAAAAGCATTCTACAGAATACGGCCAACAGAATCTAACGTTCAAAGTATTCTACAGAACACTTTGAACATTAGATTCTGTTGGCCGTAAACTCAGAGCTTCATGCCTATTCTGCCAAGAAAAGAGAAGCGATTGCCCTTGAGAATGTCGGTGGACAGATACGCTGACATATCCAGAATGAGAGATGGCTGACGTATTTGAGTAGCTTGGTCCTGATCATGAGCATGTTGACAGTGACCGTCGTCCTTTTGTCCCTCACGGGCCGCGCCGTGGCCGCGTAGCCCTCGAAGAGGTCGTCGATCAGCTTCGAGCGGTTGAACGACGCGCATGAGAGACCACCGGCAAGCACTGGAAATCGATAGTTTTAGAATAAGAATAAAGTCAATCAATATTTAAGAAAATAGTCAGTCAATTTTTGGCTATTCAGAACATCTTCTGCTAACTCCAAATGCATATAAAAATCCACATTTACTTACTATTTACATACTAAATGACAAGGAAGTTCTAACTCAAAAAGGCGACAGCTCGTCGACACTTCAGCATCTCATTTGTCTCCGGGCTGTTTTCGGAAGTGGTCGTTTGGCATTCGCGTTTTCAAGGCGAAAGATACTTGTGTATGTCATCTGTCTGTCTCTCTCTCCCGCACACTCTATCTCTCTCTCTTGTGTTGAATCTCAACGCCTTTTAAGTGAAGTCACCTAGCAGCCAATGATCCAACTCGAGCATACGTCTAAAAGCTTGCAAGAGAATAGTTTGGTGAGGCAAGATGTACATTGGCGTATTCGTGTGAGTGTTCATGTTTGGTCATCCATCAACGGCCTCTGGCAGCTTTGCAAGTGCTGACAAATTCTTTTGTCTATAGTGTCGTTTTGGACTTTAAATTTTTATCAAGACGCTCCCAATTCGTATAGAGGGGACCTACAGTTACAGATAAGACACTGTGAACTAAAAAAAATTCCACTTTTTGCTGCGAAGTCCCTTTTTGTCTAAAAGACAGAAATGTAAAAATGCCAGAGAAATAAAAATGCCAGAGAATAAAAATCAACTGGTAAACGATAAAATGTTTTAACTGCCATCGTTTTATCGTTTTTCAACGAATATGGAAGGATTCCCTTCTTTAACCGAGAGTTCTAACAAAAATGTCTTGAAAAAAACATTTGGATATCTAATAAATGAAAATTATTGTGTGCATAAAGTGCAGTGCATTCCTTGAACGACTGGTAGTATTCTGTATGTGCGATTCACAAACTGTTCAAAAGCGGTAAATTTTCATTTTTGAATTGATGGACCTCTGAGCTTTTTCCGCATGTTTTCAGGGCACAATTGCTAGTTTTTTTTAAACGCATTATTCTCTTTCAGGTTTTCCCCATAATGGGGATACAGAATCTCCTGCCGTTCGTCGCCAAGGCATGCAGAAAAGTGGGTTTTTTCCAGAGTATATTTCATTAATATATGCCTGTTGTGAGCGGTTTTGGGTTTTTGTCTTTAAATGCCTAAAATATTCTCTTTAAAGGGCGTGATCAGCGAGCTTCGCTGCAAGTCGGTGGCTATCGACGTGAGCTGTCTGCTGCATCGCGGACTCTTTGGATGCATGGAGAAGCTGGCGACCGGGCAGGACAGCAAATTGTACGCTTTCATCCGTCAGCTCTCAAACAGTTGTATTCTTTTGCTGGTTCAGCTATGTTTCTGTAGTATTTGCTAATAAATTATCTGAGTTTCTCTCAGTGTGTCCTCTAATGAATCACCTCTCCTCGCAGCTACGTGTACTTCGTGAAGAAGTACGTGGATGCCCTTCTGGCTCTCGACTCTCACGTCGTGCTCGTCTTTGACGGGCGGCCATTGCCGGCGAAACGAGAGACGAACGAGGCGCGGAGAGAGCGGCGCGAGGAGAACGTCCGCCAGGGCAAGATTCTACTCTCGCAGGTTGGCACATTGCCAGTTTCAAATCATGGATGGACAATTATGGACAATTCTCGCCCCGTGAATAGATTAAGTCTATAAAGCCTAAGACGATGGGTGGAAATGGCTTGTTAAACTATCACCGACTTTGACGAATTTCTCTTGACAAGAATTCAAGTTTCTTTTGTCCATTCTATCTTTGCTTTTCCTCGAAATGTGCCTTTTCTTACTATAGGGAAAGAAGGAAGAGGCGAATTCACTCTTTCGCCAGAGTACTTCTATCTCACGAGAAGTTGTTGAGAACACCATTGAGGTACCATATTTTGCCTCTTTGATATTAGGATGGGGTACGGTAAAAGTATACTGTATTTTAAAAATATATTTTTGTTCGCTAGCATTTTCGAAAGCTGCCAAACGTGGACATTCTCGTGGCACCATACGAATCTGACGCGCAGTTGGCGTTCCTGTCGATGGCTCGCCTCGTGGATGCGGTCATCACGGAGGACTCGGATCTCATTGCATTCGGATGCGAAAAGGCAAGCATTTATTGTTATTTTAATTTTATCTTTTTATATCAACCTTCGAGCGTATTTGAAATGTAGAGAAAAAAATGCGCGATTTTGACACGGAACCTTTCTTTTAATAATAAGAGCACTTTCCGGACATTTTTTTATCACCCGTTGGATTCATTGACCTTTGATGCTCTTTAAAATATTATATTGATTATATTGTCTTCATGGAATTTCCGAATAATTTCCTTACTCTTTCTCCAGATCTTCTTCAAATGGGATGTCTCCAGTGGCTCATGTGATGTTTACGAAAAGGAGAATCTGCCATTGTGCTTTTCTGGTTTGTTCCACTGATGATTTATTTTTCATTTGTTCGAATGGAATAGATTGGTTCTTTATTATTCAATTAAATGAAAATACAATTTATTTCTCTTGAGGTCCAATGCGTAGCGAATTTTGCTTCACAAAGTTCCGTCGAATCTGCATTCTTACTGGCTGCGACTACACTGTTCGTATTTCTCAGCCGGTTTCGCAAATACAGTTCATAGAAAATTAATTATTGCATGAAATGAATTCTAGCAAAGATATTTTTTGTCATTTACAATTTAACTATCTTTGTTTTAATTTTAGAGCGGCCTCAAAGGAGTTGGACTTAGTAAGGCCTCGGCTTTCTTTGCAAAGTCGTCAAATGCGGATCTTCGATCGGTTAGGGGATTCTGCTCAGTATTTTTTATGCAATTCATTTCTTTTTAATATTTGCTTTATTTTGAGAATCATTCATGACAATCTCTAATGGTAAGCTTCAAACATTCAGCTTCTGCCCCGGATACCCAGCTACCTGAAGATGCCACAGCTCAAGATTGACAAGGCCTTCATTGAAGAGTTCATTCGAGCGGAGAAGACGTTTTTGCACCAGGTCTTAAACTAGTTTTTGCACCAAGTCAGGTCTTTGCAAGTTTGCTGGAATACCATCGGTAATAAAGCATTAATCATAAAAGAATTATTTCTTTGATAGAAATAATAGCCACTGTCGATTACTTGGGAAAACAGGAAGGGCCAAAATCAGGATCCCTCTTTAGAATATATTGTACCTTTTAACTCTGTTCAGGTAGTTTTCGATCCTCGTTCCCGTTCACAGCGACCCCTCACTCCTTATCATCCGGATTTCATCGAGAAAGAGAACATTCTTGAGGATGTACGTCATTATTCATTTTCTTACAATAGATAAATATGTATTATATATTTATTTTAATACATTTTCCATTAATTCATAAGAAATTGTTCTAGACGTACATTACGTGGTTTTTTTGGAGGATTTCTCTGTTACCGAAAATAATGATATAAGTATTTGGCCTACTATAGACTTGAGAAATCAATATATTTGCTAGCCTAATATCAGAATATGTTTTTGTTTTAAGATATCAGACAAAGAAGAGGATCTGAGCTTCGCTGGCGAAATTGTTGGGAATTCCATGGCTGTAAGGCTCGCACTGGGGAACACAGTCGACAACTCAAGTTGCTTATTTCTCTCTTTCTCTCTCTCTCTCTCTCTCTCTCTCTCGTTTTGACTCCCTCAGTCTCTCTCTATCTCTCGCCTAAACTATTTTCCATTTTATTTTATGAAAGAAGAGAACCGCAGCCAATTCCTCTTTCAAAAGTTGGGAGGCTAACATTCCGTAAAGGGGATGCAATCGAGTGTGAATAGTGTGAAGTGCCTTGCTCGACTTTCCCTGTCTTTCTGAATGAATACGAACCAATTACAGCTCCCCGCCTCGAGGACGCCTTCCTGGAGTCTAGTCAAGCTCCTTCTTGGTCCATTTGGTCTGCCGACTTTCAGAGGAGATCCGAAAGAAGGACTGAGACAGCAGTCAGCAATGAAGACGCCGTAAAGAAGGAGCTCAAGGCTGGCGCCTTTTCGGTCGGGCTCAACTTCCTTCCTCTCTTTCTTGAAATTCTCTCCCTCTCTCTCTCTCTCTCTCTTTCTCTCTTCTTCTCTCTCCTCAATTTGTTCACTAATTTCTTCCCTCTCCAAGGTCTCCTCCCCAGTCCGGCGGAAGAAGAAGAAGAAGAGTCCCGAGAAGTCTGCAAAGCGTAATGACCCGGAAGTGGTCACCATTGATGAAGAAGATGAAGAAACTCTTCTATCTCCAACAAAGAAAAGAACTGTGGTACGTAGAAAGCACATTCACAAGGTGATCTCAAATCCTTCTTTTGAACTAGTTTTCACATCCTTTAGGTTCAAAATATCACGAACCTTTATAATTTTATTGTCTATATTGTTCGTCGGAAGTGAAGAAGCGGCCTCGATCTATGAAGATTCTTGATGTAAGGATAAAAAACGTTTAAATATTTTTTTTAAATAAAATAAATCCTCCAAAAAGTAGGTGATTGTTCCATTAACCGAAGGAAATATTGAAATGGAATCAGTGATTGTTATTTATAGCTGGATGACCTGACAGCAACATACGAGCTGGATTCTGCTCTTAGCGCTAAGAATAGTCTGTCCGCGAACAAGAAGAAAGGCGATAGGAAAAACGGTATGTTAACCAAGCATGCTTCGTAATTCCAAGAGATAGTTCACGTTCTTGAACACTTTTTTATTATACAAGAAAGACTTGCTCATGAAGCTCATGCGACAACGGGAGAAGATGTAGAAGACGCCGAGAAAGAGAGCTCCCCCACGCCTGCTCAGAACTCGGCGACTCCAAAGGAGGGGACACCCGCTCAGACCATCACGGGAAAATGTTAGTGTTTTAGTAGAATGTACGAAAGACAACAACAAAGAAAGAAATACGTTGAGAGGGAATGCGATATTGTGAACGATTATTTTTAGGCGATCGATCTACGCATACATATAAGTTTTATTGAATATTATACCGTGAGCAAATTACTTTTTTATTATTTATTTTTAGGTATCGATCCATATATTCGCATGTCGCTTTCTTATAAACAATGAATAAATGACTTTATAGCTGCTCCGAATCCCGCGACCCCAGCATCTTCTTCTCTCACTCCACTTCGTCGGCCACTTCTCGGCTCGGGCAGAAGTGGCTACTTTGCATCGAAACAGTTAGTTGGAAAAACTCAAGTAATGCTATTTTTAATTTAAAAAAAAAGGAATTTTTATTTAAAGCGTACTAGACATGAGACTAAAATAAGTTAGAATCCGAAAATCAATTATCAGGCCCTCTCCGAGTTGCTCGAACCCGTTCAAGAGGCCACGTTTTCTGGCGCCTGGAGAGTCGCCGAGTCCGCTACCAGGAAGAGCAACGAGAGGAGGAACCGCTCAGCAGCAGGAGAGCCCGGTTAGTGAGAGTATTATACCGCAGATGTGGCAGCCCTTTTTACTCTGCAACTATTAAGGGAGGAGATTGTGCTGCTTTTTCCTTGCATTAGAGTTCATTTTTGGCGTGAATTTATTCTTTTAAAAAAAGATTAGGAAGAAGTCTTCCTCGTATATCTGATAACTCGCAAGTATTTATTCTCTCTCTAAGATTATCCGTTTTTATCTCTCGTGTGCTATAAATAAAAAAATTCACGCATCTTGAATAATGTCTGCTCTTCTTTTATCAGGCTCCGAAAGATAAAGATGATCTGGAGGAAGACGATGGCAAGAAGGATTACTCACCACAACTCGCTCAGATATTCAGATCAGGTTTTGATTCATGCTTTCTTTAAATATATAAGTGAAAGATCAGATAATAAAAGAATACAATCTGTGTAGCAAGTCGATGTTTTCGCTATAAATTTATGATTTGAATTTAAAGATTTTTCTTTAGGTTGTCGCTCAATTGGCCTCCGAAGAGTGAAGACCAAGTGAATAGGGGCTTCGAAGAACGCGACTCTAACAAGGCAACATTCTTTCTTCTTCTTTTTAATCTACCATTTGTTTGCTTTTGTCTTATTATCATGGTTTTAATTTTTTTTTCGAAAGCTGATTCTTCATCTCGAATGAGTTGTTCAGAAAAAAATTCTATGGAGGGTATCCGATTTTAAACTCGTCTTTTACGTTATCTCAGAAGATGTTGTGCTTCGGCGGAATGTATGCTTCTCTTAGAAGTAAAAAGAAGAGTGGAAAAGTTATTTCTCTTGTTCTTCATGTCTCTGGACTAATTATATTGCTATTATTTTAACGAGTTTGTAATTACTACCTCGCATTGCAATTTTATATATTCAGGTTCTTCCCATCTCTCTTTGTTTTCTATCTCTCCTCTCTGGTAAACGTGACATATTTTTTTTTCTGAAACAAAATGTCAGTTTCATAGCGATGTTTGTGATTTGTTTCGTTGATTGTGCCTGTTGTTTCCGGTTTCGTTTGTTTTATTGACCAAAAATGATAAAGCGAGGGTTTGGTGAAATGTTTTGATGGCTTTTGAGGATATATACAGGATCAATTTTATAATGAAGTTTTACCTATTGTCAGGAAAAAAGTATCCGTTAGAGTGGGAGAAGGGAGAAGCGCGGTTAAACCGATCCATCAGAACTGGAATTATTTGCTCCGCTCAACTTTATATTCCACGTTACGATAGTTACGACATTTTTCCTAATTTTAGTGCATAGTCTCGAAGATTTTGAAATTCTGGGAGGCCACTCTAATTCATTGGAGTATCTTCGCTGATTTTGTAGTTTTGCTTTGTGAATGCTCCTTTTTGTGTTTGTACATAACTAGAACGAGTATTTTTCTGCTTCTTGTACCCTCGTTTCTCATGCGAGTTCGTTGCGTCCTTAAGAAAGCTCGTGTTCTTGTTAGGGTACCCCTTCTCCAAATGGCACTCCGTGGCTCGTCCTCCTTCCTTCGCTCGCTCGGTCGGCTCGCGAACGCACATGTTGCGACGTCGACGAGATTGTCGAGTAATCAGCAGGTCCGAGCAGCTTATTCTTCATGAATACGTTTTTTATGAGCTGAGCTATTTCTACCTTTTTCCACGGCTTTTCAAGCAATACCCTGGGAATGTTAATGAAATTTACTAAAAGCAATGCTAAGAAGAAGGCGGTGGATGTTTTCTGCTTTGGGTTTCGGTGGAATTTATTTATAACGATGATTTCATCACCCATTTTTTTTTCTCTTTTCCAGAAGCCCTTCGACCTCTCGCTCTTCGGCCGCGCCAACGGAATTGAAGTGGGCGGCGTGCGCATGTTTGGGACGACTCCTCGAGGTTCATCGTCATTGCTTCACATCTTAAACTATTAAATAAAACCACAAGGTGCTTCTATTGACAGCAGCCATGGCTCATGCTGCAGAAATTTGTCATTTTGGCCAAGTTTCTCCTTGAAGATTACGCCGGATGATTTACTAAGAAGTTTCTGTCCATTCAATGTGCTATTGAAGTGTTCGTAAACTAAATGAATGTATTTAGTTGACTCGGTTGCTAAGGAGCTTACTGACGCGCTCAAGCAGGAGATAACCGCGGAACAGGAGCTGGTAAGCATGAATCTTGTGTGTCCGTTACGGTGGCCATGTCAACGTGGCAATCAGATCCCCTTTCTGCATATACTTCCTGATCGAGAAGGAAGCCCAAATGTGCGCAAACCTTATTTTTGATAACTGGTCTGTCTTGGCCCTACTTTCATTCTATGGAGTCGCCTTGTTCTCCATTGTTTCTGAATATAATATAAGCCCATTTTCTTTCTGAACATACGAATGTGTAATCCCCTGAATTCCAACCCCTCTTCTCCTCTCAGGCTGCTTCCTCTGGCGCGGACGCCGCGGCTTCCTTCCCCGGATTCTCCATCGAAACGAAAGATGCCGAGATCCGCCTGACAAAGAAGCACGGCAATGAGGAGTCAGGAATTGAATTTTGTTACTCTTGAAGTATAAATTTGAAATCGCCTGATTTCAAGTATTATTGATAAGGAGGTAAACATAGTTTTCTTCTTTTGCAGCATTCTCGTCGTCTTCAATGTCAACCACTCGGTCGACATCGCTGAGGATGGTCCGGAAGAAGTAAGAGATCAACATCGCCTTTTTATGTGATGCGTGAAAGGGGCTCTATTGCATCATCCTAAAAGAATGACGAAACTGTTCTTCGGAAAGAATTGAGATGGACGTGGGGGAGCTGAGGAGTCCCTGTAAATAGTGATTTGTGATATCTAGCCAAACCTGAGTTTGACCCAGTGATCATTCCTTTGTACCGCAATGCCCATATCTTCTTCTCAAGCCAGAAGGGACCATGTAGGCTTTACTTATTATTGATTACTTTTTAGCAAGCCCCGCCTTCGCCGGTGGCTCTGCCTCCTTTCACCATCGAGATCACTAAAGACGGCGAGCGACTCTGCTTCCATCTTGAGCTGGTTGAGACCGAGCAGGAGGGAGAATGTCCGTCTTTTAGTTTTTTTATCGAACAATAAGAGTACTGTAAGTGTTGCTGTATATAAATATATATATAAGTGCTATAATATTGGTAGGGAAAAAGGCTACTAACAGTGTTTTTTGCCCCAATTGGGCTTAATTCGACTTGAGCATATAACACTAATAGGAGACTTTTTCAGACGACTTCCAAGTCGAGGAGTTCTACATTGCACCAGCCGTGAAGAAGGGTGATAGCGAGGATGTACCCGCTCACATCTACGCAACCAGCGGAAAGTACATTGACCCGGTACGAGATACTAGATCAGTCTCAGAACAATGCTATTCATAGCTATTTCTTAGCTTAATTGCCACATGATTAGAAGAGACAAAATGCCACAATTTCATTAATTGCCACAAGAAATAAGTGATCGATTCGGATCTTGTTGTAAATGTGATGTGTGTAGACCAGTGCTAAAATAGTGCCTGTCTCTGAACTTGGGCCGGGGGGTTACAACGTGAAAAATTGATAATTCGGGGGGTTAAAAGTGAAAAACGGCCACCCCGGGGGGTTACGAAGTGTTCCGGCCCTGTGGCCCGGGGGTTACAACCCTGTCATGGGTCAGACCTATTTCAGCTCTGGTGTAGACTGGTGAAGAATACTATGGTAGATGAATAAGAGATCTGAAGAATACGATAGATGGATATGCTTGATGTCATTGCTTGCAGAGCGTGCAAGAGCTTCTGTACGTGAGATACCTGGAGGAGCGTGGCTTCGACGGGACCTTCCTCCGCAATCTCGTCCAGTTCGCTTCGGCCCACGAGCATCACCTCTACATTGGCCTCCTCAACAAGATGAAGGCGTTCATTGCCAAGTAAGAATTGGCAAAGTTCC
This sequence comes from Allodiplogaster sudhausi, assembly GCA_945643635.1. Taxonomy (NCBI): domain Eukaryota; kingdom Metazoa; phylum Nematoda; class Chromadorea; order Rhabditida; family Diplogasteridae; genus Allodiplogaster; species Allodiplogaster sudhausi. The sequence goes on along the minus strand of CALZFC010000033.1, from coordinate 3,947,645 downwards.
AGCAAACATCTTCTTGGCGGAATGCCAGAAAGAGCGGCAAATCATGTTATTCATCGGACTCTTCTTGTTACATTTGACAACCATTTCCATGCTGTGTTCTTCGTTGCTTTGCTCATAAATTCACGACCCCTATTTTTGCCTATCTGTTAGTTATCCTTAGATGATAGTTTCTATATATCAGTAAGGATAGAATACAATTCAATTGTTAGCATTAAGTGAGCTCGTGTTTCGGCGTGCAGAACCAAGGGCCGTGTTCTCTCCTCTTAGAAGGACATTGACCCCTTCTGCCATGTCTGATAGGTGTTTCCTCTTAGTCGATCCACTACTACTCGTTAATCTTCATGTTCATCGTTTGTGTTTATTCGATACTGAGATAAATCTGTCTGTGTTTTGAAATTCAATACACAGGAAAGGGAGAGGGAATTTGCAGTGAATGTGTCCAAATGGTTTATGTTGAACGGGAGGGATGGAAACGGGGAGGCAGGGAAGACTAACATGTGGAAAGGTTTCTCACGGTTACAGTTAGGGTCGCCATATTACTTTCCTGGTCATGACCGAATTTAATTTGTTTCCTTACAAATGTATTTCAAGTTTCATTTGGTTCTTCTGGTTGTCTATCTTGTGAAACTGAAGAACCAACTACTCTGAATTGGTTGAATTTCACCTGATTGCTTGTATGTTTATCTAGAAGTGTACGCATCGTTGTCACATCTACGTTCTTTCTCTTCCGATATATTAATCTCGCAGTTTATCCTTAAATCAGGTCTTTCTTTCTCTGTACTCCCTCTATCTTTATTTACTCACTTTCTCGCTCTTATCTTTTTCCCACTGTCGCACTCTCTCTCTCTCTATCTCTTCTCTCTTCTCTCTTCTCTTTCTCTCCCTCTCTCTCTCTCTCTCTCTCGCTCTCTCCTCGTTCTCTTTCTCTCCTCGATCTCTCTTTCTCTCCTTGTTCTCTCTCTCACTCTCTCTCTCTCTCTCTCTCTCTGTCTCTCTCTGTCTCTCTCTGTCTCTCTCTCTCTCTCTCTCTCTTCCTCTCTCCTAGCTCTCTCTCTCTCTCCTCTATCTCTCAAATCCTCTGTCGATACCAAATCACGACGTAATCTTCTGGCCCATGATAATCCACTGTCATTGCTCGACTCTTGTTCTCTGCAATGCGGGGGCATCTCTGACAATTAGCCTTACCGATGTTTCAGAGATTCAAATCCATTACTGAATTTCAGGGGACTAATGTTAAATCTAAAGTTCTGTATAAATCACTAATATTTCCCTCATGATCAGGCGACTCTTTTCAGATGCAAATTACTCCTCTAACTTTTAGTTTAGTAAATTTAATTTTTGCTGATGCTTTCGCAAGCTCAATCCGGACATATTCACAGAATCATCCTTATAGCAAAAAAATTGAGTTTTTGCCTCCTTTAATTCTCTTCGTTGCTGTCCCTCTTACTCTCATCCTCTCTTCTTTCCATGCCGACTTCTTCTGACTAAACATCTGTTGAATCAGCAACTCTGATCCAACTATGACTTGCCTCCTGGAGAATCTAGGCAAAAACGCTTCCTTCCCAGCTTCACTACTAGATCACTGATAGATAGTATAAAGCGGAACGAGAGAGGGATAAAGAGAAAGGGGAGAGACAAAGAGAGAGAGAGAGAGAGAGAGAGAGAGAGAGAGAGAGTATGAGGTAGAGAGAACTCTTGAGGGAGAGAGTCCCGCATTTATTATTATATGTTCATCTTTTATTTTGAATAATGTAATGAAAACACTGATGATTTCAGGGGCCCTTTTTTATTGTTATCGACGAAATAAAGTCTTCCAAAGGGCGTTTGCTTTTGACGGTGTAGAGCAGCCAGCTTTGCGTCGTGGCAGCGACGAGAGAGCCGTGATGGCGATGGTCGCCTAGTCTCTCCTGAATACACGCTGGCCTGCTTTCTCTGCCTCCCTTTCTCTCTCTCTCCCTCTTTCTCTTGCTCTGTCTGCCTCTCTCTGCCTCTCTCCCTCTTCGCCATCCATTCTCTTTTGTAGAGCTACCCTAGTGGTTAACGACGCCCACAGGTTCCCTTTCCAATTCAACCACAACGCCCTTTTGCTCTGGTTGTCTCTCTCTCTCTCTCTCACTCTCTTTCGTTCTGCTGATGTTTCTAGGGGAGAAGTAGTGAAAATATTTGTCATTGTAAGAGAGATTCCGTTTTGGGAGGAGAATAAAAATATAGCGATAGTGAATGGAATCAGCATGAGAGAGCAGCATTCAGGTGTACGTAAGTGAAATAGCATGAAGGAGTGAGAGAGTGGCAGAGAAGAGAGAGAAGCTGTGCATCATCGACATTGTCCACGTTGCACACAAAATTTCTCGGCTGCCTAAAAGGGGAGGGGGCATGATCATACTCTGTTCTACATTTTAAGCGAGCTGCTACGGCTTCTTCCCCAACGCCTCTTCCTATCCACCTCCCGCTGCCCTTTCAGATCTATCCTTACCTATGCAGCTTCAAACTGATTCTCATTGCGCCTCGCTTTAGGTCGGATGCCTTTCTCTCAGGTTCCCTCTATTATCACTCAGCAAGCAATATGCGTGCTTTATCAGGGAGGGAAAGAGATAGCGAGAGAGGGGGGGGACGAGAGTAAGCGGGAAAGAGGGAAAAGGAGAGGGCATATTTGCATGCTTTATCAGCTGCGCAAGGACGAATGTATCAGGAGTGTAGTTGTCCGCTGTAACCGAGCACCCATACCTGGGTGATGAGCTTAGGAAAGTAATGTGGGAGGGGAGAGAGAGAGAGGGAGGAAGAAAGAAAGGGAGAGGGAATTTAAAGGAGAAACTGATTAGAGCAGCTCTAAAGCCTGCTTGTACGGCACCTTATCAGACGCGCCAGCCTGACGTCGTATGTATGTATGTACATGAATGTACGTTGCTGGTTATCTCTCAATGTCTCTCTCTCACTCTCTCTCTCACTCTTTCTCACTCTCTCCCTATCTCTCTCAATCTCTCTCCCTCTCTCTCGGATTCTGCTTTGTTCCCTCTCAACTCATTCATTGTCAGCAACATTTCGTTCTCCAACAACCAGGCAAAATTGAAAAAGATCCATATGTGCATATCGTATAGTGGACGAGGTGGGAGAGAGAGAGAGAGTGAGAGATAGAGAGAAATAGAGAATGAGAAAGAATGAGAAAGAGGTGGAGTGAGAGAAAGAGAGAAAGATGGAGACAGTCAATACATATATGGAAGACAGTAAAGCAGTATATGGAAACGAATCACTGATTATGATTGTATGTTATGCCAAATGGGAGAGGGTGGGAGAGAGCAAGAAATAGAGAGAGAGAGAGAGAAAGAGAGAGAAAAAGAGAGAGAGAGAAATCGGAGAGATAAATTGAGCATACCAACTTCGCTGTTTTGAGAGTTGGCAATAGTCATCACATTTGGCCGAAATTGAAATGAATCATTTGAGTGATTCTAAAATGCCATAAGGAAAGAGCAAATAAAGGCCTTTCATGTTGTTTCAGCGAAGCCAAGAGAAGGTTCTATTTTTTCTCTATTCTTCATTTTAACAAACGTACATATGTATGTACATATGGTGTACAGTGAAGAACTTGACGAACAACTGACAGAGAATGGAATTATTTTCCCCTCTCTTTCTTCTTCAGAAATTGCTCTTATTAACGTGAGAAAAATTTGCTTGTTCTGACGAGGCCCCCCCCTCGTTTTTTACAACTTTTTCTCTCTCGATACCACTCTCTCTCTCTCTCTTCCTTTCTCTCTCGATCTCTCTTTCTCTCACTCTCTCTCTCTCACTCCCACTCTCGCCCAAATTCGTCGTGGCCCATTGTCGGGCAACATTACGAAGAGGCCCACTCCATTGACTTGGTTCGGTCGCTAGGCAGCGTTCATTCTCCTCTTTGACGTGGCAGTCGTGGAAGCTTCTTCTCTTCTTCTCTCCGGCCTATCCATTTCTCGTAGAGTGCACCTTGATTGTCTAGCTTGCTGTCTTCCTCTCCTCCTTTCTCAACTTTATTTATTTACTTTAATATTTTTACAACTGCACTAATATTCAATAAATATCTTGCTCGACATGCACACGTTCACATTCCAACCTTATGATACTTGGCACTCGTTTGATCTTCGCGATATTTACTGATCAACAGGGCTCTTCTTTTATCTACATCACTTACTGCCAGCTCTCTTTCTCCCCCCCCCCCTCTCCCTTTCTCTCTCTATCTTTATTCCGCACTCTCTCGCTCTCTCCTCAAACTATCTTTCTTCTCTCTCTCAATTTCTCTCTCTCTCCTTCGCTCTCCCTCTCTCCCTCTCTCCTCGCTCCTTCTCTTCCTCTTCCTTGTTCTGCCCTATGCAATGCCCTTATCATCGCTTCGTCTTCCTTCCTCGCAATGGCGTCTCTAAAGTATAAAAGGCGCCTGGAGACTACAAATCATATTCTGCTCTTCTTTGAGCCCTCTTCGGCGGCTCTCTAGGGAGGCGGGCGCCGGCGCCATCTCAACATGGCGTCGGCGCCTAATCTGGCGTCCATCACAACCTCAACTCGCCACCTTACATCATGACATGAGCCCGAATGAGTCTTCTTCTTCTTCATGTCATACTTGTGACACGAACAACAAAATTTTTCAACCAAGTAAGCAGAAATTGTTTAGTTAAATTAATTTTCAAGCAATCTATCATAACGGTATTTTTTGTTCTTAAAAAAAAAGAGTTGAACAGTCAGTACATACATATGTATATGTATGTATGTATGTTCATATCTGCCTGTTGTGAATTATACAGTTATTTTGAAGATGCCCACCTTCCGTCCAATGCTTCAACACGAGCTGAGTGTGTTCTCTAGTCAAGCGAGAGAGAAGGAGAAGACGGCGCAGCAAGAGAACACAATCAAAACTGTCCGAGTGCTTCGCAGACGTTGACGCCAGTCCCTTCAATCACAACGGCACTTGTCTCGCGCTCCTCAGCTGACTTCTCTGCTCTCTCTCTCTCTCTCTCTTTCTCTCTCCCACTTCTCTCTCTCTCTCTTATCCCTCTTTCTATTTCCGTTCCTCCGGATAGCCCTTACTTCGACCAAAGCCCACCTCGCAGTCTTTTCCCAAACCCCTCCCTCCGCCGTGTTACAATTCTTACAGTGCCACCGTACACATCCCACTCGCGCACATAATCAAAATTGTACCATGACAAATAATATCTTATATCCAGGATCGTTTAAGCATGCATATTCTTACGGTAGGCAGGCATACATATATTTGCTAGTCATCGCATAGTGTAGGCGTCAATTTGTATCTATAATCTTCTCTTTCTCTTTCTCTCTGGCCCTCTCTCTCTTTCTCTCTTTCTCTCTGACCTTCTGTCTGTCTCTAACCCTCTCTCTCTCTCTCTCTCTCTCTCTCTGCCTCTCCCGGTATCTCTACCTTCTTTTGCCCGTGCCAGCCAATAGTCGCAGTCCACGCGGGCGGGCGTTGTCGTCGTCATCCGCCATTGTTTTTTATTGACTTATTAATTTCTCACAATTATAGTTCGTGATTTGTTATCGAAGTCATAGCATTAGAAATACTAATACATTAGCAGTTAAGCTAATTAAAATTATAGAATTAATTTTTTTTGATAGCAAAAGTTGTGTAATACGGAAGAGCCGACGCGGCCCCGCCCCCTTTGGTAGAGTCGCATCGCCATACATATTCATGGAAGGAACGATGCAGCAGCGAATCTCCTCGTCCTCGCTTCCTGAAGCCGACCCCAATTTTATCTATTTCTCTTTTTATTTCTCTCTCTTTTCTCATAGATATGAATATAGTTTTTTCCCTAACAATAGTACGTATGTTTATCTTAATGTCGCAATATTATGCGGCTTTAAATATGTATGTAGTTGTAATACATTTTGCATATTAACTACAAAAGAACCCTTGATCGCTACCCGTGGACTCGACTATGTGGGCAATCAACAACCATTCCTTCTTCTCCTTCTTCTTTGTGTTATTCGGAATTATTTATTGATCCATTCTTATAATTTAATTTTCTTTGCATCCAATCTTTTTCTTAACCTTCGTTCTGTTTTCCCAAATTCGTCACGCATTCCGATTGCCTTTTCATTTTCAAGATAGTCGCTCTCATAATCAAACAAATTCGGACACTTGCATTATTTGGTATGAGAACATATTAACTTTTAAACCATAAGACATTTTATTAGTACCGTATAATCTTCTTTTTTGAATCGTTATCGTATTCTGTGATAATTAATGCCTTGAACCGCCGCGCATCTCCAGCAGATCGCCCGTGCAACTCGCCTTCTCCTTATTGACTCAAACTCGAAAGACCACGTCAAAGACAGAAAATGGCTGTGATAATGTACATATGACCACTCTCTCCTCTCTCTCTATGTCCCCAAAAGTGTATGAAAAGTGTGTGACCAAACCACACCTGTGTTGTTTTCCTTTGTGAATAAAGAAATTATTTGGAGAGGGGCGTTTTGCACACTTCTTCATTGCAACTGGCCAACAACAAGAGCTACTGTCTTAAATTACATTTTTTTAAATACATGTCCATCATTATAGTCACCGTTCGTCAGTATTCAATTTCCTCTTTCTTTTCTCTCTCTCTCTCTCATCTCTCTCTCTCTCTCTCACTCTCTTACTCTCTTTCTCTCTTTCTCCCTCCAAGTCTTGTATTTGCATGGTTGAACATGTAGTCGGAACCAGTCATTTATGCATAACTCCAAGAGCTGGAACTCCAAGAGCGCCGTGATCTTCAATGAAAAATGAAGATGAATTAGCCGCATGAAAGAGGGAGAAGAATGGGGGGGGAAGAAAGAGAATAGCGGAAAAAGAGAGACGCGGAAAGGGATAGACTCGTGAACTCCTTGTTCACTGCTGCGCATCAAATGAATAAAGCAACTCTTGTTAATATCACGGCCATGGCGAGTGACACCATGACCCTGTGGATACGGTAACGGACTTACAGAAGTAAAACAGAGCTACAGTAACTTGATTACTGGGGTTACAATTATTGACGGGAGACGAAGGCATGCAATCCTTGAGGGCCCGTCACAAAAGTGCAAAGTGTGAGTGGTGGGAGGGTATTGCCAAAGAGACGTGCCACCAATATTAGTGTACCGACGCAGAGATGCCGAAAACAAGAGCAATAGTGACACACTCTAGGCAAAATACAAATGTCCCTTCAAAACAATTCGCAAAGGTTACCTAATCTAGTCAATAGAAGCAAAATTCTCTCAATCAATTAATCAATACCACAGGAATCACCCATCTTGTTCACATTATTCAAAGTTGAATTAGTATTTCAACGAAGAACAACAAACATCCAAAAATGTAGAAAGTGTAACAAAGAAGAAGAAGAAAAAAAAAGACAAAATGAAAGACATACTAGCCTAGAGCATTCGGACTCCAGTTGTTCAAGCTGATGAGCATTTATACATACTTACATGTATGTATATACAAAGTACGCTGTATCTACACTCTGTGATATACGTGCACTCTTACACAATTAGAATCAATCTTTGTTTGATATGTTTGGAAATGGCTCGAAAACAAGCTCATGCGCTTGGCCAGAGGAGTGATATGTACAGATATGTATGTCAATAAGTAAGGACAGGTTAGAGAGCGAGAGAAAGAGAGAATCAGTGAAATAGAGAACCGGAAAGGGGATATTCTCACGCCTTGATGCCAGCCGGTGGCTTCGCGGCACGTTGTTGCCGTTGCATAGCGGAGTGGAGGGCGTGCAGGACGACGGCTGGCTGTTGCTCGGCGCCAGCGGCGGCGGCCGTCTTGGCGCCGGCGCCAGCGACAGCGGACGCCTTGGCGACCGCGAGCGCGCCGTGCCGCCGAGAGCGACGCGCGAGCGCAGAGACCGCGGCGCCGCTGTGCTGCGTGGACATCGTCTTCTTCTTGGCGGGCGCAACGACCTCCTTCAGCTCGGTGGACGACGGCGGCACGAGCAGAGAAGTCTTGGCGACGCGGCCAGAACGCGGCGCAGCGCCAGACGCCGCCGCGGCTCCGGCGGCCAAGGGCGCCTGAAGGAGATGCAAGCTTTGAGTTTATTTTTAAGTTTAGAAAAAAAAACATGACATAATTGATTTAGTTGTAAAATTCATGTGGCCGATATCCCAACCTCAAATATGTGAATTTGCTTTTTTTAATTTACATGTATGTATGTAATTCGTAGTAATTTTTAATAGATCTAAAGGAAATACATATACTTAAATTAAATGATTAATAAAAGTAAGAGTGCCCACCTGTAATTCCTCTCGGCCGTCGTCGATGCTCCGCGACGAGCCAACGCCACTCTCTCGATCGTCCTCATGTGCAATCTGTCGTCTCGCTGCGTCCTCTCGGCCGTCCGATGAATGCTCAAGCTCCTCGAGCTCTTCGCTCCCTGCAAGGCTTTTCTTTATTATTTTCTCTCCCTCTCTCTCTCTCCCCCCCCCTCACTCTCTCCCTCTCTCCCCCTCTCTCTCCCTCTCTCTCTCTCCCTCTCTCGCTCTCTCTTTCTCTCTTTCTCCCTCTCTCTCTCTCTCTCTCCCTCTCTCCCTCTCTGACCTGTTGCTCTCTCCCCCTCGCCATGCCCGCGTGCATCCAGCTGATGGCTGCTGCTGAGCTGCGTGGTGAGTGCCTGCCATTCTGGCCGCTCCTTCCTCATCCATGGATGCGCGATGATGTCTTCGAGGGTGCATCGTGTGAAGGGGTCGAAGACGAGGCAACGCGAGATCAGGTCGCGCGCTTCTGCAATTCATATCTAACTACTAAAGAATTATTTTGTGAAAGCAGCATTTCAAACCAACCATAAACAAACATAGGCTGAAATTAGCTTCATCTTTATATCTTTCTCTATTATTACATTCGTGTTTTTCTCCTTTCTCTATCTCTCTCTCTCTCTCTTTCTCCCTTTCTCCCTCTCTCTCTCTCTTTCTCTCTCTCTCTCTCTCTCTCACCTGCCGACACAGGGGCATAGAAAGGGAGAGGGCCGAGCAGATGCGCTGTACAGATGTCCTTTTCGTTCCGGAAGGGAAGCCTGCCGTTCAGAGCGTTGTAGAGGAGAACTCCGAGTGACCTGGGTATGTTAAATTAATTTCATGCCTTCTTTTCTAAAATAATATTTTCTTTACATATTTCCAATTTTTGCCAATCTAATACTTTTTTATAATGCTAAAAGAAAACTCTGGAATAATAACTTATAATATTATATGTTTTTTTGCAATAATTTATAATAATAATAATAATAATAAATGCATGATACCAGACAGCGGCCTCCTTGCCGAGGTAGAGCGAATGAAGGAACCACTCGGGTGGGCAGTACAGCCGTGTACCTAAAAAAGATTAAATAAAAATATGTATGTATATTCTTCTTATACCCTATTACTTATATTTTCTTTAGCAGTTTTTCTAAATATTTATCCCAATTTTCCCCAAATTTTAGAGTTCTCGCTCAATTGCTCCCATTTATTTTTATTTTTTTAGTCTGTACACGTGAGGTCACAATGTCGTTACAGGGAAGACTTTTTTGTTTGAATAAGTGCAAGATCGCATTGCCGTGTTTACTCTAGAGGTTATTCGGCACTTGACAAGTCTGCGGTTTGACTTGTATTTACTGTGTGGCAATTCGCCACTTTTCCCTGTTACCCTTCCTTTTCTCTTTCTGTCGCCAGTAATGAAACTTGTTGACGCAGATTTCACATGCTATGACCCTTCTCTTCCTTCTCCTCTCGTGAACTGGCTAGTAAAAGCCGAACGAGATGGGAAGAAAGAGGGACTTGGCCAAATCGCCCACTCACTTAGTCGATGGGAGAGAGAGAGAGGGAGAGGAAGAGAGAGAGAGAGAGGAAGAGAGGGAGAGAGAGAGGGGAGAGAGGGGAGAGAGAAAGGAAGAGAGAGAGACGGGAGAGAGAGGAGAACGACATGAGAGAGAGAAGAGAGTGAGAGAGAGAGAAAGAAATAAAGAGATGATAAGAAATAGAGAAAAAAGAGAGAAAAAGGAAGAGAGCGAAATGTGTTTGTTTCGCAAGGGACGACGACAGATGAAAGAGCGAATTTCGGAAAGGAAAGCGGCCAAATGGTCGATCAGTGAACCAAAAAATTCAGTATTATAATCTCCTTTGAGCCTGTTAAAACATCGGCCACGAGTCCGCCCGCGATGGCAGGGCAGCCATAATGATGGGCCTCTCACCCCAGCAGAATGCTCCCTCGTCCATGTTTTACACACTTCCTCTGATCCGAAGCGAAGACCACTTTGGCTCCACCATCCTTTTTCCGTTCCACTTTGGCCATTATGTATCCAAAAGAGAGAACGAGGTGACCTTCGAACTTTTCTCTCTCTCTCTTTTTCAAAGACTACTCTTCTAATGGTAAGTCAACTGTCGCGACATCTAAGAAGATCAACAGAGGATGCGCGGCGGCCAACATTTTAGGTGCCCGTGTCAACATGGAGAAACCGTTCAAAACGCGCATTTCGATGCCTGAGAGCGCCCGAGTCTCAGTTGCCAAGGCAAATATTTGCTTGACAGGCTGAATTCTGAGCGTGAGATAGAGAGAGGGAGAAGGAGAGAGAGAGAAAGAGAGAGAGAGAGGGGGAGAGAGAGAGAGGAATCGGGAGAGAGAGGGAGAGAGGGAAAGAGAGAGTGGGATCGGGAGAGAGTCAGCGAGAGAGGGAGAGCGAGAGAGAGCGAGAGAGGAGAGAGCGACAGAGCGAGAGAGAAACTGATGGCTTACGAGAGAAATAGAGAAAGCGAACGATCAGGACCTATTGTTAGTTGAAGAAAATATCTACCGCGGCATTAATCTTACCGTTTGTCCAAGACATGTCAAGGACAATCGGTCACGACCGTTCTTGGTCATGACCATGTCAAGGACACGTCAAGGACATGTCATGGACACCTGCGCATATGCGCGTTAAAATACTTTTTTGACATTTTCAGCTCTTTTTAATGTTATTCTATATTTATTTCACAAGAATAATCAAATTAAAAAAAGAGAAGCAAAAACGGTTCACCCTAAGTCCACTTTTGAAAAAAATTCAACTTTTTAAGTCGAAGTGCACCAGACAGGTTATCTAATTATGCACCAAGCAATTGGATGAGGGTCACCCCATCCGACAGGAGAAAAAGTAATCTGTCCGGGACATCGGTAGTAAGCGCGAGCGTGTCACTCTGTGTTCTCCGCGTTTATGCACTCTCTCGCTATGGTCATGACCACGTAAGGGACAAGCCCACAAAAGTGTCCATGACCTTTGAGATTTTTTTCTTTTTTGTCCAGGACACGTCCAGGACATGTCTTAGACATGTCCTAGACCCCTGTGTATTAAGATAGGCAGAAGTGGATGTGTCCAGGACATGTGTTCGTTTTATTTTGGAACGGTCATGACCGATTGTCCTTGACATGTCTTGGACAAATGGCAAGATTAATGCTGCGGCTAATCCCAAAAGCCAGCATTTACAGGGAGAAACTACAGCGTTTTTCAACTTTGACAAGGATCATAAGGCAATCAAAGTTTACAAAAAAAACAAAAAAAAAGAATATTTATAAAACTCCTAATCTCGTAATCGTTGTTGTATAACTGAAACTGACTGTACTTGTAAGAGAGAAAGAATGCTAACCTTGAAAGTCAGTGTAGTGTGACTTCTTGAGAATGGTGGCCGCGCCAAAGTCGATGAGTTTCGTTTCGCCTGTCACTAAGTCGATCACGACATTCTCGTCCTTATAAATTAAAGGGTTTCGTTTTTTCGCCGATTAGTTATTTTATTGATTAACTGTTTTTATTACTATAAATACATAAATGAATAATCCAGTAGTACTAATTATATAATGACCTTGATGTCTCGATGCAACACTCTCTTCTCAGCACACGCTTGTATCGTCTCGACGATCTGTAGCATCAAGAAGCCGGCGACCTGAGGAGAAAAGTTATTGATTCACTATCTTCTAAGGGATATTGTTCAGTCAAGGTGTCGTACTTTAAAACATTAAAATTAAATGGAATATTAAATTAAAATAAAAATAAAAACTCTTCTGACATCCTCGTCAAGCCGATGGTGTGCCTTGATGAGGTCGAACATGTCCATGCACGGCGACGGCCGCTCCATCACGATGAGGAAGCCCTCGGGGATGCTGTACCAGTCCAGCAGCTTGATCACGCCTGTGTTGTTTGCACGAATTAAATGGGCATATCTAATCATTTGTCATTTCAGATTTCCGCAAAGCTGCTTCCTATTTCACGCAATTTTATTTCTATGGCGGCTCGTTATTTTGCAGACAATGAATTCAACTTTATATAAACTTCAGTCAGTTTTTCGTTTGTACATACATTCCTAAAGACACTCGGTTATCTTAACTGAAACTGCTACAAATTGTTTTGGCATACCTAGATTGTCACACCCTCACACCCGGTGAGACAATCCCCGACAACTCTCACTCGTATCTTCTGCCCTTGCTACTCTTGGCCCCGATTCGCTCTAATAGGCATGGCCGCTCATCTGATTTACGATATAGTTTCCCTTTCCTTCCTTCACTCTTTCTCCAGCGCTCTCTCGTTCTCTCCAATCTTTCTCACTCTTTTAGTTTCTCGAGAGCAATTTGTATTCTCTTTTTCTCATATTTTCACGAGAATACCCCTAATTCACCTTGAGTTTCAAAGTCTTCCTTCTCTACCATATTTTGCTCGTGAATTGCACGGAAATGTCGTACTCTTCTCCATTGAAGAAGGTCTCGCTTCCTGTGACGTCATCAACTATGCACTCCATCCTCTGCCATTCATAAAAAGAACTCTTTCGATAGTTATATGTAGGTTAGTTATGTCCTTTTAAAGGGTATCAAAGTTTTCGACATCAAACCTTAAGACTGGGGTTGCGTAGTGTTATTATACATAATAACGGTTCAAAAAGATGATCTCGTTGGATAAAAAATAAATCCCCATGATGACCAAGATAAAAAACAACTTGGGGTTTCAACCCATATATCGTGTTACTGTTGAGATTACCATATTACAAATTCAGGTTAAGGTTCCACATTTCCCGCTTTTTATTATTCTTTTAAATCCTTTAGCCTGTCCATCCCTGTTGCTAGCGCATACGTTTCCACTCTTCACTACTACATCTAAATCCCCCGTCACTCCATCTCTCCTTTCTCTGGTTCCATTTCTCTCTCCCTCTTTGCTCTCTCTCTCTCACTCTTTCTCTCACTCTCTCTCTCTATATTTCACCTGGAATCTTGGCGCATTTGGCAAGCATGCAGATCTCCATCGGCACCTCTTCATCGTTCAGCTGGAAATTAACAAATAAAATAATGGAAGCCAATAAACATTCACATTGAATACTCATTTTATTGTTCGTATTAATATTTGCTTTTTGATTTGTAGAAAGCAACTGAATAAATTCAGAATGCTTTCTCCACAACTAATTCTGTTCATGGCACTTTGTCAAATGAGAGAAGGCAATGATTGAATGGGCAGAGCCACTGAGTTGTGTCCATCAAGCTTCTTCTCCCTGCAACTTTATGCAGTTTTTTTTTTTGGCAAATTGCTAGCCGACACCAGTATGGCACTGATACAGTATCATGCATAATCAGTCAACAAGAGGTAAGTCTCGATTCAAATTCCGAATTTGAGTGGAGGTACATGAGGAGAGTACGAGAGAGAGGGAGAGAGAGAGAGAGAGAGAGAGAGAGAGAGGAGGAGGAAAGCTGAGAGGTGAGAGAGAGAATAGAAGAAAGACTAACTAGCTTGCTGATTCATTCTGCTTTCATACATTCCTGTACCCAGGTGAATTGGCTGATATTGTCAGCAATTAACATGGCGAAAGCCTTCAGTCAATTTAGGCGGAGGGAAACTTGCAAAGAAGAGTGAAGGAGAGTGAGCGAGAGAGGGCGAGAGAGAGAAGACTGACGATGATATCAGTAAGCGAGAGAAAGAGAGAAAGAGTGAAGAAGCCTCTTCCCTTGTTAGGATGGAACGGCCTTGAACCAAATGGGATAAAGTACATATGCACACACTCAAAAGCTTCTTCACTTCCAAGCGAAATCACTAGGAGAGTTAGGACAAATTATCTCTATTCTCATTGTCACTCTCATCCTCTCTCATTTCTCTCTTTCTCTCCCTCTCTCTCTTTCTCGCTCTCTCTCTCTCTCTTTCTCGTTCTCTCTCTTTCTCTTTCTCTCTTCCAATTCTCATGGGCAGCCAACCGTCCCACACAATGTTTATTCGTCATTAGAGCAAAGCAAACTGCTCTCGGTGACACACTCATTGTTCAACGAAGTGAGCAGACTTTGATGAAAGGATAAGTCGCAGTGATTAATGATTCACTGATATGTTGGAAGGTTCGAGAGAGAGAGAGAGAGAGAAGAAAAAGAGAGAGGACAAGAGAGATCGAGAGAGAAAGTGAGAGTGAAAGAGAGGAAAACGAAAGAAAGAAACAATTAGCGATTGCATAAACGGCTGCGCATCGTTGCCAAGTTCTCATCTCTCTACCAATTTCCTCAATTTCCTTGTTTGTGGAAATTAGCAGCAACTTGTAATTTCATGCGTAACAAGTAGAGCAAAGTATGGCAATTGCAGATTCTTCGTGCAGAGTTGGATGATAACGAGCGTCGCTTGCAGATTGCTGCAGTTTGCAAGAGAAAGATGCAGATTCAGCAAGGAGCAGAGAAAACAGAGAGAGAAAGAGAGATAGATAAGAAATAGAGAGAGAATTAGAGAAAGAAAGAGAGCTAAAACGGCTCACTGATTCATAATTTGCGCAATAGTTGCTTACTAATGTATGATAATGAACTTTTAGCTGAGTCATGTCACGAATGATTCTCTGTTGTGTACTGTACTGCGGAATGATGAAGCTGCTCGCTGAATGCAAGAGCGCCTTCAAAACATGCAATATTCGCTCCTACAGTACCCTCTGACAATGAGCGACGGGAAAATTGCAATAGCTCTACCACAAGTGTACTTTATGCTCAACCTACAGAGACCAAATTTGCTCCTTTTTAAGTAAACAGCAGAACCACATAAAAAGTTTCTTTTGGTAAATAACAGAAAGCTACCGTACCCGTCCCCACTCTTTGATGGCGCGGCGGTCGACGAATTTGACAGCAAGCGGCGTGTCATCGGAGACGCGAGTCGCTCGGTAGACGACGCCGAATCCGCCGCGGCCAATCTCGCCCCGCAACTTGTACGCCTTCTTGAACTTCGAGAAGCCACGTGCGGACGCTGTAATTGTTATTAGTATTTCAAATCATATTTAAACTTCCCGCCATTTCCCAGAACGATTATACACCCTTTCGCAATTTCGAAAGGAAACCAGTTAAGGAAATGGCTGCTCATTTCGCTGAATGAACGAGACATTTACCGAATGATACAGTAGTAGCCAGAGCGGATTAGCCCTTTAACTTTAACAGCTTCTAATGAATGAATCGGCCGGGCTACCGGCCTTGACCATTTTCCAGTTGTTACGAAACACGAATCGTCTTCTTCTAGTGCCTGGCGCCCATTAAAGACGTTCCTGTGGCTTTCCTCTTTATCTTTTATCATTCCGCGCACTTTTTGGCCGGCGTCTCTTTTTCGACTTTTGCCATTCGATTTGGACTGCTTTTAAAGCAAAGATGGAGAAGAGAACGAGAGAGAGTGAGACAGAGAGAGAAAGTTAGAGAAAGAGAGAACGCGTCGATGCAGTTCACTGATGCTGTCCCATAAAGAGTGTTGGTGGCGCGCCCTAGCAGCTGCTACCATCGGTGGCTGTTTTTGAAAGATAGAGAAAGAGAGAGGGAGAAGCAGAGCGAGAGAAAAAGAGGAAGAGGGAGACAGAGAGAGTGAGAGAGAGAGAGCAGCAATAGATATAAAGAGGAAGACGTAATGGTAAAAGGAAGCGCGCAACACACGCAACAGGGAAAAGCAGGTGGCTGATGCCCCGGGCAAAGAGAGAGCCGAACCTGTTCGAGTCGACCAGAGAGGAAGGGGAGGGAAGACAGGAGTCATCGATTATCATTCAGTCACTTGCGCAGATGACAACCGAGGAAATAGAGAAAGGAGAGAGAGAGAGAGAGAGAGAGAGAGAGAGAGAGAAAGAGAGAGCGAGATGCAAGAAATATGCATATGATAAGGAGACAGAATCGGCACGCTTGTCAAATGATCAAATGATTTGCATGTGAACGGGAAGTGAAAAGAACAAAAGCTGAATTGGAATCTGGCATGGCCTGTAGTCAATCAGAGGAAGAAGAGAGAGAAAAAAAAGAAAGAAAGAAATAAGGGGAGAAGCAGAGAAAAAGCACGAATAGATAATAGGCCACCTTATCAGTGAAAGCACAAATCTATCGGTGGAAAAAGGGATATATCCTTCGACTGTCCCTTCATCTCTCTCAATCTCTCTCCGATAACGCTTATCTACTGTGCAGCGTCGAGAGTGGTTACTGCGGGCGATGCCGACCAACAAAAGAAATGAAAGTATACAAAGCGAGAGGAAAAGCAATAGGGAGACGAGAGAGCGAGAAAGAGAGAGAGAGGGGGAGAGAGAGAGAGGGAGAGAGAGAGAGAGACAGAGATAGCAAGAGAGCGTGAGAGCGAGGTAGGAAGGCACAGAGAGAAGGAGAAAAACATGACGAGATGGAGCACATTAGCACAAAGGTTTGTCATTTTTACTGAATATTAAGCCTGCCAGAGCCACAAAATAATGCAATTTTCAAAGACTCTTCTAAAACTCCCGCTAAAACAAAAGGATATGAGTCGAGCAGAAACTGACGTTCACCATTGATGAGCATCTTGAGGTTGAGCAGCTGGAAAGAGGCCAACTTCTTGACTTTGCGCGCCAGGATCGGAAGGCCCATGATGCATCGAAGAGAGAATGATTTGAGCTAAAAAAAGTATGTTTAATTTTATTTCTTTTGTTCTAAATTTCATTCTTGACTTTATATGACGCAGAGAGCAAAAAAAGTATGTACATTGTAAAGCAAAAAATAAGTTAAAATTAATTGATAATGAAAAAGAACGCGCACGAAATAAAAAAGAGTCGTATGGTACTCCACCTTGGTAATGATAACAAACAGTAGCTGATAAAGAGTAATCAATCATCGCCATACACGCATTATCACCGATACAGCACACGCGAGGAACGATAACAAGTTTCCGCTCATTCAATCATATGTACTTTGTGTTAGGGACGTAGCGAAAGACGCCACGGAACGTCGATGTGCGCAAAACAAGTAAGTAATTGGAGAGTGACAATGTTAAAAGATGTCTCTTTTTCTCTGTGCTATCTTCTCTCTCCCTCTCCCTCTATTCTCTGTCGCTCTCTTACTCTCTCATTCTCTGTTGCTCTCTTACTCTCTCATAGCACTTAATTTTTTTTTTTAAATAATTGTCTTCCTTGCAAAGAAGCTGCATTAGCCATCGTGAGAGCGACCGCCTATCTTCGTGGCCCCGCCCACTTGTAGCAACGTTCCCGCCCCCTCTTCCTCTCTGAGTCGCTTGCTCTTCCCCGGCGTCTTTCCCATCTCTCTCTCTCTCTCTCTCTCTCTTACACTCTCTCACCTCCTCTCTCTCTCTTTCTTTCTCTTTCTCATTCTCCTTCTCTTTCGCTGCTATCACCGCGCACTATCATGCAGCGTGCATAGCTATCACTAACAGCGTCTTCTCAGCTTGAGTGACTTTCTGTCCGATTCTTTCTCTCTCTCTCTCTCATTTGCTGTCTCGTTCTTGTCTCTCTCTCTATCTCTTATTTTCTTCAATTTATATAGACTACTCGGTCATTCTCTCAATAACAATCCGCCATTTAATGATCTTGAAAATTAGCAGAAGGTGAAAGGGAGCAAAATATTCGGCAAAAAAGGCGGTGGAGAGAATGGGAGGAGACCTCTGCATTTTTGGCGCTGCAATAAAAGAATTACACTAATGATTCTCACAAGACCGCGACACTTACTGTACCTAGTCAAGCGAGATCACGTGGCCATTACGTAGAAGGATGCACAGAGAAACTAGTAGTCAATGTTCTCTCTCTCTCTCTCTATCTATCTATCTATCTATCTATCTATCTATCTATCTATCTATGAGAGAGACGACGATAACAGGAACAGAAGACACAAGACAGATGAAGGGGGCTCCAATTGTGAAGGAAGGAAGAGTAGAATACACTTGAGGGATTCATTTTCATCATAAAGGGGAGGAAGATCTCGTGAGATTCTTAAATGGTGGCGTACCATTCAGCCGTCACTTCTCATTATCGTAACTCGAACTTTAATATCCATATTATTGCAGCGAAGACGAGACAATGGAAGGAGAAAAACTTCCTTCGCTCTCATTGTCATTAAATTCATGTGATAACTGACTCTCCCTCTCTCATTATCACTCTTTCTCTTTCTTTTCTCTCTCTCTCTCTCTCTCTCTCTCTCTCTCTGTCTCTTTACCACTGTTTTTCAGATACCGGGTCATTTGGAGGTCATTTCTTCGAAGTCTGGGGGGTGAGCGGATTACAAAAAGGGAATATGATAGAAAAGCTAGAGAAAAAATAAAATTCAGCCTATCTCTCCCTATTTCTTTCTTTCTTCTTCTCTCTCCCTCTCTGCCGTAAAAGTTTCTCATTCTTCTTCTCACTCGATTACTGTCCAATTTTATCGTATTACTGCTTAAATTGAGACCAAAAGTGAGGGGTTATTTAACAGTGGGGGTGGAGAGAAATATGAAAACGAGAGAAAGAGAGAAAGAGAGAGAGAGAGAGAGAGAGAGAGAAGAGAGAGACATAGAGTGCGAGGAGAGAGAGAAAGAGAGAGAGAGAGAAGAGAGAGACATAGAGAGCGAGGAGAGAGAGAAATAGAGAGAGAGGAGAGAGAGATGGGTAAAGATGGAAAGAGTTAGAGAATGATCAAGAGTCCTAGAGAGTATAGAGAAGAAAGAGGTTGCACTCTCAAAGTGCTCACTTCCTAATCGAAACAGGCACGTGGCATAGAGAAGAGCGTGAACGTTCGAATAACATGAACTGCCAGTGAATTGAGAGAGGTTATTGAAGAGATGATGATTGAGAAGTTTTTTGGGCATAGAGAGAGAGAGAGAGAGAAAGAGAGAGAGATAGAGAGAGAGAGAGAAAGAGAGAGAGATAGAGAGAGAGAGAGAGAGAGAGAGAGAGAGAGAGAGAGGAAGAGAGAAGGGAGAAGGCAACCAGTCAGAGCACGGGGCGAAATTGTGACGGCAAAAAGAAGCAGTTTGTAATGTAAGGCCAACACGGCCTGGCTTTACTTTTAGAACTTCAGCATAGAGAAAGAGAGAGGAATAGGATGATGCAGAGAAAGAGAGAAAGGAAGCGAGGTATGAGAAGAAAAGGTAACGAGAGGGATTGCAGAAAGTTTTTGGGCCGCTTCATTTAATACACGATTCAGTGAGAATTCAGAGATGATTTGGGTTCGAGAGGCAAATGATAATGCTCAGCCAAGACCTTTCTGTTAGAGAAGTAGCGAGAGTGATGAGAATGGAGAGGGAGGAAGATAGAAGAATGATAATCATAGAGGGAAAGTGAAAAAGAGAGGGAGAGAGAAGGAGGTACGAAAAGAAACAGAATGTAAGAACAGATAGTTGTCCACGAAGAGGGCACCTCTCATCACTCAGAATCAGCAATGCCCTCTGCCCTCTTGCTCTGGGCTACTTCCGGCTAAGAAAGAGGAAAAGCTGAGAGAATGTACGGGCTAAAGAAAGAAAGAAAGCTCAAGAGAAACGTTACAAGTTCAGCAGAATGACGATGATAAACGGAGGTTCACTCTGAACTTTCTCCATCTCTTTCAGTCGAGTTATCACATGCCGAGGGACCTTTTGGAGAGGCGAAAGGTGAGAGAATTTATGACATTGACGTTGTATGACGAGCATGGGGAATGGAAATTGAGAGAGAGAGAGAGAGAGAGAGAGAGACAGAGACAGAGGGAGAGGGAGAGTGAGGGAGAGAGAGAGAGGCGGAGAGAGAGAGAGGGGGGAGAGGAAGAGTGAGGGAGAGGGAGAGAAAGGAAGAGAGCAAGAGAGATAAGAGAAGAGTGAATGGCGGAAAATAGATAAGGAGGAAGCCACAAATTAGCCTGCAGGCAAATGATCGTCGCGACCGCTGCGGCTTATCCTAATCTGCGAGCAAGGAATGCGGCCAAACGCGTCATTCGAGAGAGAGAGAGAGAGAGACAGAGAGAGAGACAGAGAGAGGGGGGAGAGAGAGGGTGAGAGTGAGAGTGAGAGGCAGAAAACGAAGGAGAGAGAATGAAAGGAACAGAACGAGGGAGAGAGAGGGAGGGAGAGAGACAGAGACAGACAGGAAGAAACCTCGACAAAATTAAGTTCAAAAAGACGAAGCGGAAGAATCATGGAATAACTGGACAGACGAAAAGCCTAGAAATGATTCAGCAAACAAGCAAAAGGCAAAGATAAAGTGTACGTCAGCCCCTGGGGTAGCCACTGCTTTAATCTCTTCAGCCACAATACTCCTATCAGTGCTTGACGCAAGATGTTCATCCCATGGTGACTATCTCCCTCCAGGCACTAAAATAGAGTTTGAACGGAAGTCAGTGAGCTAAGAAGCAAAGATAATAGAGGCCGACAACTTACATACATATGTACATGACCAGTAACTTTGTGCTAAGTTTACTTCTTGATCACTACAGTAGCCTGCTCTTTAGTGGACCGCCGGCTCGGATTCCTGGAGTTATTTCGAGCTCGGGTCTAATGTAAGACACGGTTGGAGAGGGCGAGAGAGGAAAGTGTGAGAGACTAGGTAAAGAAAGAGAAGAGAGATGTAGAGTGAACGAGAGAGAGAAAGAACTTAAGGACAGAAATGGACGGGGGAGTATAGGTGACAGAAGCAGGAGCATGAAAGACGACTCTGGCATCTCATCTTCTACTTCTTCTTCTTCTCGCATTGCACACACATCATCACGAACTTGCGTGTGTTTGTGCCCGCAGGGGCAGAAGGCGAGAGAGAGAGAGAGAAGATTGTAGAAATAAGATGAGAGAGAAAGATATTCTAGAAGACACTGAGAGAGCGAGATAGTGAAAGGGGAACGAAGGGAAGAGACGGAGAGAGTTCACTTCGCTGCTGCAAACAACTCTGTGCAAGAACACGACATATTCCTCATGTCTCTCTCTCCCTTCTCTTACGTCAAATCGCCGCTACCGTCGTATGCCCTGACTTGAACCCTCCTTTTCTCTCTCTTCTCTCGCTCTCTCTTCCCTTTCCCTATCTCTCACTCTCTCTCTCTCTCTCTTGATCAATTCCAGTTCTTTGCAGGTAAAGAGAAGAAGCTATAGCGAAGATGGGCAAGAGGTATTCTTTAAAAAGAGCACAAGAGGGTGGAAAGTAGACTCCCGTATCTCTATCTAAAACTCTCTAGAGCTTTTTGCTCAGAAGAATCTTTGACCGGTTTGAATCTGCATGATCTCACCATGAAATTTCTCGATTTACTCGTAAGCCGGTTTTTTTTTATCCTTGATTGCCACAATACTTTCCACTCCAATTTATCTTCTCACACTCAACTGAACTTTCCACCCACTTTTGAAACAATTTCACATTTCTTTATAAATAATAAAAATTTGAGCCATCCTGCATGCTACAAAACATTTTTGTTTGGGGCATCTCTTCCAGAGATTTCTGTGATACTGCTGATATTTCTCTAAGTGTCTAGACGACGATAAATCGTATTGATTCCTGAAATTGATTTCGAAGTTGAATCAACAAATGTGAGACAAGATGATCACGGGCTCATTCTTGAGGCCATGTAATTTGATATAATGGAAGGATTGCCATCATTCTACATTCTCATTCTCTCACTCTCTCATACACTTTCTCTTCTGCCTCTCTCGCATTTATAGTTGACTATCAACAATTTGATTGCACAAATAAAAATATGAGTCATTCGTTCTTCTTTCTTTTTCTTTGCTCTGAATTTTAACGATTTAGAGACCACCTTGAGATTTACGATGTAAATCTGATTTCGCTCTTTCTTTGCATCATAAGCTGATTCTGATCCCATAATGCAAACGTTGTGTATAACATAGGTACATAGTACGCACAACACATATACATTTCAGTAATCACTAAACCATATATGTAAATGTACGATGAAATTTGAGAAGAGCGAATATGGAGAAGAAAGAAAACAACAAAATATTGCAACTGGGACAAAAGACGAGGGAGAGAAGAAGAAAGGCAAGGATACCGACAGAAACAAGTGCACGACGAGATATATGGGATATATGCATGTACATTCATACATACATATATACATACATATGTGTGAAGGTAATAGGAAAATGGCATAAGAGCCAGCGAGAAAGCGAGAGAGAGAGAGAGAGAGAAAGCGAGAGAAAGAGGGAGAGAACGAGAGGTGAGAGGGAGAAAGAAGGGGAGAGAGAGAGAGAGATCAAGAAATGGAGTGTGCTCTCCAGCAGCCAATCACATCGTACAACTTTGTAAATTCCATGAACACCTTCCAGCCTGCTCTGGATCTCGAGATTCCTCTTCCCTGTTTCTCCCATTCTCTCTCATTTTCTTACATTTCTCCCACTCTTTCTATGTCTACTAGTCGTCTAAATATCTCATGATCCCATGCTCTCTACGATCATAGAATATTGCCATTCATTCTTAAGGGATCTAAGGAATGTGTCGGAGCGGCGAGGAGAGTGAGAACAAAGAGAGAGAGAGAGGGCGAGAGAAAATGAGAGCAATAGAGAGAGAGAGAGAGAGGTAATGAAGGAAAGAGAGAGAGAGCGAGAGAAGCAGAAAACAACAGCACGAAAATACTGGTGATAGTGAGCTTAAAAAAACGCATGGACCTTCGACATGTGTTACGTTCTAAGGTGGAAATTTGAGGGATAGGGAGAAAGAAAAGGAAAATGAATGGCTTGAAGAGGGAGAGGGAGAGAAGTATGAGAATAAGATACATATGTACATATCAAATGACAACAAGCAGCAATCAGTTGTGAACATGCACATAACTAGGCGAATAGCTGATTGGGAAAAAGAAGTGAGGAAGAGAGAGGCAAGAATATAGGAAAAAATTCAGGAGTTGAATGCAAAAGCAAATCATATGTCCACCGAGCGTGTTGTTGAGGAAGCTACATACAAATCACTAAAAGCCGGTGGAATCTCACAGCTGATGCAGGTTAACAGAGACATCTCAGACCGACAGCCACCGGAAACAAGTCAACAGATTCGCTTTGCAAAGGCGCCAAGATTACCTAACGGCCAAAGCAGTCTGCTGCAAAAAATATTACCAGAGTAAAGATTACAGAGAGAGAAAGAGAGAGAGAGAGAAAGAGAGAGAGAGAGAGAGAGAGAGAGAGTAAGAGATGGATAGTGTGAGAAAGACGTGAGGGAAATGGAGAGAAAGAAAAAGAGGATTTGGAGCAAGAACTAAAGTAGAGAGTGAAGACATTATCAGGGATTATCGTCCTGAGGCGATTGCAGCGGAGCAAACAAACAGCCTAGAGGGAGGCGAGGGTGGGAAGGGTGGAGAAAAAGGAGGGGAGAGAATGGACGCATGTTATCTTATTCTCTTTTTCTCTCTCTCGTATATTATCTCTCTCTCTGAATATCTCTCCCTTCCTCATGATAACTTCAATCAGAATGAGCACGAGTCTAAAACGTCCTCTCTACCAACCAGGTTTTCACTGTATCAGGGAGTGAATAACACTTGTAAGACTAGAAAATTAAGCAGTAAAGTTTAAAAGAATTTTTTTCAAGATATCGGATGGAATATTGAATGCAAAATTCGTAAAATTATTTAAGGAGGCAAATTGAATAGAAGTATTTTCTCTCCGTCAGCAAAAAATCCCTTCCGGAAGTGGATGGAAGAATTCCAGAAAAATTCCTCGTTTTTCTCTCTCTCGCTCTCGATTTCTCTATCTTCTTTTCCACCTTTCTCTCCCATCCTTCTCTCTTCGTCTCTAGTTTTGACCCTACATACCTATTTGCATATGGTGGGAGTCGTCTCATACAGGAGCCGAAGGAGGCTTCGGAACACGATGAACCAAGAGGCGCCTACTAATCGGGACTGAGGTTAGAATGACCGTTGGCCTTTCACTGACACGAGCAGTCTTCATGGTAACTGAGCGAGGAGAAAACATGAGTTCTCCGCCTCCTTGTGTTTCAGCTCTCTCTATCTCTAATTCTCTCTCTCTCACTTTCTCATTTTCCCTCTATTTTACTCTCTCTCTCTCTCTCGCTCTCTCTGATTTTCCTTCCATCACACTCTCTCAAATTGAATCTATCTCTCATTTCGCCTACCACCGAACGGTCTCGTTTTAATGTTCATTGCAGACTTCATGATTGACTGGCCTCGCTACTGCAACTCATAGACTGGCGAAAGATGAACACGGTCGGCCGTCGAATAAGCCTATCAGTCAATCGAGCTTCCTCGCTGTGTCAGAATTCACCACAAAATACATATCAGTCTACAAATCTGCCGCTCTGCCAAGAGAGAGTGTTCAAATAGGAGAGAGCGCCGAGAGAGAGGAGGAGTAGAGAATGAAAAGTCGCCGTTCCACTGATCGCGAATGAATGTTAATCTGTCTTGCAAAGGCAAAAGCATAATTGCAAATAGCGTTATATTTTTATTGCATCATTTCTGACTTGTGCTTCTATCTTGAGCATTCTGTTGAATAGAAGATGTAGTCGGAAAGGCAAGCAACAGAGCGATTTGTATTTGGCGAAACTTTTGCAAACTTCTCTATCTCTCTCGCTTTCTCTCTTTCTCTCTCTCTCTCTCTCTCTCTCTTTCCGCTCTCTCTCTCACTCTCTGTCCCTCGTTCTCTCTCTTTCTATCTGTGTTCTTCGTTCTTTCTCTCTTTCCGCTCTCTCTCTCTCTCTCTCTCTCTCTCTCTCTCTCTGTCCCTCGTTCTCTCTCTCTCTCTATCTGTGTTCTTCGTTCTCTCTCTCTTTCTCTCTCTCTCTCTTCATCGTTCTCTCTTTCTTTCTCTCTCTCTCTTTCTCTCTCTCTTTCTTTCTCTCTCTCTTTCTCTCTCTCTTTCTTTCTCTCTCTCTTTCTCGCTCGCTCTCTCTCTCTCGCTTCAATCTCTCGAAAAAAAACATGAAAGCATTTAAGCCTTAATCTTTTCCTAACCATAAAGCCGAAGTGCCCAGAGCTGAAAGCGTCTTTTCTCAAGCAAATGGATTCAAACTGGAAATAATCGTGTTGATCTTCGTTTTGCGAATGATGAGACAGTTTATTTTCTTTTCTCGTTGATAATTCTTGAGCTATGAAATATCGAACAGCAATTGCTCGTGTGCCAGGCGGGAAGCAAGATCAAAAAACGGAAATAAATTGTCAGATCCGGGGTCAACGAACATTTGTTCCCGACCCCACGGGGCACAAAGTCTGTTCATACGATTGGAAGATTGAAGAGAAAGTGGGTAGAGATTGAGAGTGGAAGAGAGAAAAAGTGGGAGAGAGTAATGGCAGAGAACGAGAGAGAAATAGAATGAGAGTGATAGAGCTAGAGAAAGAGAGCATGGAACAGAGAACAGCAAAACATGATGGAGGACGACAAATACTGGACGAGACGACAGCAATCGGTCCAATTAAATCACGTTGGATCCCACGGGCAAACCGCGAGAGGAAAGTGGATGTAGGAAGACTGGTTGAGGAGGCTGTTCGGAGCACAGTGAACACGGGAGAGGAGCATAACAGATGGAACAGGAGACCAGAGAGAAAGAGAGAGGGAGAGAGAGCGAGACAGACAGAGAAGAGAGAGAGAGAGAGAGAGAGAGAGAGAGAGAGAGAGAGAGACTAAGACAGAGAGACTAAGACATAGTCAGAGAGAGAGAGAGAGAAAGAAAGAAAGAGACTCAGAGAGAGAGAAAGAGAGAGAGAGAGAATCAGAGAGTAAGAAAGAGAGACAGAGAAAGAGAGACAGAGAAAGAGAGAGAGAGAGAAAGCGAGAGAGAGAGGGAAAGAGAGAGAGAGTTATAATAAGTGTCAGCGATGATGAAGTGAGTGTAGGAGAAAGACTGATTTTATTCAGCATTCAAAAAAAACACACAGTGAATATGAGGACTCTCAAAGGTGACATTAAAAATTCAATTCTCTAGTAACGCAGCAACAAAATGATGAGGATCATAGACCGGAAATACTCTTCCTGAGTCATTGCACCTGACATTTCCTTATTGCTTGAACTCCCGCGAATGAAAGTAACAGTCAGAATGGAAAGAAGGAAATGTGTTTCATTATCCCACTCGCTGGCACACACTTTAATGGACTCCTTTTATTCAGTTATGCAAAGGCCTCGTGTGTTCTGTGGTTGATGGTACTAGCTAACATGGTCATAGAGGCCGTGAGTGGCCGGGAGAAGGTGAGAGAGGAGGAGAGGGCGATGGTTTCAGAGAGCGAGAGCGAGAGAGAGAGTGAGAGTGAGATTGAGTTAGAGGGAGTGTGAACTACAAAGCACGTGTGTCACAGTCTTTGTCCGAATCATTGCATCACCCATTCGTGAGTATATGTAGGTCCAAGTCACCTTCACACAACACAAACGTAATAACATCATCAATGAATGATCATAGAACAGAGAGAAGGCTCCGAGGCCCATCATGGACTCTATACCCTGCTTTGGGCATGATTATTGGAAATCTAGTATGTCACACACAACAACTATGTATGTCTGCTTACCACGAGACAAATAAGGCAGGAAGCGCGCAGAAATCGAGTCTTTTGTTCTGAGTGGGTGCGAGCTGAGGATGGCGAGACCAAGTGCCTGAGGGCGAACAAGAGGAAAGTGATCTGGAACGAGGAGAGAGCGACGAAGGAGGACTCGGAGAGATGGAGAGTGAAAGAGAAGTAAGACACAGAGAGAGAGAGAGAGAGAAAGAGCGAGAGGTAGCGAACAGAAGGAGAGACACTTCCCTCTGTGCGCAATCGAGATGATACAGCCAAACAGATCGGCAAGCTGCGTCGGCGGAAGACAAAGAGAATGAAGGGCGAGAAAGAGAGAGATAGAGATAGAGAAAGAGGGAGAGAGGGGGAGAGACTCACAGAGAACAAGAGTATGCACTCAACGAAGACGGAGAGTCCGCTTGAAGGCCATTCGAGGAAGCCGAAGAAGCGTGAGGGAGCATGGTAAAATGAGAGAGAGAGAGAGAGAGGTATGATACGTGTAGGAGTATGGGGCAGAGAGAGGATGAGAGCGAGATAGAGATAGAGAGAGAGAGAGAGAAGATCGAGATATGGGAGAAAAAGGAAGAAAGAGAATCCGCGAGCTCCCGAAGCGGATCACTCGTCACGTCTCTGTTGCAGCTGCTGCCCGCGTGGGTGGTATCATGCATTCCATCCGGATTCGGCGATTCTCTCTCTCTCTCTCACTCTTTCATCATCTCTCCCTCCCTGCGTTTCTCTCAGACTCTGTCTATCTCTTTCATTCGCTCTCCATCTATCTCGCTATCTCGTGCTCTGTACCTTTCGTCCTCTATCGCTTGTCCTGCCTCAACGGGTGATCAGCTCGTGAAAGAGGAAGAGAGAGAGAGAGAGTGAGAGAGAGTGAGAAAGAGAGAGAGAGAGGGAGATAAAGAGACATATCCTTGGTTTCAGGTTCATATGCTTGTCGTCCGAAGTTCTTATCCTGCCCTCGGGCTGTCAATGACAGGGGACAAGTAAAGGCTTCAGGGAGGGGAACTTAAAGAGAGACGCGAGAGAGAGAGAGAGAGACAGAAAGAGACAGGGAGAGAGAAAGAGAAAGAGAGAGATTGAAAGAGAGAGAGAGAGGGAGAGAGAGAGAAAGAGAGAGAGAGAGAGAGAGGAACAGTGAAATAGGTCACACGATGATGAGCACGTAAGAAGGGGGAAATGGGATCGGGAAGCAACTGCCACTACTCGGTGGCTGTTTTCTTCTTCACCTTCAACATTCTGAAACACTTGACCACATTCCAGTCTGCTCACCACTCAGTGGTAATTGTAAGGGGAGAACGTTAGAGGGATGAAGAGAGAACATGTGAACATGAGAGAGAAAAGGGGTGAGAGAGAGAAAGTTGAAAACAACAAGTTATGAAGTGTGGACATGACGGATTAACTGTCTGAGTCCGCCCGAGGCGACATCTGAGACGGCCAAGAGGATTTAATAAGGCATTTTTAAAGGGTGAACAGACGTGGTTAAGAATGTGATTTCAATTGACGAGGGGCTGAGGAAATGACGGGAGGAGGTGATAATGAATAAATATGCATGCAGACAATGAAGCGAGAGAAAGGAAGAAGCGAGGATGAAAGGGAAAGAGAGAGAGAGGGAAGCTATAGAATA
The DNA here is from genome assembly GCA_945643635.1 of Allodiplogaster sudhausi. Taxonomy (NCBI): domain Eukaryota; kingdom Metazoa; phylum Nematoda; class Chromadorea; order Rhabditida; family Diplogasteridae; genus Allodiplogaster; species Allodiplogaster sudhausi. The sequence continues at coordinate 3,919,443 of CALZFC010000033.1, read as the reverse complement.
GAGAGAGAGAGATAGGAGAGAGATAGACGAGGGAGAGAGAGAAGATTGCAAAGTGCATCAACGGGGAGAGAGAGAGAGTAGGGAGAGAGAAAGAGATGAAGAGAGAGAAAAAACGAAAGCGAAAGCTAGATCAAATGAGTACGAGTGGAAGTTGGTGTCGTGGAGAGTGGGAGACAAAGAACATGAGAAATACAGAGGGCATAGAAAGAGAAATACTGTGACAGAGATGACAAGAGTGAACAACGGTGGCAAACTGGTTCCGCCTGATGGTAGGCCCCGAAGGCACTGCATCGACAGTTCATGATTGAAGAAGGGATCGAAAGGAGGCGACAGAGAGATAGAAAGAGAGAGGGAGAGAAATTGAGAGAAGGGAGAGACATAATACAGATGTTGAGAGAGAGAATACGGAGAGAGAGAGAGAGAGAGAAACGAGGAATAGAGAGAGATTGAACGGTGGGAAAAGAAAGTGCTACATTAACTGCATAGAATTGAAAGAAAATAGGAAAAGAGAGAAGGAATAAAAACGACATTTAGAAAGCTTGAATAGTTCCTAAGCTTCGACTAGTCTGGATCAAAAGGGGAGAATATTCATGGACTACTGGCCGTAAATACACATTAATTTATCTGGAGAGCATTTATTTTGATACAAAATGAATTTATATTAAGAGAGCCTCTCTGTAAGGATCAAGCTGTGCTCAATGGGCGCCTGCCCCGGGGGAAAATGTTGGATTTTGGCAACCAAAATTTTATGAGGAGTACCCACTTGCATTGTAAAAGAAATAAAGGGGTCAAATTTGTTATAAAAAAAATTTTCTTCCCAGTGCATGCAATAGTATGGCAAAACTTTGAGTGTTCATAACTTCCTTAAAACTTAATATTTTTCAGTTTTATTTTTCTGTTTTATTTTTCATTGGAAAGCACACAAAAAAGATCTATGATGTGTTTTTTGAAAATTTCAGTTTTGACCAGTTTTAGGCATTTTTCTATTTCAGAAATTGGTTTTTTGTACATTTCAACTATCTTACGACCCGCGCCGGGTCCAATTAATAGTTGATAAGAAAGAGGAGAAAAAACTACACAAGATGTGTTCTTACGAAGAAAATCGAAGGATATACATTTTGCGAAATTTTGACTTGAACCTGGTGCACTCGCGTTTTTTCTCGTTGGGATGAAACTGTATAATTATTTTCAAAGCTTTGTTTTTGGGATAATATCGATGTCGATATATTCGCCATTAAATTCTCTACCAGAAAAGGTATCTATCACCGATATAAGTATTACTTTGGGACTCACAGAATGCAATTATATGTTTTTCGAAAAAAAAAATTCAATGATATCTAATGAAACCCTCATTTTTAGTCTACAGAGGTAGCCAGCCGGAGCAGTTCTCCATATCATAAGATAGAGCGAAGAATTCTGCATAACATATTCCCTTTTCGTGGAATTTGAAGGATATACATTTCCTTTTTTCTATCAATATAGAAGTCTTTCCACGTCATGCAAACGACCCATGATATCGAAAGCGCATTCAGCGATCCATAACTTTGCTCAATCTCAATATCAGAAAATCATAGGTATATCATCTAAGAGCCCTCAGAGAGATCTTCAAAATGCTACATACATACTTTTATTGAAATATTTATATTTCTATGGAAAATTTCGTTCTGTACTTCTAGAAGGCTTAAAAAACTATTTTACAAACATTTCCGCATTTCAAAACATACATCATAAGAAAGAGCGTGAAATTTTCTACAAGGTGAACCCCTTTCAATAAACTTTCAAGTCTATATTGTTCTGTTATAAGTTATAAGAATAGGGCATCAGCTTTCCTTAGCACAATTCTTCAACGTAAAAAATTATTGTAATATTCTAATTCGAATAACCTAAACAATGAAATTCTCGGGCTAAAGTATAGCGACGATATTTTACCTATTCTTATGACTTATAACAGAACAATATAGACTTGAAAGTTTATTGAAAGGGGTTCACCTTATAGAAAATTTCACGGTCTTTCTAATGATGTATGTTTTGAAATGCGGAAATGTTTGTAAAATAGTTTTTTAAGCCTTCTAAAAGTACAGAACGAAATTTTGCATAGAAATATAAATATTTCAATAAAAGTATGTATGTAGCATTTGAAGATCTCTCTGAGGGCTCTTAGATGATATACCTATGATTTTCTGATATTGAGATTGAGCAAAGTTATGGATCGCTGAATGCGCTTTCGATATCATGGGTCGTTTGCATGACGTGGAAAGACTTCTATATTGATAGAAAAAAGGAAATGTATATCCTTCAAATTCCACGAAAAGGGAATATGTTATGCAGAATTCTTCGCTCTATCTTATGATATGGAGAACTGCTCCGGCTGGCTACCTCTGGGGACTAAAAATGAGGGTTTCATTAGATATCATTGAATTTTTTTTTTCGAAAAACATATAATTGCATTCTGTGAGTCCCAAAGTAATACTTATATCGGTGATAGATACCTTTTCTGGTAGAGAATTTAATGGCGAATATATCGACATCGATATTATCCCAAAAACAAAGCTTTGAAAATAATTATACAGTTTCATCCCAACGAGAAAAAACGCGAGTGCACCAGGTTCAAGTCAAAATTTCGCAAAATGTATATCCTTCGATTTTCTTCGTAAGAACACATCTTGTGTAGTTTTTTCTCCTCTTTCTTATCAACTATTAATTGGACCCGGCGCGGGTCGTAAAATAGTTGAAATGTACAAAAAACCAATTTCTGAAACAGAAAAATGCCTAAAACTGGTCAAAACTGAAATTTTCAAAAAACACATCATAGATCTTTTTTGTGCGCTTTCCAATGAAAAATAAAACAGAAAAAGAAAACTGAAAAATATTGTTTTAAGGAAGTTATGAACACTCAAAGTTTTGCCATACTATTGCATGCACTGGGAAGAAAAAATTTTTTATAACTAATTTGACCCCATAATTTCTTTTACAATGCAAGTGGGTACTCCTCATAAAATTTTGGTTACCAAAATCCAACACTTTCCCCCGATGCAGGGCCACCTCGGCCCTTACGGAGAGGCTCTCTTAATACAAATATATAGCTTTCGCCCTGCAGCGACTAGCCTTGTATTCATTTATGAAATGAGAAAAAGCTCCCAATCAGGAAAGCCGGCGTTTCCTTTGCACACCAATTATACAATTAGAGGGCAAGGCAGGCGCCTAATTTGCTCCTTTGAAGATGACACTTAGATAGGGAAGTTTGGAGGGTTGTATAGCAGAGAGTGAGAGGGACAGAGAAATCGTGAGAAGGAGAATTAAAAGGATGGAAAGAAAGGGAGGGAGAGACAGAAGGAGAAAGAGAAAGAGAGAGAGAGAGAGAGAGAGAGAGAGAGAAAGAGAAAGAAAGAGGGAAAATACAATAAATGAGCTAGAGCGTGAACTCGCGGCTTGACTTTGCTTACACATTCACTGTATGTTCATGAATTCAGCTGCTTCTGTGTAGACAACTCTCGCCCCTCTGGGCTGGTCAAAGGGAGGGATGGGAGAAAGAGATAGAGGAAGAGGAGTAGTCAGAGAGGGAAGAGAAATAAAGAAAGTGGGAGCATGACAAGGCAAAGGGAATGCATGGTATCTGTATGTACACACACTATGTAAGCGGGCAACGAAATCAAGAGTGATGGAGAAAGACAGACAGAGAGAGAGAGAGAGAGAGAGAGAGAGAGAGTGAGAGATAGAGAAAGAGAGAGAGATAAAGAAAGAGCCCGAGAGATCGAGAGGGACTACATAAACTTTAAGACAGAGTAACGAGACCAGTTAGACCTGTTCGAATAAGAGCCCGATTATAAGCATCTCAACATTATCTTTCAATATTAATTCATGCATAGGTACATACATTGACTTTTCCTTAATATTAATTGTTCCTACATTCCTCAATTCAATAGTCAGGAGATGTTCTGTGGCGATGAGTTTATCGTTCAGGCCTCGTCATCAGTATTCTGAACCGTTCGTTCTCAACAATCTTCGCTTTGACTTTGGAGGAAAGAAAGCGTTGAAAGTGAACTAGTTGAAAATGACTGAACGAATGTGACAATGGCTGTACATTTTTCACTTCTCACTTCTCTCCCTTCCTTGGCCAGTTATTTTTTCACATCCTGCAGTGGAAGAAATCAAATCATTTTATCATGCTATACCACTTGTATTCTCTCTCCCTCTCTCTCTCTCTATCTCTATCTCTCTCTCTCGCTCTCTCTCTCTCTTTCTCTCTGTGTGTCATTTTCCATTCCTCTCTCTCTGTGTCTCTCCCCGTTTTACTCTCTCTTTCTCTTTCTTTTCGCATCCATTTACCGTTTCCATTTTTTTCAATATTTAATGTTCCCTCTACCTGCCATTTCAACCAGTGTGACCTTAGTTGTCCAAACTCGGTTCATATTTGTCGAATACCTACGATTTAACATAGTCCGCATAGGAGTGTACAAATAGTGACTTTCTATTAACCATCTAACCATTTATTTGCATATCGGGCCAATGTGCTTATGGAATTCACGGTGATTTGGATGATCTGACACATGGAAGTGGAAGTGGGCGATTTCGTCGAAATGACCAACGAAGGCTGAACTAATCCCGGTCAGCCTAGCGGTTTCTCCGGGAGCATCGTCGATGGATTTGATTTGAGGACGCGGGGCGGTGACTTGCATGGATATTTTTTTTATTGCATTGTTATTTAATTTGATGTTCTAGTGCACATCTAACTCTTCATCATTAACTAAGTCTTATCGAAGGAAAGAAGATGTCTGCAACAAAATGATTAAAAAAAACTGCGAGTGTGACGGAGAGTCCGATTCGGTTTGCTGCTTACATTTAGAGAAGAGAGTCGATGGCAAACAAAAGTCGGCACGTAAAAAGGACTTCTACCTTCTCCATTCACTTCTCGCCGGTCCTCTGATATGGTCACGGTCAGCGGAGCCAAGCGAGGTTTCATAGAGAAGACGTCTAAAAAATAGAAGATATTTGATGTGGGCGTTTATGCTCCTCTCCTTTCCACATTCATTCCAAACCCGAAACTTCTTCGAGAGCGGCTCGCTTGGCTTCTTCTTAAGGAATGTGGCCACTTCCACTCTTCTTCTTGGCAATTCTGCCAGCGCTTTCGATTGCGCAACAGTGTCCAGTAAGTGCATTTTACTGACGTATTGTCATCATACATCAGCTGAGGTACGGTATTACTTACTTACCGAAGTAAATTCAGCGAAGTTCCATCGAAACATTCAGATTTGAATATCAGCAACAATAAGCGAGGATTTGTTCAGGGGGTTCAATTTTTGAGTCCATATAGAGCGCTGCCAAAGCAAATCAAAACGCTGACATATCTACATAATTTTGGACTTTCTCAAAGTCTTCTTTTTTTTGTAAAGTAAGAACAAACACACTGGTGAAAATGAACTGTACTTTTTTATGTTCTGGACGTTTGTTACAATTTTAGGGCTCAATGTCATGCACGATTAACAAGGACTGTGCGGCCTTCGTCGCAACTGCGCTGTGCAACGCGCAAGGCTGTTGCTGCATGTCTGATAATGTGAGGACAACTTTGTGCTTATCATTAAACTATTGCCAATCTTGGAATTTTTATTCGAACCTACGACGAATAGCTAAAGCCGTCTGCAACTCGATCCAACGAGCTTTGGGGGCGAGATAAAAGTCACTCTGGCCAACCTAGGACTATGCCTTATAACTTTCTCTTTCCCAGGATCCCACCTGTATAGCAACATCGTCTACCGCGCCGACCACAACTACGACACCCTCTACTACCACCACCACTACGACCCCTTCTACGACCACCACGACTACGACCCCCTCAACGACCACGACGACGACGACCCCCTCTACAACGACTACCACCACCACTCAGCCGACCACCACAACTACAACCACCACCGCCGCAACAACTACGACGACCACAACGGACCCACGGTGCTACGATCGGATATTCCTGGTTTGTCGGCATCGCCCCTAATGTAGACTTATCAATAATTCAAGTGAGATAATTTCTAGGGCAATAGTTAACGATTTATCTCAATCGTCTTTTATTTCTGGTATATTGAGGTTTTCGGTTGTCTGTTATTGGATGGAACGGAGAGAGAGAGAGAGCGTGAGTGATTGAGTGAGGTAGGGAAAGAGATAGACGTATAAAGAAGGAGAGTGGTAGGGAGAGAGGGAGAGAGAGAAGAAGAGAGAGATAAAGAGATAGAGAGAGATTGAGAGATAGGAATGTGTATTCTCAATTTCGATGGGTGACATCACAACTCGCCCTACCATTCAGGAGTCAGCTGAGTGTCCGTGGACGTGCGGCCGCCGCTGCTCTTCGCCGGATTGTGTGGACATGGACGGCGCGTTCTATCGCAGTGAATGCAAGAAAATCTGCATATCATATCCGGTAAGCTTGCAGAATTATCATGATAGAGAGATTTAGAGTAGAGATAGATAAGCGTTCTGGTTTAAAAAAGCTTTAATAGAATCTTAAACTTATTTCAAATGCTTTAAAGGAGGGCGATCACCGAAATATATTTAATGCACGTTCGAATTGCCGCGTTATTGAAAATGAAAGTCGACAGAGACCTTCCCCTTCCAAAAGTATGAGTTCACTATTACTACAGGATAACGCTACAGCTCTGACACAGCGATGCTAGAAAAATCCAAGTTCACCTATTTAAAATTAGCTTTCGGTGCGTGCATATCAAAATTGACCTTGGAAGTTCACAAGATGCAACACGAACGAATTTCACTCTCTCCTACCGCGAAGAATACCATTTCCTTACCTCTACTATACCATACGAAGCGTATGCTTACGCAAGTTGCAACGTTGCGTACTTAGATGAACTGCGTCTCCTTTCTTCTATAAACATTAACTCTGAAAGAAAAAAAAACAAACTATTTAAGGATGTTGCGTCTACGCGTTGCCGACGATCCTGTGGTTACTGTATGCCAGGTACTCTCTTACATTGTCCGTCATAATAGGCATTTTTTTTTATTTCATGTAATAATTGTCAAGAACTATGCATTGTGCAAAAAACCGCGGATTGCGACGATGAAAAAGAACATTTAAAAACCCTTATGATATTTTCCTCTTCATTGTCGGATCGCATCCTGAAAAATATCTCTGATTCAATGACATTTGCGCGGAGTCGTTGAGCTTCAATTGTTGAATAGAGTTTTGTCTGTTTTTTGTTGTTGTTGCTACATTGCGCTAAAACAGAACGAAAATTCATTTGCCACTGGTATGATCTAATCAATATTACATATTTCTTGGCATAGTTGACTTGACGTACTTAAATTTGACTAACTCTGGGAAGTCATCGAATCAGAGAAAGTTGCGGTTCTGCAACGAATAGGAAAGTATCGAAAGGGTTATTTCGTTATTCTGTTTCATCGTTGCCAACCGTGCTTGATGTGTGAAGTGAGTAATCCTTTAGGTGGACCCTTGATTACACCGCCGCCAGCGCCAACGGGTCCATGCAATGATGCTCACCCGAAGTTTGCCTTTTAACATACTACTATTTATTACACTCTTTGTTCGGGTTAAAAGACAGACATTATAATTTTTTAAATCTCTCGCTGAGTTTAGCTGCGTCTCGTGGAATGGGAATGGCTTCTGCGCTTCTAATCAATACACCCAAGAAAAAAAACGGGAGTACTGCGCGGCAACCTGCAAACTCTGTAAGTATTCCCCTTGAGGGAGACAGAGAGAGGGTAGAGGGAGGGAACAGAAGAGTGTGTGAGAGAGGGGAGAGAGTGAGTGAGAGAAAAAAGAGAGGAAGAGAGATGGACTGAAAAAGAGAAAGGTTTTTTTTCATTTATTTAAACTAGATGGAATATTGGAACGGTAGCTTCACACATATAATTCTACGATGAACTAACAGATGCACCATGAAAGGAATAAAAAAAAAATTTTTTAGGCTCTGGACCTGCGCCGCCACGACCTCCCGCGGACTGCTTTGATCAACATCATAAGTTAGAGAAACATCGAATAAATTAATTTCACATTTTCTTATCGCGAGCTCAAAATGATAGTTCATCGGAAGCAGCGATATTTTTGTGTTCCTTTCTCGCATTAATCATCAAATCAATCTCATTGATTAGAAAAAAAGAATAATTTTAAAATCTTTTTTTCCATAAATTTTTTTAGCTGCTTCAACTGGAACAATAACGGCTTCTGCGGCAGCAGCGGCGGCTACGATCAAGCGACAAAGAAGAAGTACTGCGCAAAGACGTGCAATTTGTGCTAATTGGGAGACTCCTCTCCCCCTCCCCCTTTCTCACTCCCTCCCAGTCCATCTATCTATCTCCGTCCCTCGCTCAATTTCTCTATTCTTTGTTGCCCCAATTTCTTCTCTGTCCTTCCATCCCCTCTCTCTCATTATTCTTTCTAGCTTCTTTCTATTCAAATAAAGCATCCTGTACTATTATTTAAAGAAAAGGAAAAAGCACACGTGAAATAACAAAGATTGCATGATAGAGCGAGAGAAAGAGAGAGAGAGAGAGAGAGAAAGAGAGAGAGAGAGTGAGAGTGAGAGAGAGAGAAAGAGAGAGAGTATAGAACTTTGAAGCTGTGAGCACTGTGTCAAACACGTCGATTACAATGGAAGCCGATCGGTCATTAACGAGATCGTAATTCTTGTTCCATATTTTTCTGCAGATTTCATGGCGGTACGAGATATCAAAGGAGTCATCCAGGTAATAATTTCTTTCTCTAGTGCTACTCCACGTTCTGCAGAGCTACTGTACAATGTCGTCTGTTCAAGGCCCTAGACAGCGTGGCAAAATAAGAGGGGGCTAAAATCTACAGAAACCAATTCTCTAATCTTCTCTTCTGTCTTGTCTCCTCAAATTTTACACAAACTTTTGGGAGCCCAAAAAATAAGCGAAAAATGGGAAAAGCGTTGTAAATTGCATATAAACGCAAGAATAATAGATACAAACTCTCTCACAAGTTCTCTCACTCACCCCATCAATAAAGAAAAGTTTAATGACTGCTTACCCAATCAAGACATGACAGAATGAATGAAATATGAAGTGACATACAAGGAACAAAAAAAGGAAATAATTTGACGAGAAATACCTTTAAAAGATAAGCGAATCAACCACTTTAAAGAATGCAAGGAAACCATGTATGAAGGGACAGAAAGTTTCCAACCATTTAGTCTCTTTGAAGGTCTTTTCATACTTGCTTCTGGAATGCTCAAAAACATTCAAACGAAGCAAATACGTGCGACTCTGCATACTTCGATGAACTGTCTCTCCTTTAATCTACAAGCATTTATCAAGGGAATCACTCCTCTCCCTACGAGAGGTAACAAAAAAAATATGCAGAGCAAGTCTTTTTTTTTCTATTCTCACTTCCAACGGATGAAAGAGAACCGCATGGAATCGTTCATTGGAAAACTATTAATGTTATTCGCTGATGCTGTTATTAACATGAAAATTCGTCGTTCTATTTATTTATTTATTTTATTCATCCATCGTATAATCATATCTGTGTACATATGTACTTTTTTGTACATGAAATAATACTTCACTATCACCAAAACCCTATCAGCTGAATCGAACAATAATTCATTCTTTCATTCGGTAAACATATGTTGATAGAATTTAATTCTTTCTCGAATTTGTTATTCTTTCACCTTCTTACTCTTTCTTAATTATTTCTCCCGATCTCCCATTCTCTCTCTCTCTCTCTCTCTCTCTCTCTCTCTCTATTTCTCCTCGGCACTGGTAAAGGTCCAAAGATCACAGAAGAAAAGCCGTTCGATTCATCTATTCTGCTGTGCATACGTCTCGTGGTCAGCATGCGTCCACCCCTTGCAAAAACTGCACGTGCAGTGAGCTTTGCTGTTTACGCGAAATGAGTAAGGAGAGAGGAAGAGAATGAGAGAAGGAGAGACAAGGAGAGATAGAGGAAGAAGAGGGAGGGAGTGAGGGGAAAGATAGAGAGAAGGAGATAGTTCGAGAGAAAACGAGAGAGTACCCTGCCTGCACCAAGTGGGCTTGTTTACTACTTGTGCTATTCTCTCTCTCTCTCTCTCTCTCTCTCTCTCTCTCTCTTTCTCTCTCTCTCTCTCTCCTTCTCTATTTATCTGTTTCTCACTCTCTCCCTCTCTCTTCCTCTCTCCCTCCCTCCACTCCGCCCCTCTCCGTATACATTGCTGACACATGATGAAACAGTTCGATGCCGTGTTACTCGTGCGCGCCCATCCATAAGCAGGAGGCAGTTTGCATGAGAAGCGGAGAGGAGTGAGACAGGAGAGAGGGAGGGGATGGAGGGAGACGGCAGATTGAACAGGGGCACACACCATCGGAGGCCCCCTGCCGAATCCGGCCGCCAAAGTCCTCTCGACCCATCCACTCTCCACTCTTCTCTTTTGACTTCTCTGCTTCCTTCCTAAATTCTCGTTTGACTACTCTCTTTAAAATATATTTTCTTCTCATTAGCATAGATTTCTTTAGTTTAAACAGCATTGCTTAGTGCATTCCTTTTTATCGCTGCTTTTCTGCCACCATTCTCATAAATCGCCTTCTTTTTAATGCTTGAGATGAGATCGAGAACTTGTTCTATCATCCTTGACTTTGCTTGCAGAGAAGATGTCTCAGTGTCTGCTACCCTCCCTCCGCCGTCCCCTCCGTCCTGCCTTCCTGCTCTCCCTCCCGCGCGCCGCTTCCTATGATGCCGCGCGCGTGCCGCTCCACGCGCCCAAGCAGCTGCCTCATCCGTCCGCCGACGGCTTCTTCAACTACACTCGCAACTGGTCCCGCGACAAGCGATTCGACCTCTCGCGCGCGCCCCAGCCCGGCAACACTCCTAAGCGGTAAGGCCTTTTAAATGTTTTGAGGAAAATGATATTTTTAAATTTTTAAACCACCACTTATATTGAGACCTACAGTTTTTTCATTATTCGTTTGCTGAAGTTGTAAAAAAAAATTAATCGAAGCTGTCAGTGTTTAGAAGATGGCCCTGCCGTGATCTGAATGACAGGGCCAAGCAAAGGGGTTCTTCTAAATGACTCTGACTCCTTTAATAAAGCTTTGTATGGAACTCAACTCGAGTAAATAAACAAATTTATTACAAGAATTAATACATAAACCTTGGATTGATCGGAGGATTACGAGATTGCTATCTTAGCTAGGTGACGTATCGATTGGTGGAGATGAGAGCGAGGGAGAGAGATGTGGAGATTGAGAAGGAAGAGAGTTGGAAGAGGGGTTCTTGAGGATGTGGGAGAAGAAGGATCTTCGAGAGAAGAAAGAGAGAAGAATGAGAAGTTCTTGAAGAGAGAAGAAGAAAGGAGAAGAGAAGAGGTTGTGGAGGCGGACCACCACGGAGGCGCCAAGCTTGGCCGCCAAACCCTTAAAGCACGGTAGAAAGCCGTCAGAGGGCGGGATGGGCTTACGCGCAAGCATGACAACGACGCCGAGGAGAAAGAGAAGAGAGTAAGAGAAAGAGAGAAAGAAAGAGGAAAAGCATATATGAAGAGAAAAGCATATATGACGAAGTATGATGAAATTACATATAATACATCAAGTATGCACAAAACTGGCTAAGAAGCCAGCACCGCATAAAGGATTGCCGGAGGCCCATATCAATACATCGGTAATAATAATAAGGGAAAGTTATAGCAACTTCCCTTAACACATGACAAAGCAATGACAAGTAATTAAGAAATGAAGAGGAGAGTAGAGGCCCTGCCGGCCCGAAGAAGAAGGACGCTAACAATGAGGTGGCAGGGACGGGATAGGCCTAGCGTGACACGTAGGCGAGGGAGAGGTCAACCGCTCCGCGACCGCAACGCGCAGATTGGTCTTACACCGCTATACAAGGGGCGGGAGATACAAAATACAATTAATGTGGACTAAACATGCGGTCATTCGCAATGGTGCGAACACTGCCGCCAAAGGAAAAGAAAAAGGAGGAAGGAAGAACATGAAAGGGGTAAGGGCTGACTTCCTTGTTGCAGTTGTCCTTGCTTGGCTGCTCTCGGTACGGTAGCTCTTGATACGGCAGTTCTCGACTCGGATGAACTTGACTCGGGTAGTTGTTGTAGAAAGCAGGAGAGCTGGATGGATGGATGGAGTTGTTCTTTCTCAGGTGGGAATCGTGGCTGGAAATCATCACTGTTGCGGAAAGAAGCGATCGCCCGACTTCTCTGGCACAGAAGGCTTTGCTTCTTCTCCAGGACTCGTCGAGAACACAAAAGCAATCGAATTGCAGAGTGAAGAGAGAGAGAGAACAGAATGACAAACTCCAAGAACATCATGTAGCTGGAGAACATTGCAGGAATGGAGTTGTTGTGGTGGTGAGTACGGTAGGTACAGTATGTGGAAGTCATCACAGGCATCGCGCCTAGTGACCCTGCAGCGGCCCGAGGGAAGTGGGCCTTGTCCGACTCGCCGGGGTGTTTCACCTTGCTGGTGAGTGACTTCTTCCTGCCGTGGCCCTTCGTGGTCGACTTGCCAAAGTCGTTGGAGGATGCGGAAGGGACATCGATGGGAGGAATCTTGGAAGAGGAGCGGTCGACGGCCTGCCAGTTGTTCTGATGCTTCTGGTGCGTCGATTGCTGCGGCCGTCCGCGGACTCGGTTCTTGTTCCTGCCGGGACTGCTGGCCTTGGTGCTGCTGCTCTTGTTGTCTTCCGATGAAGAGATGTGCGAGGGGACGAGCGAGATGGAGGCACGCGAAGAGTCTGCTCCTCCGTGGTTTCTCGTCGTCTTCTGTGCGGGCTTAGGCTTGATCTGCGGCCGCTGGAAAGACTGCTGGGAAGTCCGGTTGTGTGTGCAGACGTCGTCATTGTGCGGAAAGGAGCCAGGAGGGACACTGGGATCCTTCTCCTTCCGGTTGACTCTGGACTGCTGCTCTTCTGTGAGCCGGGATGTCGTCTTCGGCTTCTGCTGGAATGGTTGTGAGGGTGGCTGGTGGTGGGAAGAGTCGTCGCTGCTTCTTCGCGATGACTGCTGGTTGTCCGTGTGTAGAGATGGAGATGTATATGGAAGCCGTTGCTTCCGCTGGAGTTGTTGTGAGGGTGGCTGGTGGTGAGAAGAGTCATCGTTGCTCCTTGTCGATGACTGCTGGTTGTCTCTGTGCCGGGATGGATGCTTCGGCTTCTGCTGCTGGAGGGGATGTGGTGGATGCTGGGAGTGGGTGTAGTCGTCGATCTTCTTGAAAGACTGCTGGGGTTCCGCAGGCCAAGACTGCTGCTGTGGCTTCTGCCGGAAGAGTTGCCGGTGTTGAGTGTGACCGGGCTTGGGTGCTTCCTCGCTGGGTAAGCTCTCATTTGCATCCTGTTCGGTCGCTGCTGTCGGTGCAGCTGCAGGAATGCGCTCTTCTCCGTTGGTGCATCCGTGATCCTTGTCCAGTGCGGGTGCCCTCAGTGAATCGATCACTAGGGCCTCTCTTGATGGGTGGTGCACTTGTCGATGAGCTGCTCCACTTGCTCCGTGTTGATTCCCTTGCTCGTCCGCCACTTCTCCGGCCGGTGGTCCATTCCGCCACTGATCCAGCCGGTGGTCGGTCGATGCTGCTCCACAAGGGTCTGCTTGACTCAGATGAGTCCTCGGTGGCGGCTCACCTGCCGCTTCTCTGGCCGGTGGTTGCTGCAGATGCAGTTGTGCTGCTCCACGCGGGCCGGGTTGACTCCGGAGAGTCCTCGGTTGCGGCTCCTCTGCCGCTTCTCTGGCCGGTGGTTGCTGCAGATGCAGTTGTGCTGCTCCACGCGGGCCGGGTTGACTCCGGAGAGTCCTCGGTTGCGGCTCCTCTGCCGCTTCTCTGGCCGGTGGTTGCTGCAGATGCAGTTGTGCTGCTCCACGCGGCCTTGGCTGTGTCCTCCGTGGTGGTCGTTGCTGCTCCTCTCGTGCTGCAGTCTGTGCAGCATCCGGCTGGCGATCTTGGCCTTGTCTGCCGGGTCGCTCGCTCCGTCGCCCATGGAGATGTTGCCGCTGCTCGATCCGCTCTCCTCTCCACTGCAGATCTTCCTCCGATTCCTCTTGGAGTCGGTGGCGAGAGGCGAGTGCTTCTTGCAGACTCCTCATCGATCTGTGTGGAGATGTCGGCAGATGTCTTCTCTCTTCCCTCCTCTCCGGTCGTTGGTGCAGAGCACCACTCGCTTCTTGCTGCGAGTACTGTAGTCGTTGTGCCACTCTCAGCGAGTTGTGCACGGGCGGAGGAGGGTACAAGAGAGCTGCTCTCTTCCATCTCTTCTCTTCATCTTCCTCTGTGTCGTCTTCACTGACGACTGGCTGCTGCTTCGGTGGGGGAGGATAGAGAAGAGCGGCTTTCCTTAGCCACTTCTCTTCATCTTCGATGTCGTCATCCTCTCCTTCGCAGCTCTCGGGCTCTTCCACCTTCTCGAGGTGGGGGAAGTCGGACTTCCTGGGGCACTCGGGCCCCGTCGACATCAGGCTCTCGGGCCTGGTCCTCTGGCTCACGGGCCGAATCATCATCAGGCTCTCGGGCCTATTCTTCAGGCTCACGGGCCTGGTCCTCAGGCACTCGGGCCTATTCATCAGGCTCTCGGGCCTATTCTTCAGGCTCACGGGCCTGGTCCTCAGGCACTCGGGCCTATTCATCAGGCTCTCGGGCCTGGTCCTCATCTTGGGGCACTCGGGCCCCATTTGCATCTCTCCTCTCGAGTCGTCGGTTGTCTTGGGCTGGACGCGCTCGTCTGCGCGTGAGTTGTCGGTGTCGGTGAGATGGACGCGCTCGCCTGCCAGTTCCGCACCCGGGCGTCGATGAAGCCGACGCACCATGTTTAGAAGATGGCCCTGCCGTGATCTGAATGACAGGGCCAAGCAAAGGGGTTCTTCTAAATGACTCTGACTCCTTTAATAAAGCTTTGTATGGAACTCAACTCGAGTAAATAAACAAATTTATTACAAGAATTAATACATAAACCTTGGATTGATCGGAGGATTACGAGATTGCTATCTTAGCTAGGTGACGTATCGATTGGTGGAGATGAGAGCGAGGGAGAGAGATGTGGAGATTGAGAAGGAAGAGAGTTGGAAGAGGGGTTCTTGAGGATGTGGGAGAAGAAGGATCTTCGAGAGAAGAAAGAGAGAAGAATGAGAAGTTCTTGAAGAGAGAAGAAGAAAGGAGAAGAGAAGAGGTTGTGGAGGCGGACCACCACGGAGGCGCCAAGCTTGGCCGCCAAACCCTTAAAGCACGGTAGAAAGCCGTCAGAGGGCGGGATGGGCTTACGCGCAAGCATGACAACGACGCCGAGGAGAAAGAGAAGAGAGTAAGAGAAAGAGAGAAAGAAAGAGGAAAAGCATATATGAAGAGAAAAGCATATATGACGAAGTATGATGAAATTACATATAATACATCAAGTATGCACAAAACTGGCTAAGAAGCCAGCACCGCATAAAGGATTGCCGGAGGCCCATATCAATACATCGGTAATAATAATAAGGGAAAGTTATAGCAACTTCCCTTAACACATGACAAAGCAATGACAAGTAATTAAGAAATGAAGAGGAGAGTAGAGGCCCTGCCGGCCCGAAGAAGAAGGACGCTAACAATGAGGTGGCAGGGACGGGATAGGCCTAGCGTGACACGTAGGCGAGGGAGAGGTCAACCGCTCCGCGACCGCAACGCGCAGATTGGTCTTACACCGCTATACAAGGGGCGGGAGATACAAAATACAATTAATGTGGACTAAACATGCGGTCATTCGCAATGGTGCGAACAGTCAGGAAGATCGAGGAAAGTCGTTAAATTGTACCTGCCTGGTTGAATTGGGCAGATATGCATTTAAATCATGATAAGTACTGAAGGGTTGCCAGACTGCCTGAGGCTTTTGATTGTGTGCCACAAATACCTTTTGATATGCAGCTTCCTGTTCCGCCGCCTCGACCACAATTACGAGTTGTATCCTCTCCTCTTCCTCATCGCCTTCTGGTGGTCCATCCTTTGCGTGAGTGTCGTCCATGGCTTCGAAAAGATTGAGATCTGGCTCGATAAATGTCAGTTTGAGTCGGATTCAAAAAAACTATCATTTTTATTTCCTTTCTCTCTCACTCAAAGTTATACCCTCTAAGCTTTATTTGAAAATGCTTTCAGCCAAAGAAGAACCGCCATGGGATTGGGATCGAATCCACGACAAATACTACAAGATGCCAACACTCTTGTCCGTTTTGTGGCATGACAATCGTATTTCCAAGAGACGCGTTCCGGGGGGTGTGGTGGGGTACAATGTTGTGCCTTTGCAGTTACGACCCCGAAGGAAAGACACATCAGAGACTCGATATCATGGAAACGCTCGAGGATGAGATGCTGGATGCCGCCAAGAAGAGGGGAACAAGAAAGTAGGCAGAGCATGGCCCGAACCCCGCCTGCTTCGCCAAGGTCGGCCTCTCCTGGCGGACGTGACTGTGCATGCATACACATATGAATGGCTAGAGAAGACATGCACATATGTTTATTTGTTTATTCATACATTGTTGAAGGATGTGACAAACATGTTGCTGCTAGCGGACGAACAAATAACACGACCATTTTTTTTCCATTCTCTGTAAGACATGATGCAATCCAACTTCATTCCGTTATCTTCTTTAACAGCAAAATTATTTTGGCGTTATTTACTTTGGCTAAGACTGTGCAATAAACTTTGAACTCGTTCGAATGGTTGGATAAATTTTGGAAATTATATTCTTGTAGAGGGACAGAATGGAAGGAAAAACCAAAATTGAGAGAGAGAAGAGAGAGAGAAAGAAAGAGAGAGAGAGAGGGAGAGAGAGAGAATGTAAAACATGCAGAGATAGCAAGGGAGAGCGAGAAACAAAGAAAATAAAGAGAAAGAGAGAAGCAGAGAGAAAGAGAGAAACAGATAGAAAGAGGGGAGAGAGAGAGGAAGTAGCTGTCTCGCCATGCTTGTTCATGCATTCCCCTGCCCTCTCTGACTGCAAGTTTCATTCTCTCTCTCTCTCTCTCTCTCTCTTTCTCTCTCTCTCTCTCTCTCTCTCTCCTCTTTCTCTCTCTCTCCTCTTTCTCTCTCTCTCCTCTTTCTCTCTCTCTCCTCTTTCTCTCAGTTGACTCAGAGCTCTAAGCGCCCGTTTTCATGTGCTGTGTGTATTGAATTTTTTTTAAATTTGATCTTAAAATTAACCGCGCTGCCATCGGAAAATCATTTTAACTGCTTCAAATGCTAGTTATCGGTGCTGGGAAGATTCCCTTCTTCTCATCTTTCGCTGACAGTATGATAAAGAGGAGACACGGAGAGTTAGCGCAGTGCAAATGCGACACTTAGATAAAAATCATAGAAGACAGAATCTCAAGAATGACGTAAAGGGAAATCCTGCTGAGAGCCAAAACGTTTCAAATATTTCTATTTAGTGTTACCGTTTTCACTCAAAATGATGGTGCACTAGTGATTTTTGATGATACACTAAAATCTTTTATCATGGCGTCCCTTAATTTAGTGTTACCGCATACGTATTAGTGTTACCCTTTCTTCAATTCATGGAATGTCGAAAGACTTGGCACTACTCGCACACAGCCCGGCACAGCAGTACACTAAAATGTTATCTAAGTGTCGCCTTGACACCCCGTGGAGAGCATCTCTATTCAGCTTTATACATTACTGTTGCATCGATTACTGCCAAAGAGCGTTGTAGAAATGTGTGACCTAGTTTCTGACCCGCCGAACGATCGAACTCTGTTCATTTAGATTTAAATTCTCTTGATTAACGTCCGGAATATCGTAATTTCAGGAAAGCAACTCTTTTGACTGTTTGTTTTGTTTCCTTTTTGCCTGCTGGCACCACGCCAATGAGTGATAAAACCGCGATTAAATTTTGTTGCCTCCGTTTAAGTGACAACCGGAAGTGATCAAGGAACATGTTTCGTAATGCGTTAATCGACTGAGCGAGCGCTGTTGAATGAGTAGCTGATTTGGAGTGAAAGCATTTTCGATGTTTCGTGGTGTCCTACCTTTTTCTGCCTCTCCGCAACAAGACGTAAATTAAATTGCTGGAATGCTTGTGTTTTTTCTCAGAATTACACCAGTTAGGCCATGCAACTATGATGCAAGTGGATCTTTTACGCGCATCTATTTCTATTTCTGTTTGTAAGCGGCTTATGTTCTCTTCTCGTGGACGTCAACGGTTCCAGGAAGACTTGGAAACGAAGCTAGTAGTGCCTGAAATAACCCGGATTGGCATATCAGCTGATGATCATCTGGCCAAGTAGCACGCGTCGATTCCACTCCAGTGCCCTGCTCTATTTCTGTTCTTCTCTTTCTCTCTCTCTCTCTCTCTCTCTCTCCCCTCTCTCTCTCTCCCCCTCTCTGCCCTTCTACTGAGCCTGTCGTCCGACAAGGTCACGCGTCCTTTTCGAATAGTTCTTGCCCGCTGGCACAGACCAGTGCCGCCTCATCCCGTGCACTATTCGTTCTAGTCTCTTATCTTTCTTTCTCTATCTCTTGCTCTTCACTCTCTTCTCACTCTCGCTCCCCTCGCTTCTCACGCTGACTCACACTCTTTTTTCTAGAAGCGTCTCGGCCATTCGCCCGCCCGCTGACGCGACCGCTCCGCCTCCTTCCCCTCGATATAACTCCCCCTCCCTCCTCACCCAGCCCAGGTCTCTTTTCTCATTCTGTGCTCTTCGCTTCTCCAGAGCAGTGCGCTCCGTCCAAGGCTGCCTTCTTCTTTATTTTATATAGTATTGTATGTTGCCAACTGTTTAGGCTAATAAGTTCTGCTACTGCGTGTTTAATGTACTTTAATAGATGGGTCCCTGCCCCATATCTCGGTTGAACGACGCGCAGAGACATTGTTCGTGCGACGCGAGTTTATGCGGATATCGATTGAAGTGTCATGTGATTTCATCATTTCAAATTCTTTCCAGCTCTCTGTGGCATCATGCAAATCTTCGTCAAGACCCTCACCGGCAAGACAATCACCCTCGAGGTCGAAGCCTCTGACACTATCGAGAATGTCAAGGCCAAGATCCAGGACAAGGAGGGAATCCCTCCCGATCAGCAGCGTCTCATCTTCGCTGGTCGGTTTCATCATGCTTTTGTAATGTAACATATATTCACTTTTGGTGTGTCACTTTTTTAATGATTGATTTTTTTTTAGGAAAGCAGCTCGAGGATGGCCGCACTCTCTCCGACTACAACATCCAGAAGGAGTCTACCCTTCACCTGGTTCTCCGACTCCGCGGTGGCATGCAGATCTTCGTCAAGACCCTCACCGGCAAGACGATCACCCTTGAGGTCGAGGCCAGCGACACCATCGAGAACGTGAAGGCCAAAATCCAGGACAAGGAGGGAATCCCTCCTGATCAGCAGCGACTCATCTTCGCTGGTCCGTTTCATCACGCTTTTGTACTATAAAACATAAATATTTAAAACTTGGCATATTGAACTGTTGTATTGAGGTTGATTGATTTTTTTCCAGGAAAGCAGCTTGAGGATGGCCGCACTCTCTCCGACTATAACATCCAGAAGGAGTCGACTCTCCACCTGGTCCTTCGCCTCCGCGGTGGAATGCAGATCTTCGTCAAGACCCTCACCGGCAAGACGATCACTCTGGAGGTCGAGGCCAGCGACACCATCGAGAACGTGAAGGCCAAAATCCAGGACAAGGAGGGAATCCCTCCCGATCAGCAGCGACTCATCTTCGCTGGTCCGTTTCATCATTAGTAGATTGTAACCTAAAATGAATATAATTTTTTGGAGAAGAAAGTATTCTAAAGCTTCCAAATTCGAAATACATTGGAGAGGTTTCTCATTCATTGATTTTTCAGGAAAGCAGCTTGAGGATGGCCGCACTCTCTCCGACTACAACATCCAGAAGGAGTCTACCCTTCACCTCGTCCTTCGCCTTCGGGGTGGCATGCAGATCTTCGTTAAGACCCTCACCGGCAAGACGATCACTCTGGAAGTCGAGGCCAGCGACACCATCGAGAACGTGAAGGCCAAAATCCAGGACAAGGAGGGAATTCCCCCCGACCAGCAGCGTCTCATCTTCGCTGGTAGGTTTCATCATTATTCTCTTGTTACCGAAAATATTCAAACTTTTGGAGTCTCAGCCCTTGTTTAAAATTGCAAGTATAGGAGAGGTTTCTTATTCAGTGATATTTCAGGAAAGCAGCTTGAGGATGGCCGCACCCTGGCGGATTACAATATCCAGAAGGAGTCGACCCTCCACCTCGTTCTCCGTCTCCGTGGTGGAAACTGAAGATTTCGCCATGCCTTCTACTCGCTCTCCTCTTCCATTCCCATTTTCCTTGTAAGAAAGACATCAATGCTCCCTATTTTTCTATCAATCAGATGTATTGATCTATTGGCCTGCTATTCGTGATTAACTCGTATTTATCATTCCAACTGAATCGCTATCTTGAACATGCCGGCTCTATGATTGGCCGAGGAATAAACCTTGTGAATATGATGTGAATTTGGAGTTATCGCACATAGCACAAGTTGGATCTTATTATATTACCGGAATGGGCATTGGAGTGAAGAGCTGGGGTGGGAGTTCGTTTGGTCATCTAACCTGGGAATAAGGATGGGTTCTTTGCCCAAGATGGGTCGGGTCTATATGTTATAATCTGGACGGTTTGTTGTTTATTGATTCACAATTTGGAGTACATCTGATTACCACTTTAAGGTCGAACCTTAGCACGACGAAATGTCAGCAAAGACGATTCGCTTTCTCGGGAACTACGATGTGAATGCGCAAGGCAAGTTCCTCTGGGAGATCCTGGCGCAGCTGAGGAACTTTGGCGTAGGCCGTATGGTTCGTTTCTTGTAGTTAGGATGTTTGATCCAGGACAAAAAGCGACAACAAAGAAGTGGGTTGACTTCCCAGGTTAGAGTTTTTGTTACTCTGCGGTTACTGCTGCCTCAGCGAGTTATTTTCAGCTTTCGTTAGTTGGGCACAGTATCAGTTGTGGAAATGACGTAATGTTGTTCTTTTTGTTGCTTTGTTTACTTCTGTAGTGCCTAAAACTAGTGCTGAAGTTTAATATTCATCGTAGGTCACGAAGAACGAATGGGGAAGGAAGTGGCCGGATCAGCCATCGTATCTTCTTATTCGCGAGGTTTGCTTTACTCTCATATTTTGGCCAGCTTATCATCCAGTTTCAGTCATTATAAATGAGGAAAGCATATTTTAACCGATTTTAAATGTGGCTGAATATTAATGATTTGGTAAGATTTTCGAAAGATGCAAGATAATTGGAATGCCTACTTTGTGTTTATATTCTCCCAAACGAGTAGAACATTGCAGACAGCCCCCGAAATGGATCGTTGGCTGAGCAGGGGCCGTCTCTGGGCGGATTGGACTTACCGGGGCATGCATCTTGGAGTCTTCCAGTTCGAGCACGACCTCAACAGGTAGTAAGTAGCCGGACGGGTGGGCGGAGCTTAATGGACGATGGGTTGAGCCTTTTCGAACTGTTTATATCAACTGAGTCCTTCGGTTCTTCAGAGGAATGAGAATGTGCTTTTAAAATAAGAGTATTTTAAGTGTAGCGGAGATTTTCCCATTCCTGGCTGCCAATTATATCAATTTAGCTATTTTTAATTGCATTATTTAAGCTCACGTTCCTTTTAGCATTAATGGCGAGATGATTGCCAAAGAAATAAAAAGGTAGCCCTGCTTGAGATCGGATTGGCGGCTGATTCATAAGCACGAAGAGGCAGAGTTCAAGAAGTCCACGCAAAAGATGCAGCCCGTCACCTTTCCGGACACCTTTCCAATTCCGCCCCTTCAGGTTTATGTTTTAGGCTATAGTCAAGTCAATATTTATTGCTGCTTTCACGGTGGGTTAACGCAGTGCAAACGTGAACTTTGAAATGTGCTGGCATTTTGCCCAAAAAAGTGCTGGCATTTTGCCAAAACTACCGTAGGATTCATTTTCCAATGGGGCACAATTTGAATATTTGGCGGAAAATTAGTTTTGGCAAAATGCCAGCACTTTTTTGTGCATTCGGTGATCATACCGCGTGCCGTTTCTGTGAAACCGTTTTGGCACTGACCTTCGCACTAATATTTATTGAAAGTCCGCCTTGACACGCCGTGCTTTATTACTTTGAAGGAAAACTAAGAAACCATAAAGTTATTCTTTAATATTATGTTGTGTTTTTTTAATGGGTACCCGCGGTTTACATGTGGGTAGGAGCAACGAATAAATTGTCTCTGCATGGTTCCCTGTTTCAAGCTCTCCGTAATTATCGTTGGTTCTTTTGAGGAGGATTTAGATAGGAATATTATTCTTCATTTGATACTGGGTTTATGTTATTCCAGTTTTTTAAGCACCTTCATATAGCAGTAAATTCTGAGCTGAAGTATAGTGTATTTTGTTTCTCACAGAAGCGATAATTTGACTTCTTTGTTTGTTTCCTCGCTTCTCTGTCATATTTTCACGAAGATGACTACACTACTGCTTGCTAACCTTTAGTTAAATAGTGTTCGAAATTACCTTTTTATTCTTTTCGGGACTCCGTAGGATGCGATAATGAAAATATTTCCTTTTCAGGTATTGCTAGCGGAAAAAGCGGCCGCCCGTGCGGGGAAAGCGGATTGTTCAGTGCCGACTCGCGCCCCTCTTCAGCTCTGTGTTGACCCCGAATTCGAAATGATTCGACACATGTTCAAGCAGGTATTTGTGTTGCTGAGAAACTTAAATTAGCAATTGAATTTAAATAAAATTATAGTTGAGGAAAAAGTAGTTTTAGAAAAAAACTTTTCACAGAGCCCCTGAATTTACCCTAGCTCACTCCGATTTCCGGCGCTTTCCCCTACTCAACGTTATTCGAATTGTTCCTCGACAGCGCCTTGTATTGCCTGAAAAAGTTATATTAGCACAGTATTGAATATAATATAATGGAAATAGTTTTTAATATATAAGCGCTCTTTTTGAGTCCACAAGGAAGATTATGGGTTTTTTTTATCAAATAGGGTACAGTTCTTACGAATAAGTTATACATTATATATAATTAAATGAACCTTCTTTATTCCAGGCTCCTGCGGATTCACCAGCAAGTTCGATCTACGATGAAGTCGATCCGAACGAACTCATCGACCTGTACGGCAAGGAGCTCCCAGTCAAGGTATATTTGTTTATTTATTTATTATTTATTTCTTTGTTTACTTATTTATATACGTCAATTAAAGTGTGACATAGTGGAATTAGTACTTCTCGAGTCGTACGCTATAAATTATCAAACTCTAATGCGTACTCTTTTTCCATTATTCTTGCTATATAGCGTTAAATAAATCTTCTTGTCAATGGATAAGAAGACTTTCAAGCGACTTTTTACGATACCGTACTCCAGCTATTTCTCTATCACATGTTTGGTCATCAATGGTGCATCATTTTAACTGATAGAGACGTTTATATTGTATTATTTCGGGATGTAATATTCCTTGTTGTTAATCTTGAGTACTTGTAGGTGGATGCGTGGATTGCCGGTCCGGCACAATTCATTCCTCGTTGGAATCAGCCGAGCAGTCAAACGGACACCCAGTCGGGTCTGTAATTTCTGTTAGCGACGTTACTGTAGTTTAAAAGTTGTTATTTGATGTGCACACGCCATAGGTACTAGCTGTACTTTTTTGTTATTGTCATTGTTATGCAATTTCCATCTCTCTACGGTATTTTTTAACAACATATAAGGCTAACGGCCATTTTTATAAAGTGAATACTGAAAGGTTTGTAAATTTTGCGCAAACTGACAATGGTTAATGTGTAAAGAAGAAGAAAAATGTATTTGAAGATTTCATGGATGAGGGAAAAATGTTTATATAAAGCGCAGAGATTAAGAAGAATAGATGACGTGGAAAGGTCTTGGGAGGTTGTGAGGACATTCTGAATTCTTCACGCGAATGTTTGCTCCTCTCCATCCCTCAGTGTCGCGTATGAAACGTTCCTTCTATGGTGAAAGCGCCTTATGACCAGCTCTCTCTTCTCCTTGCATCCCTTCGGTCTCTTTCTGCTAGGGATGCTTCTTGGTAGATAACCACCACCGGCAAGAAAGAATCAATGAAAACGGTGTGAAGGCTGCCCTTTTTTGGCATTCCCATTAGAGGAAGAACGGAAACCGAGAATGGATGGCCTGAGGCACTTCCTTTCCTTTCAGTTGGCTTTTACTTTCTCTCTCTCTCTCTCAGTATCTCTCACTTTCTCTCTGCCTTCCCTCTCTCTCTCCCACTTCGCACAAACGTTCGCGTAATGCGATAGCCAAACAAGACAAGCAAACCAAGACTGCTCGCTGCAACAAGCAGAAGTGGGTGGAGAGAGAGAGAGCCAGAGAAAGAGAGTGATCCAGACACCAAACCCGGAAAGCACTGAGGCAAAATGATCTACAGTTTTCGCCGACTCACCTTTTCAGGTGCTATTTTAATCTCTGCTCTTGACGGCTACACTAGTTTTTTTTATCTTGTCACTTTCCATTGCCTTCCTTTGTCTTTAATCTCTTATGGGAAGGTCGCTCTTTGTCTCTCTTCGTCTCTCTCCCTCTTTCTTTCTCCCACTCTATATCTCCCCTTTTCTCTGTCTCTGTTCACCCTAACCCCTTCTTTCTTCCTTTACTTTGCAGCTACAGTTGTTTATTTTCCAGACGATTTGATCCCAGATTTGTCTCACCGAAAACCGTTTCAAGCTCCTCATTACTGTCATATTTTTCAACTTTGAAGTCACCACATCACTTATCAACGTAAAATTTGCCAAGAGAACGC
This sequence comes from Allodiplogaster sudhausi, assembly GCA_945643635.1. Lineage (NCBI taxonomy): Eukaryota > Metazoa > Nematoda > Chromadorea > Rhabditida > Diplogasteridae > Allodiplogaster > Allodiplogaster sudhausi. The sequence continues at coordinate 3,894,739 of CALZFC010000033.1, read as the reverse complement.
TTGGGAGATGCTGGGAGGATAGAGATAATGAGATGACGAAGAGCTTAGTTGGGTAAGGAAGAAAGTAGGAGAGAAAGAGAGAGAGAGATAAAGAGAGAGCCGCAGTAAATGGAGTGTTAAGGTGCGGCGAGCGATTCATGAGTGTGACGAAGGCGGTCTGCGAGAATCACGGTTGAGGGATACGCGTGGAACGTAGGGGATTGGCTGGATGGAAGCTTGCTTCTCTCTCTTTCCCTCACTCTCTCTCTCTATCTCTATCTCTCTCTCTCTCTCGATCCACTCTCTCTCTCTCTCTTTCGCCTCTTTCTCTCTATCCCGTTCTCCCTCTTTCTCTGTTTCAGCATTCCTCTCTCACTCTCCATCTCCTTCCCGGTGTCTTCCTATCTCATTGTCAGTCTCTTTTCCTCTATTCGTCATTCTCTCCCTCACTTTCTTCACTTATCTGCCGCTTATAGTCATGTTCTCTCTCTCTTTTTTCTTGTCTCTCTTTCTCTCTCTCTCTCTCTGTCTCTCTCTCTCCTCCTCTTTGAACCCTTTCACCTATCGGCTTGTATGTATGCCATTTGACTCACGCATTCCTTGACTGCCATGGAATTCTTAGAGCGAGTTTAAACTCTCCTCTTTTTTTATCATCTTCGAATGATAAGAAGATCCAACTCTTTGCAATCTTGCAATCGTTGAACCCCTTTGCTAAGGTACTGTATCCCCAATATATACTAACGGCAGTCATAACAACAACAGAATATCCCTTTTTAAGCTAAAATATCTTAATTGTTCTGCAAATATTAGTGGCCTCGGATGAAAGGAAAACTGTTCCGCTAACCAAAAGCCAATCCATAAAGAGCCTTGACCTTGCCTTCCGCCATCCGCTCCGCCTAATCAGTGGTACTCCATTGTAAATGGAAGGAGGGTCGGTTCCGGTGTCGCTGCCTTCGGAGGGGGGGGGGGCTATCTCTATTAGGCCTCTTCTACCTTGAACGCATTAGCATACGTGGATGAGTGCTTTCGTAAGCTTACTTTAGTCTGCTTACCCTCTCTCCCTCTTTCTCTCTACCTCTCTCTCTCTCTCTCTCTCTCTCTCTCTCTCTCTCTTTCACTGTCCGGATTTCACTGTCTCTCTGCATTCCGTTTATAATGGTCCTTCATAAATGCACATGACAATCCATTCCTTTTCATACCTGTTAGCTTTGTCTTTGTTTGGTAAAGTAACATTTTCTTAAAATATATAAATAAATATTAGTGCGTCAATCAAGTGCGCATAGCTGCTTTCTTTCTCCTGTCTGGTTCCCCCCTAGCGTCTCCATCTCGCTCGCTCTCTCTCTCTCTCTCTCTCTCTCTCTCTCTCTCTCGCCTTCTGTCTGTTTTCTCCGTGGCCTTTCCGCTCGCGCGCCACGTCCAGGGAAAGTCGCGCGTTGATCAGTGAGACAGAAAACATGCACGAGGAGGTCAGCCACGGGCAACGAGGCCCTCAGAGGTGAACTGTGGAACTGGAAAGGAATGACTTTAACATAGCGGAAAGAGATAGAGAGGGAGAGAGAGAATAAGGAGAGATGGACCGAAAGAGGGAACGGCGGAGACAGAAGGAGAAAGAATTCCACATTGCACAATGGTAGCTTACCTTATTCACTGAACTGCCCTAGATCTTGCAAAGTCCTTCTATCCAGATCTATTGTACATACTGTAAACATCGTTTGATAATATAGATTCCGCATCTCTCGTTTAGCAAGAGTCGTGAGATTGTGATGAGCTAGTGATAAATAAAGAGAGAGAGAGAGAGAGAAGAGAGAGAGAGAGAGGAATGTGAAAAAAATGCTTCCTGTTGTTGGGTCATGATTTCCTTCTTTCTCTGATTGTGGGTGTGAAATGACATCGTCAATGATCGGACAGCTGCAAAAAAGTGTTCTGTCAACGGTTTTTCTTTTCCATCTGTAGTCATTTAGTCATTTATCATTGGAAATACTTGACACATGAAAAAATCCTCTGTGGAAAAGTGATGATCCAATTAGAGCGAGAATGCCAGTGAATAGACTGTGCCTCGGGGCAGAAAAAGAAAGACAAAAATTGAGGAGGGGGAATTGCGCGCTTCCTGATGAACCATTCGATTACGCCAATTGTCTCCGCGTGGCAGGTCTCGTTTTCAATTGCTGTATCTCTCTCTCTCTCTCTCTCTCTCTCTTTTCTCTGTCTCTTCTCTCTGTCTCTGTCTCTCTCCACTCTCGCTCCCTCCCCTCTAATTCAGCGTCCTGTTGAAGGCACTTTGCTGTAGGCTTGCTTTCCGATACGCCGACGGGGCAGACTGTTCACACGCGATTTCCGGCTGTTTCTCACTCTCTTTGACTCTCGCTGTCTTCTCTCTCACCCACTCTCGCTCTCTTCTCTCTCGCCTTCTCTGCCTCTATGACAGAGAGAGAGAGAGAGATCGCTTCTATGACAGAGAGAGAGAGAGATCGAGATCGCTCTCTCTCTCTTTGTCACTCTTTTCTCTCGTTCTCTCTCCCTCCCTCGTTCTCTCTCTGTTCTTCTGCTCTCCCTTCCTTCGTATGAGCTTTATTGTTCTTCTTCTTTAACTTCTTTATTCCTCTTTTATATATTTGCCCACTCCACTTCCATCTTCTTTCATGTCTCGCCATTGAGCTCTCTTTTAATCTCTTTCTTCATTCCTTCTCCTTACCATTAGTAAATTGTTCTCAACAAGTATGGCTTTATTTTCTTTAATTTTTTCATGGTAATACATTCGTTTACTCTTTGTTAACTTTCTTTGTTTGTTCTCTCCTTTTCCGTCGTTTTTTCACTCGCTTAATTTCTCTCTCCCTCTCTCTCTCTCTCTCTCTATCTCTTTCTCTTTCACTCGCTCTCTCGCTCGCTCTCCATCCATCACTCTCTACCTCTATTTCACTCTCGTTTCCTCCTTCTCGACACTTATGTCTTGCTCAATGGAACAAAAAAAGAAACAAGGATGCTTGTGTTCACGAGAAGACGTGTTTTGCACTCTTATGATATGCAGTTTCTCTGTTCATCTCGCACTCTCCTTCGTTCTCATTCTCTATCATACACGCTGTCTCTCTCTCTCTCTCTCTTCCTATCTGCTGTAGTTCTCTCTTTCCCTCTCCTCTCTCCCTCTTTCCGCAGTGGCTGTACAATCACGAGCTCGTATTCCTTGTACGGGCGGCGATTCTCGCCTCCTTTGGCGGAAGAAACTTTTAACGTTGTCGGATCAACTTCCAATTCGAAAAGGAACAAATGTAGGCCATTCAAAGAACTGAGAAGATGGCAGAGAGAGAGAGAGGTGAGATTTCGTGTTCTCTAAAGATTCACACTATTCCTAGCTACCATTGTCGTCCAATAAGATCGAATAGTCTGGATAAAAAAAAGTTTTATAAAATATGTACGTACATATCTCTTTCTTGCATTGTCTTGCTCATTTTCCGTCTCGACTTCCTTTCTCTCTCTCCCTCCCTCTCTTAATCTCCCTTTCTCTCTCAATCTCTCTCACTCTCTTTTTTCTCACTTTCTGTCTCAATCTCTCTCACTCTCTTTTTTCTCACTTTCTCTCTCTCTCCCTCTCTTTCTCCCAAACAATTGCATACTTCCTTGTTGTTCTCGATTTGTGATGTCCCCATGCTGCAAGGATCTGCTCTACTTCTCGTGACCTGCCCCCTTCCGGCGTGGTTCTCTACAACTGTTCCATGACCTCGTCGCAACGAAACCAGCGAATATAACTGGATATTACACACACGAGTTATCCACAGCATGATTATCCACCCACTCTTGCATTTATCTCTCGCAAACATTGAGGTTGAGGCGTGGTGGAATGCGGAGAGAAGGAGAGAGGCGAGAGGGAGGGAAAGAGAGAGAGAGAGAGAGAGAGAGAGAGAGGGAGAAAGAGAGAGAGAGGGAGGGAGGGAAAGAGGGAGAGAGGTAGGGAAAGAGAGAGAGGGGGGGGGAGAGAGGGAAGGAAAGGGAGAGAGAGAGATAAAACTCACAATAAAGATATTTTGCCTTGGGGTCAAGTGCCAAAGTCTCCCCTTCTTTCCTCGTTGAATGTTTACTTGACACGTTCGTTTGTATTTTCTTTGTATTCTTCATATTTTGTATATTTTTGTTTTATTATCTGATGCCATAATGTAATGACATCCAGAGCGAAAATCCATTCTAATTATTGTTTCTCTCTTTTCTACTCTCTTTTTCTTTCTGGCTGTTTGTCTCCCTTCGCTGTCTCTTTTTCTATCTTCCTCTGGCTCGTCCACTAAATTCTATGACATGTTCTTCACTTCAGAATGCGGATACAGCCATCTGATTACATTTGCGCCAAATCTTTGTTAATTTATTGACCATTCTCGCAACTCTCTACCCTTCTCTGTCTTTGTCTCTTTGTCTCTCTATCTTCTCTGGTCCTCTTTCTCTCTCCTCTCTGCTCCTCTTTCTCCCTCTTCTTTGATCCTCTTTCTCTCTCCATTCTGATCCCATTTCTCTCTTCCTTTTTTATCCGAACAAATGGTTGCTCTCAGAACTCCTCTTAACAAGTCAAGGCAAGGAAAAGGCCTATGGGCAAAGAAAAAATAGGGGCCTTGTTGTCCTTGCCGGGCTAGTAGCTAAATGCCCTCTGTTTCTCTTTCACTCTCTCCCTACCTCTCTCTCTCCCCTGCCTCTCTCTCTCTGCCTCTCTCTCCCCCTCACTCTCCCTCTCTCTGATTCTCTTTCTCTCATTCGAGCACTCAGCCCAAAATCTGTTCCTTGTTTGAGGTAGCACCGGTTGGTAAGAAGGAGACCGATAGCTCTGCTCGGTAATTGTTCCTCCCCGTTCCGTTTGCTTCCTTGCGCGGCTTGCTCTCTCTCTCTCTCTCTCTCTCGCTTTTCTCTGCACGACTCCTTCAAGAGTGCCGCCAACTCTGGCTAGGAAGGCCACTTTTCTGGCATTGAATCTGTTTCTCTAATTCTCTTGACATCTCTCGCCTACGTTTTCTCTCTTTCTTATCATTGTCTCTCTTTCTCCAGCTTCCTCAACATTGTAGATGGTTGATGAGCCTTTCCACTCCTCGGTCACGTTGTTTGCAGCTTTTCATGCGAACTTGTCCGATCCCTCCTTCTTTGACAGTTGTTCGATGCCCAGGCTCCTGTTCGGTAGAACTGATAAAACACGACCTCTTCTCTCCAGCCGGATTCTCATTATCCCCTCCCCGAAAACAATACTAGTTATGACCGGTCAGGGGATCGATCTCCTGCGGGGAGTGGCCTGTTCATTGTAAGCAGCGAAGGTGACAGCCCTGACCAGAATGTGTTGTGGCGGTTGCAACCGGAAGTGTCGTTATAACAGCCGAATTTAAGCGTATATTACGGATTCGCAGATCGCTGCTACATTAACACTCGTTCTCTTTACATTTTCTATGCATCCTTTTCACCTCTTACTCCTCTTCTGTCTTTCGTTTCTCTCTTTTCTGTCCTCTTTCTTTTTCTCTCCTCATCTCTATTCCAGCAACGTCGTTGCCCTTCACAGCCTCCGTAGGTGCATATATCTTCTCCTTATCCCCCTGGTGGGTTTTGCTTTGACATTGACCTTGGAGAGCCAACGTTACAGAACGACATTCCAGAGCGGAAAGCTTATCAGGTCAGATCATTCCAGAAAGGGCAAGTAGAAGGCTCTGTCTCTTCCTTCGTCAGTGCCTACTTTTTCTGTCTTGCCCCCTCGTTTCTCTCTCTTTCTCCCTTTCTCTCTCTCTCTCTCTCTCTCTCTCTCTCTCTCTCCCTGCGAAAACCTTTTCCACATCTTCTACAAGATGGATCCTTGCAAGCCTCCTCCTCCTCTCGCTTTGCCTCAAGGCTTTTGGCGCTTGCACCGGTCTCGTCTGTGCTTTTTCCTCCGTGTCGTGTGCCTCGTGAGAAGCCACTGGATCGCTCTCTCTCTCTCTCTCTCTCTCTCTCTCGCTCTCGCTCTTTCTCGCTCTCTCTATGTCTCTTTCTCGTTCTCTATCTTTCCTTTGCTGTCCCTGTCTGCCTCTCTCCTCCACCTCTTTCTCTCTTTTCCATTTCTCTCCCACTCTCTTTCTCTCTCCCGCTCTCTCCCTCTCTGTCGTCACGGTCTCAATTTCCTTCGTCATCTGTTCGTCCGTGTGTCGTCTGTCGAGTCGACGCCGCCAGTGCCGCGCGGCTTCTTTTTTATTCGTCTTGTTTTCTCCAACTCTCTGATTCTCTCTCTCTCTCGCTCTCAATTCTCTTATCTCTCTCTCTCTCTATCTCTCTCTCTCTGTTTAGAGATCCTTCTCCTTCACGTTCTCACGACCTCGCTGACATCGAGCCCAGCGTGTATCTGTGTGCGTATTCCCAGCACGCTGTATTTTCCACTTTTTTCCCATTTTATCCTCTCCGATATGTACATTTCTGTTTTTCCTCTTTCTTTGCGCACTCTCGCTCTTCTCTCTCTCTAACCTATCTCTATTTCTCTCTCTCTATTCTCTCTTTCTCCCTCCCTGGCTCTTTCTCTAGTCATTCTGTCCCTACATTTTTGTCTGCCCAGTTTACAATTAGTTCATCCTGGCTCGCCTTATTTCGTCTGACAATGCAAAGTTGAGCTAACTAGAGAGAGAGATACTGATTAAAAAATTTGATTTCGTTTGATAAACATTTATTCTGAATAGATTAGAATATGGAAGAGGGAGAGAGAGAGTGCGACTCAGAGAGACAGAGAGAGAGAGAGAGAGAGAGAGAGAGAGAGAGAGAATGAAGTGGTAATCCGTTCCGACAACTTCTCAAGCTCGATGTGTCTTTCTGTGCTTGTCAGCCCATATTTTCCTTTGCATCATCTGTGTTTACAAACTTGCACATGGGAGTTACAAGTTTTTCCACTCTTTCTTGCTTCTCTCTCCTTCTTTTACATAGTCTCTCTCTCTCTTTCTCTGTCTGTCTCTCTCTCTTTCTCTCTCTCTCTCTTTCTGTCTCTCTCTCTTTCTCTCTCTCTCTCTCTCTTTCTGTCTCTCTCTCTCTTTCTCTCTCTCTCTCTCTAATCCGCCTCCATCTCAGGATCAGAGATCGCTTTGCTTGTTCTCCCACCTTCATCATTATAATTTCAGCTTCCTCGTTTACTTAAGTAGCAATTGCTATTCCTGATCAGTAATACCGTTGAATGTTCGTAAACGTCCCTGAGTAAGAAGGTAAAGTCGTTATAATATTAATCCTATCATTTTCTCTCTTATCTCTTTCTCTTTTTCGCTGCTTCTCTCTCTCTCTCTCCCTCTTTTCCTCCCGTCATTCTTTCTTTCTCAAGTATATATCAGCTTCCTCTCTACCTCGTATCAGATTCACTCCCTGGCCAGATATGAGCTCTTCCCTGTCAAAGCTTCAGATCGTGGCGCGTCTGTGCACACTTGAACCGTTGCTTTGTTGGCGTTTGCTACAGTTATGAGAAGAAGAGAGACAGAGAGATTAAGAGATAAGGAAGGCATAGAAAGAGAGAGGAATTGGCAGAGAGAGAGAGAGAGAGAGAGCGGGAGAGGGATGGAGTGTGATGCATGAAAGAGAAGGAAAGATAAGTAGAGACAAAGAGAGCCATAAAAAGGACAAAATAATGCTGAAAGAGAGAAACAAAAACATCTCCCTAGCTCTTTCTCTTCTTCGTCGTAGAATGCAAATCACCGGTGTTCTAAATCCACAATAAATTCCATCTATGTATGTATTTGTTGTGAAATCCGAATTACTTAGTTTTAACTTAATTTTTATTCGTGCTCTCAAGCATTGACATAAATGCGCATGGCTCGAAGCAGCTGAGGATATCTTACGATATTGTTCCGTGGATGTTTGGCTTTGCCAGGCACACTCGCGCCTATGTGTATCTATAGCGGAAAGGTGAGAGCGACTGCTGTGAGAGTGAGATGGAGGGAGCAAGAGAGAGAAAGAAAGAGCGAGAGAAAAGAGAGGGATAGTGAGAGCGAAAGAGAGAGGCAGTGAGAGTGAAATAGGGAGAAAGAGAGATAGAGATAGAGAGTGCGAGTGCGAGAACGAAACATGCTAGCGATATCATTCATCTCTTCTCTACCGCCGTAGGCTGGAGGATCGGCAAACTTTTGCCCGAGGCGTGAACAGAAGCAAACGTCTGTGAATTGCAAAGGTATGTATGTAATAAGAGAGAGAGAGATAGGGAGACAGCGAGACAGACAGAGAGAGAGACAGAGAGAGGGAGAGATAGAGATAGAGATAGAGAGAGAGAGAGAGAATGTCTCCCTGCTTTTCGCCTCGCCTGAATAGCATGGATGGTGTGCGATAGCGTGAATGAGTCGGAGAAGAGGAGGCTCTCTTTTTATTGCCATCATCGTTGCTGTCGCCTCCTGCCATTGTTGTCGGGCGATTTGCTTGGGCGAGCAAGGCAGTCGAAGAAAAGGCTTCTCTCTTTCTTTATCTCTCTCTCTCTCTCTCTCGCTCTCTGCTTCCCTCTTTCCATTTTCCTCTACATAGCAATTTATGATCCTCGATACCAATCATTTCCTCAATCTCTTTCTCCCCCCTCCCCTCTTTTCTCTAACCCTCTTCAACCTCCCGTCTCTCTCCTTCCCGTCTCTCTCTCCCCCTCTCTCCCTCTTCCTCTAACCATATGAAGCAGTTTTTTACCCGGCAGCATATGAATGGATGAGCATAAACGGCTTGTCGTTTTCCCATATGATTATCCTGGTCCGAAATTCATTGAATCCTAACCACCTGATCGCTATACCTCTTTTTCTCTCTCTCTCTGTCTCTCTCTGGCTCTCTTTTACGCTCTCTATCAATCTCGCTCTCTCTCTCTATCTCGCTCTCTTTTCTATCTCTCTCACTTCCTTTGCGTGTCTCTTTCTCCACGATATCCACATGATCTCTCTGTTCCTCCATCACAATCTTACTTATCCGACCTCGCATTCTCCTTCTCACTCTGGTGCATCCAGCCATCATTTGAGCAAGGAACCCATACCATTGTTAATTCTCGCTCCCTTCCATGTCACTTCTTTTGCAAGGTTTCTGTACCTCCTAAGTTTTATATGAATCTGTCTAATTCTCTCTCTCTCTGCCTCTCGTTCTCTCCCTCTCGTTCTGTCCATCTACCCCTTTCCCCTCTTTCTCTCCATCCTTCTGCCCCATTTCCCGCAGGCGCCAGCATTGTTAGCCGCCTCTCCGTAGGAATTGGCATAATTGTCCCCGTCGCATATTCGCTCGCCCTCAAACGACCGGAGGCAAATTTCAGGAATTAAAGGGACGGGGTCGCATTCGCAAGGACGCGGGAGTCAATAGTGAAAAAGAGAGAGGAGAGAAAGAAAGAGGGAGTGAAAGAAATAGAGAGAGAGAAGATGAGAGAGATTAAAAAAAAATCAAGGAAATAGAGAGGGAAGAACGTAGTCTCTTTGCATTCTTGACTCCGGGACACTCCACGCACAAAAGCGAGAATGACCAAGAGAGGGCGTATGAAAGAGGACGAAGAAACGTGATTGCATCACGGAACTTTCTGCTCTTTCTTCTTTGTCTATTTTCACTTTTCATGCCCGTGCCTTTCACTTTCCCCCTTGCAAGGAGAGACAGAGTGAGAGCGAGCATGTTCGCTCTCACTCTGTCTCTCAACCTCTCTCTCTCTCTCTCTCTCTCTCTCTCTCTCTCTCTCTGTCCCTCTCCATCGTTTTTTGCTCTCATACCTCGCGATCAGACTTGACACCTCACTCAGATTCGCTTGAACACCTCTTCTGCCTTGATTAGCATCATTGCCCTTACCTGAGAACGGGCTGGTGGATAGTTTCGAATTTCCCCACTTTGCTTAGAAAGAGGGGAAAGAGAGACAGAGAGAGAGAGACTGAGAAAGAGAGAAAGAGAGGAAAGAAATAGAGAGATAGACACTGAGAGAGAAAGAGAGGGAGAGGGAAGAGAGGAAAGAAACGGAGAGAGAGAGAGAAAGAGAGGAAGGAAATAGAGAGATAGTGACTGAGAGAGAAAGAGAGAGAAAGGGAAGAGAGGAAAGAAACGGAGAGTGAGAGAGAGAGAGCATGTAGTCGAAAACATGTACGGACACTTGAATGTAGAGCTTTCTGGTAGCCGCTTTGAACAGTCCACTTCACCAGAAATACCCGCTTCCCCGTACCTCAACCGCTTCTTCCCTGATGTCAGATACGAGCTTTCCCTTATGGTGCTTGTTGCTGTGGTCGAGTGCTTTATACCAACCTTCCTCTTCTGTATAATCTTATGGAAATCTGCAATACGTTCTCTTTGTATTTCTCCCTCACTCTTTCTTTCTCTCTCTCACTCTCTTTCTCTCTCTTTCTCTCTTTCTCTCTTTCTCTGCCTCTCTTTCATTCTCACAGACCACACCCATTACTGGAAATGTTCGCTTCTGCTTATGAGGCGTGGCAGTCGCTTGCCACCGGCTGGCAGAGTCTGGATTCGAGGAGTGCGGTGGGGGCGAAGAGTAAGCAGGTGCTCTCCGCGTGCATTTTTTCCTCTATCTCTCTCATTCTCTCTCTCATTCTCTCACTCATTCTCTCTCTCTCATTCTCTCTCTCATTCTCTCTCTCTCTCTCTCTCTCTCGCTTGATTCCTCTGCCACTCTACATTTGTCTCTCCCCCCCCTCTCTTTCAACCACTTCTCCGTTGCACCCGTTTCTGTTCTGTTGTGCCGTGCTGGCCACTCCACAATAACAACAATTGCTCACTGAGCCACTGTCCACTCCCTTCGCAGCGACTTTACAAGTTTTTTTTTCTAACTCGACGCAGCAATATCACTTCATTCTTTCTTTTCTAATATCAAATTTCTGCTCTGTATCTCTCTGTCTCTGTTTCTCTCACTCTCTCGCTCTCTCTGTGTCTATGCATTTGGATATTTCTCCTTATTTGCTACGCAGTCTAATGCACCTACATACTAATATACTCCTCCCAAGAACACTCTTGCCACCCCCAGAGTGATAGTCAAATTGACGAGTTATTATTCACATGCCAACTCAATCGGTAGATGGCTCTCGCATGACTTTCATTTCTCCCCTTACTTACTTTGCTTCCCAGGCACTTGACTTCATCTTTTCTCCTTCTCCCATCGAGATTTCTTCCACTTCAGCTTTCATTTTATCTTCTCATTTTTTTAATGTTTTCAAAGTTTAATTAAAAAAAGAGTAATGCTTTCAATGTTTATAAATTGCGACCTTGCATGCCATTTTTTTAACAGTACTTGCTGAGGTGTGAAGTTGTCGAGCAAGAGAGAGAGAGAGAGAGAGAGAGTGAGTAGAAGAAAGAGAGAGGGAGAGAGAGAGAGAGAGTGAGTGAGTAAGGAGGGAGAGAGAGAGAGAGAGTGAGTGAGTAAGGAGGGAGAGAGAGAGAGAGAGGTGGAAGGTTAAAAGGGAAGACATTGAGAGAGCGCAAAAAAAGAGAAGAGAGTTAGAGAGTTAGAGAGAAAGAGGGAAAGTGAGAGAGAGGCTGAAAGAAAAAGAAGAAGAAGAAGCACCCTCGCAAGGTAATTATCGCATGGCAGGAGTGCACTTCGTCGTTGGAGGTGGCATTTCTTGCCAGACTATGCCAATGGCTTGTACTGACTGGGCGGCCAATTTATACATACTTCCTGATTCCTGTCGCTCTCTCTCTCTTTTATGTAAATTTAGTTGTTTAAATTTTCCAACCAGTAGAATTAGTTACAAGTGAAACCAGTACTCCTCATCAACGTTCATTCTCTTCTCTTTCTCATTTGTCTTTTCTTCCAAACATTTTGTTGTGCATTAATGCCTCATCGCAATCTCTCTCACGCTTAGCACAACATTGTTTCGAATTGTTACGTTCAACAAAATGTCCGGAATGTCGCCATATGTTTTCTCTATAAAACAACTTTATCACTCCAATTTTGATTTCCTTTCCAGCTTTGTTGCGCGAAATAGTCGATGGGAAGATGTCTATCGAGTGAGACGTCCTGATAATCATCTGTCAGCTTTGACCACTCTCTCTCTACGCTCTCTCTTCTCTGCGTCTCTCCCTCTCTCCGATCTTCTTTCTCCTACATAATGACCGCATCACATGCGGCACCTGCACCAAGCATCGCCGAGGTTTTCACTTCTTACAGAATCTTTTATTTGTAACTTTTTTAGCGCCTGAAACGAATATTGAATAAAGTTGTGAAATGTAAAAAAAAAACTATCATTCCATACATCAGTTCGTAAATTAATCAATAAATCAATAAATAAGTGAATGAATAAAAATGAATAAAATAGTCGGAGGCGATCCGTCACGTGCGCGCGCATCTGCACGCGCGTCTGCCTTCTGGCATTCCGGCCGACCTCGACACGCCCCTCCAGCTGCTGCGCTGGCTCCGCGGACACGGCGGCGATCTCGACGCCATTCTATATGTCATTTCTCTTTTCTATCTTATTTTAAACCGTATTAAATCATGAGGAAACAAACGAAATAGCGTTGTACGTGTGCTACGAGTCTTCATGATAAAGGCAGGCGGAAAAAGGAGCAAATTGTCAATAGTTTTCCTTACTCCTTTTAAACTTTGCATATTTCAAAGGCGGTTTTGTTTCAAAATTATTTCACATTTGAAAAGAAAAGCGTCATAAAAAGAGTCCTTTAGCATTTCCGCGAGTACGTCAGCTCCCGAGAGGCCGCCGGCTTCGTTGGTGACGACTTTCCGCAACGGTTTGAAGACGAGTTTCAACATTTTTAATTGAGATCTATTCTATATTGCTAGCTTGTTAGATCAACAAGTGTGATTGTGAAGAGGTAAGTGATCTATTGATTACTGCTCTTCACATTCAAATTAGTTGGATGTTGACAAATAAGTAAGAAATGAAGAAAGAAATAAAGAAAAACCTTTTTCCCAGCTTCTTGACGCGCGCCGACATCTCGCAGTACCTACCGTACACCGGCCACTGCTGCCTCCTCGACTCGGTCTGGTCAGACGAGCACAATGCCTTTCTTCTCGTGGAGAGGGCGTGGGCGCAGCCAAAAGAGGTACTTATTTAGCTTCTTTTTATAATTTATTTATTTTACATATGTACATACATAGTAGCATTTCATTCACATTATGAAAGTTATTTATGTATAGGTGAAGTTGTTAGCTGGATTCAGCGCAGTTATGTACATACATACTTCATTGTATTATATTTGTCACGTTCAAAAAAGAGAGGTAAAGACACTTTTTGCCAGCTAATCCGGACGCTAAAGACGAGTGATTACTTAATGCACTGCTTCGGATACTCGGAGATGCTCCAGCAGCTCATTCTCAAGTCAGGCCAATCTGAAGAACTTTATTGAAGAGTATAGACAAAGTTAAACTAATGAGTATTAAGCACATTTTCATTACATTTATCTTACAATAATTTCTATCTTCTTTTTGCCATTATCGGTTTTTCATATCGCCATTGGTTTGCCTCTACATCCCTCTGCCTTCGGTATCTTTGTCATAGCCCCTCGCACCTTCTCTCCTTTTCACTTTACCTCTCTTTCACACACAACCCTTCCCTACGAACTCTCTCTCTCTCTCTCTCTCTCTCCCTCTCTCTCTTTCTCTCTGTTTTCCAGACGTGAGCAAGCGCAGCCGTCCTGTCCGTGCCCGGTGCAGTTCATAGTTATCTTCGACCTCTCCGCCATCAACGTTACCGACTATCTCAATCCATCTGCCGGCTATCTGAAGCTCTGGCAGCTGCGCGCCGAGATGTGGCAGAACTGGTGGAGACGGAGCGAAAGAGAGAGAGAGAGAGAGTGGGAGAGAGAGAGAGAGGGAGAGAGAGAATGCGAGGGGGTGAGATAGGGAAATCGAAAGCGGCAGAGATGGCTGGGAGTAAATAGGAAAGAGAGAAGGATGGGCTGTTAGAGAGAGAGAGAGAGAGAAAGAGAGAAATAAAAATAAAAATACCGAATTTGCAGGTTCCCCGACACTGTGCAGCGCGTCTTCATTGTGAATCCGCCTCGCATGGCAAATGTCCTCTGGAAGTTGACGCGACTCTTCATCAACGAGAGAAACAGCCGAATAGTCGAGGTGGGAAATGCAATTGTGCAGCATTTCAAAAAAAAAATATTTTTATTTCAGTTTTTTTTTTATTAAAAAAAATTTGCTTAAAAATATTTTTGTCAATTATACGTTTTGTTGAACCACCAGGTGGTGAACGAGGGCAGCTTCAAGGAGCTCGCTCGCCAGCTACCGCGTCACTTTCTGCCGGCCGAATTCGGCGGTCGGTCGTCTTTTTCTTACTCTCTCGCTCTTTCTCTCATTCTCGACCTTTTTCTCTCCATTATCTCTTTCTCTCTCTTCTTTTAGCGTCAATTGTATCAAACCTGTTGTTATGAATGTCGCAAAGAATATTCACAACTATTTAATTCTCTCAGAAGAAACCTAATAATTTTATTTCATAAACTTGAAAATTGCCACAAAAAATGAATCCAGGCGAATTCGTGAACGACCGAATCAGCGGCGCAGACGAATCGGGCTGCGCCTTCCGGAAGCGAATGACCAGCCTCGACCACTACAAGGCCATGCAGCACTACAAGACAAGGGGCGCGACCCGTGCACGACCCTCGCATAAGGTTTGTACTGGGATACGGTCACACCGGAAATGGAAGACTAATGAGTATGCTATCTCCAAAGTGCTTCTGCTACTCCGTACAATGGCTGCATTGATCACCATATTTATGCAAGGACAGCCGTATTCAATGGGTGTGGTGGTATAGAGATTAGCTCTAAAATAAGCATGGAAACCGCCGGTTACTACGGGCATCTACAGTAATCTCTAATCGTTTCTTCCCTGCAGGACCTCATGCCACACGAGGTCTTCCGCTTGCCTATCGCAGTGCTCGCCGGCCAGTCGCTCTGCTGGGACTTTTTGAGCAGTGGCGAGCTCGACTTCCACATTTACACGAATGGGGTGAGTTCGAGGGAGGAAGAGAGAGAGAGAGAGAGAGAGAGTGAGAGAGAGAGATAGGTAAAGATGGCAGAGAAAAAGAACATTTAGAGAAGAAGGGAAGCGAGAAGAGAAAGGTGGAGAGCAAAAAAAATAGGCTCATTTCCAATAATTTGAAGGACGAGTTCGACATGGTGTTCCCTCGTCTTCGCCTCGCCACGCCAAAATTGCCTGAGGAAGGAGCGCTTGATGATTTGCCGACTGGTAAGCTGCCTTTTTCTTGATCCTCACTTCCCAATCTCTTCGCCCTCTTTCGTTCTTCATATGTCTACTCTCTGTCACTCCGTCTCTCTCGTTGACTCTCTCTCTCATCTCTCTTTCTCACTCTCTCTCTCGCTCTCTCTGCAGGTGAGTACGTCCTCCAGTTCTCGAACCCGCACGCCCTGTTCACGGTCCGTCTGGACTACTCGATCACGCTGGCCGGCAGTGGAGTGGATCTCTGCTTCAGCGACGAAGAGGACGACGACGGCAGGACGACGGCGTCGGAGGAGTCGGAAAGGAGCTGCACCGACTCGGACGCCGCCTCTGAGAGGTCCACGTAGGGATGCTTAGAAAGGTGCCCTCCGGATGCTCGGGAGGGTTGGGTCACCCAAGAATATTCACACAAAGACCCCTATCAAAAGTCAATATCTCCTCTCGAAAATATATTTCTAGTAAGCTCATTTCCAAAGTTGATCTTCTTCTGCTCACAATTATCATTCGTGAATCACTGATAAGCGTCCTTATTAATATAACCATGCAAAGTTGCTACATTTCCACAAAATTCAGTATTAACAAATTTGGCATCGTTCCAAATGACTGCCTGCTCCTCGGAAGGATCACAAGTTGTCATCATTCATTTGTTACAAGTCCTTCATCAGTATCACTTTTTATTCATTGCAATGCCGGTATCGTTTTTTCTAATGAAAATTGATGAAGTCTCGTTGCTTTCCGTTTTCATGTACATAACTGCATGCATTTACAAATGTGTGTTATGCTGAATAAAGTGCTCTTTTTTATTCAAATGCCTTACCACCGTTGTTTTTGAACAAAATTGCTAGTGAATAGGAAGAAATTATGCAAGTTCGATCGAGATTTTCTTGATTCAAAAAAAGAATTTGATGATCGGCCTCCATATTAACAAGAATGGCAAAAAAAAAACGTTGCCTTAATGCATATATATATGTACGTACCCACATACATATGTATGTATGTAGATTAAAATTGAAGTTTTGTAAAAAATAAAATATCACCGAAACCATGAGGGCTTGATAAACACGACATATACCCTCCAGCGTTGTTGGTAATCAAAACGGAGATGGAATGATAGTAACAGCAAAAAAAGATAGTAACAGAAAAAAAAATTTTAAGGAAAAAAATCGTAATTTGATGATTTTTTTTTCTATAACTTCTTATTTTAAAATTTTATCTCTGTAATGTAACAGGCAGCACAGTCTGCGGGAAGATTCTTCCAATTAGCGGACTGTAAGATTTATTGTCGTGTATAAACAATTGACTAGTAGCCGAATTTGTTCTTCCCTGTCTCGTACTTCCTCCCCAGTAATTCAGATGTATCTAGCTCTATTTTTGCTTTTCTTGAGGATCAAACCAAGCAGTTTATCAATTATTCATAATTTATTATTAATTAGGACTATGCTAATTGCAAGAATTAGCAATAATGCTACGAGTTAGCAGGACCGTTGAGCCAGTGGTAGGAGACATCCATGAACATTCATACATATCTAATTGGTGCAAGGAGAAATAAAGAGTATTAAAAATATAGATAGACAGTGGAATTCTTAGAAAACGAAAAAAACTTAATTGACAGAGAGACAATCATCTGCAATGCCGTTGAAATGCATCTAGAAAGAGTAAGGGGGGGGTCTCATTTATGCAGTCGCACCATCGGTCGTGGAGCGTCTGCGAAGAAGAGAGCACCGTAGAGATCGCGTGAGACGCACACCGTGCCTAGGGCAAAATATATTTATATCCAGTAACTAAGACGTCTTTCGCTGCACAGATATAGTGAATTTATTTAGAGTATACTACTGTATATCGAAAGTTCAATAAAATAAAGCATGTTTTATTTAAGAAAAAGATAAAAAAGAAACGTAGCAAACGTGCCGCATCTCGACGGATTCGAACCTTGATGAATGAGCTCGGGTGGGCAGATGCAGACGCCGCCCACGCACTCCGAACCGCCCGTGCACTCGGTGCTCGGCTCGCACGCGCCGCCGGGGAGAGCCTGTACAACTCTTTCTTTCATTCACCGGCGATTTGGTGGGAGATTTAATTTTCAATTTTGAACAGGAATGACCAACATAGTATTGGTTAGTGTTTGATTATAAAAGACGGGTTACTGTAGAATTGGGGGGGTTGAATATTTTAGTGTCTATTTATAGTGCGCGAAAGAGCGCCTGTGGTGGCTTGCTCTGGACGGCGACGGCGGCGGGGGCGAGCTGCGAATGGCTGCCGCCGAGGGGGCAGCCGTCGACCGGCGAGTACGCCTCGTTGTACGGGCAGTAGCAAGCGCCCGTCACGCATCTGATGGCGGGGTATTTTAATAATTGACAAGGGATAAATCAAAATTAATATTTTTACAGCAAGATTTAACTATTCGATAAGTAAGAAAATATATCGTAATAAACATATTAGTAGTAATCTGAGGGCTCCTTTACATATATATCTCTCGTCTTCCTCCCCATGGTTCACGGAAAAGGAGAGAGGACTCTCTAAGGTAAGTAAGGATAGGCTGAAAGTCGGATCTGTGATATTATGCCAGAGCTGACCTCGCCGAGCCGACGCATCTGGGCGTGCAGTCATAGGCCTTCTCGATCGGCTGAGAAGGCAGACGAAGTGGCTGCGCGGCGGGCGGAGAGAGCATCGGCGGCAGACGGACTGCTGTTAGGTAGGACGCCAGCGGCTGTGCTGGCGGCAAGGGAACGGCGGAGGCGGGTCGGGAGGAGAGGGACAAGGGCTCCGCCACCGGCGCTACAGGGATCGGAGACTCCGTCGGCGCCTGAGCTTTACTTGATTACACGCAATTTGAGCATGTCTGTGTATTTACAATATTTCTGGTTTAAAGCAGTCCGACCGATATGTTTAAATATTATTGAAATATAAAGAAGAAATTCATTAGAAATTCTTTAGAATAGAAGATTAATCAAAATATTATTAAGAAAAAAATACCTGCACTGGCTTGATGTGCAGCTCAAGCGGATCGGAGACGGGCGGGAGGGACAGAGCGATGGGGAGAGAGGCGGGGTAGGAGGAGAGCTTGGGTGCCTTCTCGCTGGCCGTGCCGGAGGTGGCGTGCGGCCGCTGTAGAGGGTCGTCGACGCCGGCGTCCGCCGCGGTCAGCGGACGCGCCTCGAGCGCAGACGCGGCGGCCGGCGAACCGCGCGACATCAGAATCGCCTAGGCATTTTTTTCTTATTACAGTACTGTGTACGCCTATATCGCTGTCAATAATGCTAATTGTGTCTTGTTCCTGGTATTTTAGAGCAAAAAAAAAATCTTTTTTTATTGCTAAACATCATTCACTGAACCTTTTTCGGGAAGTGTTCGTGGAGTCCGGCGGGAAGATTGAGGAGAAGCGGCGCGGGCAGCGAGAGCGGCAAGGGCGCCGCGTCGATCACGGGCGTCGGCGCGTCCTCCGGCAGGCAGATTCCATCCACGCAGACTGCCGGAGGCGTGCAGGGCGCCACGATCGAGGAACACGCCTCGAACATCTTGCCTGAGGGAGAGAGAGATGACTTTGATCTTTTATCTCTTCCGAAAGCTATTCTTGTCAGCTCACTTCATATCTACTTTCAGGCTGTGTTATAATAATATCAACCACGCAAGGTAAGCAACAATGGGGAAGGGGGTCAACGATTTTAACGTGATGCACTGCGCAAAACCACTGTGCATAGGTCTAGATGAAATGTACTCACGCCACAGGATTACTTTGACAGACTTCAAAAATGTTAGGTAGAGAGAGAGAGAGAGAAAGAAAGAGAGAAAGAGAGAGAGGGAGGGAAAGAGTGGGTGTGAGAGCGAGAGAGCATGCCAGAGAAAGAGACGCGTCTTCTGTCATGCATGGTGGCCGGGTCGGGGGGCACAGCATCGAGCAGTCGGTTGAATGCATGCAGCAGGGCGTGCGACCAACCCATCGCGGCCAGGCGACGCGGCGCGAATGATGATTCCTTCAGCTGGTCTTGCACGCCTGTAACAAAAGGCGGCAAATTCAAATTCATACCGTATACCCTCGCCACTAATTTTTTACGGCCCGAAGTCACGAAGACGTGCTATCCTTTTTGAAATGGAAGCTATCATTTAAAATTTATATGAAATTCGAAATCTAATCTCTTTCTATTGTAGTTTCAAATTTATGCAAAACATGGAAATACATGGCTTGCCGGCATAGGAGTTTTTTTTATTAATAACCATATAATGGAAATCTCCGGCCTCAACAATTCCAGCTGCAGTTTCATTTCAACTTTCCTACACAACGAGCTCCTTATGAATGATGCTATGTATGTATGTATAAGAGAGCCTCTCTGTATGCCTCCAGTAGGGCCTGCCCCAGATCCTGATGTTCGATTTCGAGAGCCAAAAGTTGTCGGACATGGCACTGGGCCCCAGTAACAAGATTAAATGATAAAACTTTTTTTTCCAAAAATATTCTTGCGTGAACAGTTAAATGTATGGATATTTTGTGATTTGATGTATCTCGCTTCAAAATCAATATTTTTCAATTTTCTTTTTTTTATTGGCATCCCCGTCGAATTCTAAACAAGAGAACTTCAAATGTCTTTTGAAAAATATTTCATTTTAATATCGAAAAATTATTTTAAATATTTCAATTTGACCGTTGAATACCTTATACTCAAAATGTTTTGGGTACTATATCTCAGATTGTAGAGCATTAAAAACTGTATAACATATCTTCTTTTCGTTTAGCCTGGAGGTCCCCTAAGCTGTTAAAAATGGGCTCAAATAGGAGCACCTCGGAGATAAACGATTCAAGGAATGCGTGAAGAAATGGTTAAATTCTTGTTTAAACAAACAGTGAACCACTTCATTCGATTCAGCGCGTGTTTCTTGTCATAATAGCTATATATCATAATTCATAAAACTATCGTTTTCCACGAACAAAACTCCTTTTTCGATTTTTCTATCATGGACAGAAAATGACCTAAAACTATTAAAATCGCTATATTTTCGACAAATTCAAAGACTACAGAATATGAATAGCACTATTCTGTACGCGACAAAATTCTCTACAGCATACATCCTTTACATCTGGATAGGACGTCCCTACCAATGACTATATCGATTTTCCCATGGCTGTCGCGTCAACACTGACAGATCCGCATTTTACAACTTTTCGTGCATTCTTAATGTTTCTTACTCATCCAATACACCATTCTGCTCCACAAAGCATCCTGAAGTCAGAACGGATGTTTATTTTGCATATTTCCCGTGGTGGTAAAAGCCCGCAAAAGGGTTTGCATGCGCGCGGAATTGAACCTGCGACCTATGACATTCGACGTGCACAACCAATACGCCAAAATTACATTTTAAAATTCATTTCTCGAGACTCCTTGAACCAATTTTGAAGGTTGAACTATCAATCGATAGCTATTTTTTCTCTCTATCGAAATAAGAATATCCGCCAAAAAGTGTTAAATGATGGTAAGGCAGAATAAGACGCCAAAATATTCGAACACAAAAAAGTATATCAAACAATTTATTCATAAAGAAGTGATGTATGGGAAAGTTGTTCGTCTTCGCGAAAGCTATCTAATAGTAGTTTATGAAATGTGGTGATGGGTTGCATATGTGAGAAATAGCGGCTGCGGAATTGGCCTCCCAAAAAATTAATTTTGCAATGCCCCTCAGGGCACTTTTCCGGTACCCAATGGGAAGATAAATAGTGGCTGACATGGTATGTCCTCAATATTGATAATAGTACAGGAAAAGTGCCCTGAGGGGCATTGCAAAATTAATTTTTTGGGAGGCCAATTCCGCAGCCGCTATTTCTCACATATGCAACCCATCACCACATTTCATAAACTACTATTAGATAGCTTTCGCGAAGACGAACAACTTTCCCATACATCACTTCTTTATGAATAAATTGTTTGATATACTTTTTTGTGTTCGAATATTTTGGCGTCTTATTCTGCCTTACCATCATTTAACACTTTTTGGCGGATATTCTTATTTCGATAGAGAGAAAAAATAGCTATCGATTGATAGTTCAACCTTCAAAATTGGTTCAAGGAGTCTCGAGAAATGAATTTTAAAATGTAATTTTGGCGTATTGGTTGTGCACGTCGAATGTCATAGGTCGCAGGTTCAATTCCGCGCGCATGCAAACCCTTTTGCGGGCTTTTACCACCACGGGAAATATGCAAAATAAACATCCGTTCTGACTTCAGGATGCTTTGTGGAGCAGAATGGTGTATTGGATGAGTAAGAAACATTAAGAATGCACGAAAAGTTGTAAAATGCGGATCTGTCAGTGTTGACGCGACAGCCATGGGAAAATCGATATAGTCATTGGTAGGGACGTCCTATCCAGATGTAAAGGATGTATGCTGTAGAGAATTTTGTCGCGTACAGAATAGTGCTATTCATATTCTGTAGTCTTTGAATTTGTCGAAAATATAGCGATTTTAATAGTTTTAGGTCATTTTCTGTCCATGGTAGAAAAATCGAAAAAGGAGTTTTGTTCGTGGAAAACGATAGTTTTATGAATTATGATATATAGCTATTATGACAAGAAACATGCGCTGAATCGAATAAAGAGGTTCACTGTATATTTAAACAAGAATTTAACCATTTCTTCACGCATTCCTTGAATCGTTCATCTCCGAGGTGCCCCTATTTGAGCCCATTTTTAACAGCTTAGGTTACCTCCAGGCTAAACGAAAAGAAGATATGTTATACAGTTTTTATTGCTCTACAATCTGAGTTATAGTACCCAAAACGTTTTGAGTATAAGGTATTCAACGGTCAAATTGAAATATTTAAAATAATTTTTCGATATGAAAATAAAATATTTTCGAAAGACATTTAAAGGTCTCTTGTTTAGAATTCGACGTGGATGCCAATAAAAAAAAGAAAATAGAAAAATATTGCTATTAAAGAAAGTTATGGCGAATTAGACTTTTTCCTTACTTTTTCATGCCTACCCAAGGAAAAAATTTTTATAACAAAATTGATCTACTAATTTTCCTTACAGTGTTGAGTTTCTTGCTTCTTTATAGAATGTGTTTTCTTACCATTACTGAGCAGTGCGGCCGAGTTGGCGATGGCCGAGTGGAGAAGAAAGAAGACGTGGAGAAAGAGACGACGACGTGGCCAGAATGAAGGAGAGAGGAATGACAGCAGCAGATTCATCTTCAACCACTGCACATTCTTATCTTCTCCCCCTTTTTAAAAACAAGGCAGATGACAGTTTGGTTTCAAATTCCGTTTCGCCATCACCGAAAAGTTGAATGAAAGAAATGGGACATCATACATGTTTTCTTGCGTTTACGGACATGATGATATTGATTTCGTATATTAGAAAGTCAATAAATTCTAGCTCTAGTACTTGAATGTAGAATAAACAGCCAAGTTTATATATTTTTAATTTTTTTTAAACAATACCCGGTGGTTTACACAAGCGTGAGGGTTTGATAAGGATTCTTCTGAATCAACAAATTCGATCGTGAACCCTACCGCGGTGGTTATGAAATTAATATAAATTTTTATTTCGCGCTGAATTTTGGCTCTCATGCAATTCAGTTGGACATTTTTGATGGTTCAAACAATCTTTAAAATCTATTAAAAAGAATAGCAAATTAAAGGTGAAGAAATAATAGAGAAAAATATTCACAGAAGGGAAGGAAGCGGTGGAGTCTGGCAAATTGTTGCAGGGCTGTCTGTTTCTCAAGATCAAACGGTGTTCGAGGGAAACGGTGAGAGAAAAGACAAGAGAGTGAGAGAGAGAGAGGGAGGGGGGAGGAGGAAAGAGAGGTCGAGAGAGAATGATAGAGTAAGAGAGTCTTGCCACATAAGGAAGCAGTGCATCCCTCAAGGCTTGCTTCTCCTTTCTGCGCCCTTTTCTTGATCGTTCAAAGGCGCGGAAACTCGCTCCACTCTCTGCACCTTGGACACTTTCACAACAAGGATTGAAGAAAGGCGTCGAAAAAGGCACCTCGCGCGGGGTTCAGAAGGAATAATCGGCGAGGATGGACAGGTCAGGAGAACAGTGTCAGTGATAGAGAGAAAGAGAGAGAGAGAGAGAGAGAGAGGGTGAAAGGAAGAGAGAGAGAGACGGATAGCTGCAGACAGTGGGAGACACAAGACAGAGAAAAAGATTGAGCCTGAAGAGTGTGAAAGAGTGAACCGACCGAACGATGTTCTCGATGGCTTTTTGAATGCAGGAAGATGAAGAAGAAGAAGTGAAGTAGCTCTGATTAGCGGGGAGGCGGAAAGATAAGAGAGAAATGCCCCTCAGGGAGTCTCTCTCTCTCTTTCTCTCTCTCTCTCTCTTTCGCACTTTCGCTCTCGTTTTCTCTCCCTCTCACTCTTTCTCTCTTCTTTTCTCTCTCGTGCTCTCGCATTCTCTCTGCTTCTCTCTTTCTCTCCTCTCTACCTTGTCCTCTCTCTCAAAGAGTAGCCGAACACGTAGGATAAACAGAAGCGACGACGTTCGGAAGATAAGTACGAGGATTGGACGATTAGGAAGTGTCTCGGCTTACGCTTCAAACTGTGCTAAATTCCAGGCTACTTTGCGCTTTTGTGCCAAGCAGATTATGTCAGTTACAGTATTAGTCACAGTTTAAACGGTAAGCCATCGATAGATTTTCTAAACGATATTCGATATGTTGTCGAAAAATTGTAACAGTTAAACTATTCTGCAAGCGAAATTAGCCAAAAATACTGATTTGATAAAAGGAATATTAAAAACAATGCTAGAACGGAGCTTCTGTGTAAGGAGCCAATTTCTCGAGACTGCATGGCTATTGCGGAAGCGATTGTGGAATAATATGGACAAGAAAGGAACGTGAGAGAAGGAGGCGAACAAAGGAGGCGATCGAGAAAGGTAGAGGCAGAGGGAAGTGGGAAAGAGAAAGAGTGGAGGAGAGGATGAGAGAGAGAGTTATGGATGGAGAGAGAGAGAGACGATTATGTAACTTGAAGCTAGACATTGTCTAGCGAATTGCGTGCAGTGTGTCCAAGCTTACATTCTCTGCGACGTGGTCAAGAGCCGACTGGTTAGAAGAGGGGGAGGGAGGCGAATATTGCAGAGGGTGCAAGATGTTCTGGCTACATTGAACGGTCTCGAGAAATAGTTACGCGGGACTAGAAAAAAAAAAAGAAATTTTTTCCTTTTGATTACATTTTTTATAGATCTCACTTCTCCAAGAAAACTCGGATTCGAATCTCTTGCAAATGAGCTATAACAATAGTAAGCTTATTTGTAATTGAGGAAACATTCTATCTCTGTCTGATATTTGTCATATGTATGTGATGATCTGTCTGATATTTGTTCATATGTATGTGATGAGATTGGAAATTAGAGCTGAAGGAAGAGCGAACGCCCTCGCCCTCCATCAAGTAATCGGAGACAGCGAGGACGGGTCAGGAGGGCATACATCGCGTGCAGATTCTGATGGTGAGACGATCCCTGCTGATCATTCTGTCTCCTCTCTTACTGCCACTACTGATTTCTTTCTCTTTATCAGATTCCATTATATCATTGTCTGTTTCCTCTCTCCACCTTTCTACCCTACCTTTGTCTCTCTGTCTCTCTTTCTCTCTCGCTCTCTCTCGCTCTCGCTTTCTGATCATACGATATACGACAGATGAAAAAGAACCAAAGAACAAAAAATAGAAAACATCTCCTTTCGTGGAGCGCACGACATTTTGTCACTTGATATGTCTACCGCGTCACAGATTCAAGCAGCAAGAAACCGAAGGATAACAAGTTTACCCGCATTCTGCCTATCATGAATCACTTTCAAAAGTTCTTCTCCTTTCGCTGTTAACCAGCCCTCAAACCATACTCTTAAAAGAATACAACTGAGTATTCTTATAATTCGGAGGAGTGAAATTTAACAAAATTGGACATAGAAGAAGAATTCGTAATCAATTAATTGTACAAGTTGGCCGAAGCAATTCTATTAATTATTAATTCCTTTCTATTTTATTTCACCATTGTTTTGGTCACAGCGGGCCAAATGCAGGGAAATATGAAGACTGCAACGGTAATATAAGCGGTTTGCCTGATCTACAGGTAGTTCGGCAACCCACGAGAAAGAGAGGGAGAGGGAAATGCGAGACAGAGAGAGAAAGAGAGAGAGAGAGACAGAGATTGAGTGAGAGGGGGAGAAACATAGAGAGAGGGGAGAGAAAGAAGTTGGGAACATGAGAACGCTGCATGATTGGAAGCTACCGAAGTGAAGAGAGAGAAGCAAGAACTAAAAAGGAAGAAAAGTAGATATTCAATATAGAAGAAAGGAGAGAGAGTGGGTGTGTTTGATTGAGTGAGAGTGAAAAGATAGAGGGAGAGTGAGAGAGCGGGAGGATGAAGGAAAAGGTGTGCAAGAGGTCTAGCTTATAAGAAATCGAAAAATGACGGAAAATAATTGAACTAGCTAAAATATCTAATATTTGCACGACTCTGCTGGTCGGATCGTCCTTTTTTGAATTCTTCCTTGTATACACAATTATTCATCCTTTATCTACGAATATATAAGTTTGTTGCTACACACAGAAAAATATTCGTTACTTTCAACGGATTTAAAACAGGGATTCTTTGTACTTTCTGCTCCATTGGGATATGTCCGTAAATAGAGCTCCCTGTATCCATAAAAAACTGTCCGTGAACCATATCCATAGTGCAATCCGTGGTTTACTTCCGTATCCCGCATATGCGGAACTCATTTCTGGAGCCGCTGACCACTACACCATTCGCATGACAAATGTCGAATCATGATACATATTTCCTCACAAATTGTTACTCAACTGCAACTTGATGGATATTCCAAAGTTATAACTGATTTTGCATACGTATTGAAAAAAGAAATGGTATTTAAAAGCGCAACAACAATTGTCACTTTTATTTCATCGATTTAATTTTATTTTTCAGAATTTTGTTTGCTCCCCACTCGACAGATAATTTTACAGACATACATAAATGACTTAGATATCTCGCTGACATTTTTGTGTTTCTCGACACATGGAAATTCCATACAAATATTTGTTACATTAACTTCAATCATTAAATATTTTCTTTTTTCTTCGAAATTTCATAGTGCTCGATCCCAAAATTTTCGGTTTTTTTTTCGTAAGCACAAATGTCTCCCTTTATGAATCCCACTATTGTATGGTTGACAGCGGTAGAGAGAAATCAAGAGAGAGAGAGAGAGAAAGAGAGAGAGAGGGAGAGAGAGAGAGAGAGGGAGAGAGAGAGAGAGAGAGAAGTCGCTTACTCACATAATGTTGGTGGTGCAGGTGCATGGAGACTACAGAAGACTAGATCATGCCACCTGTAAACTTATCTTTCTCTCATTGTTCAGGCCTTGTCGACCAGGGGTGAAGCAGGAGACTATTGTAGGAGCTCAAGGGCATACAGGAGAACGCGTGGAGAGAGAGAGCCAGAGTAGAGAGAGGGAGAGAGAAACGAGCAAGAGAGAAAGCAGAGAGCAGAGATAGACAGAGACGAGGCAAGGCGAGAAGAAGGAGAGAGAGAAAAAGAGAGAGAGAGAGAGAGAGGAGAAAGAGAGAGGTGACAAGGAGATAAACAGAGATAGAGTGAATGAGGACAAGACAAAAATGAATTACTGTGTGCTCAAGGCAGCCTCATGTGTGTGCTCTCATTTCTTGTCCGAAGGAAAATGAGCAAGAAAGAGGGAGAGAGAGAGAGGCACAGCCAACGAGAGAAACAGAGAAAACGAGAAAGAATGAGAATGAGCGGACAAGCTGGAGAATGGTATGCTTCCTGAACACGGTTGTGTCAATTCTCGTCGGTCGGTTTCCTCTCTCTCTCTCTCTCTCTTTATCTCTCTCACTCTCTTTCTTTATCTCCTCTAACCATTGTTTGCATTCTCTTACACGCTGAACACTTCCCGCTTGTTCTAGTTATCCGTCCATGTCACTGTGACTCGTCTTCTCCTTCCTCCCTCTCTCTCTCTCTCTCTCTCTCTCACTCTCTCTCTCTATTTCTCTCTTCACCCTCGGCCCGAGAGAGTGTCAATTACTGTTAACCGTGAGTCATATAGGAAGTAGTGAGCATATGAACCTGTCCTTTCTTTATCACAAGATCATTGTGCCTTGAAGAAAGTTCCAAATGGCACACGAGTGAGAGAGAGAGAGAGGGAACATGAATAACGATGTTCGCTTTCTAGAAGAAAAAAGATTGCATGAGAGGGCAAGGACACGCACAAGTTAACAGAGAGAGAATTCATTCATATTCATTAGAAAACACGGACGGAACGGTCTATCGGCTGAGATTTCGTCGATGGAGTTGAGAACACACGAGTGAGGGAGCGTAGAAAGTGGAGAGAGGGAGAGATGGGAAGAGGGTGAACATGTATGGTACAGACACGAAGAATGCGAGAGAGAAAGAGGGACGGCTCTCTTCGTTCAACTCAGTCTACTCTCGCGAATGGTTGTCTCTTCTACAGCGTCAGGCTTCTACTCTGCAATCAAGATGAGTTTGAGTTGACCAGAATGTAGACAGAAAATTCAAATTGAATGAGCGCTTATCAATTTATAATTTTGCTCTTTTGCGCGAATAAAAGGACGAGAAACTGTGCATTTTTGAGAGCAGTGTCTGGAAAATTCAAAAATCCTATAGATACTATATACTATACTGTCAGAATGGTTTTAATATCGATTTTTAAATATAAAAAAGGCTAACTGCGTCGAACGCATGCGCCGCCGACGGGCGAAAAGGCGGGGCCGCAGGCGCAGACTCCGGCGGGGGCGCACATCGCGCCAGGGATGCAGGGGGCGGCCGCTGGCATGGCGCAGGGGGCACCGAGCTGAAAGGAGAGAGAGAGAGAGAGAGAGAGGAGAGAGAGAGAAAGAGAGAGAGAGAAAGAGAGGGAGATAGTTAGGAGGGCATTGAAGGGCCTAGTAATACGCTATCGAGAAAGATCAGATGGATTTGCTCAATCCATGTGGTCTTTGCTAGGTTGTCGCGCAATGGTGGCGAGCCAACCTGAGGGAGCTCTATGTCACTCGACAAATCATGGAAACTTGTTGTACAAACACTGTCTGGTTATCTCTGAGATATCCTTTTAGCCTAGTTCAATACCGCAATGAGCGCGGGCGGCGGCGGTGGTGGAACGGGCGCCGCAGCGACTACGGGAGCCGGGGGAGGAGGCGGAGGCGCTACCGGGACGGCCATCATCGGAGGAGGAGGAGGAGGAGGCGCCACGACTCCGTAGACGTTGCGCGTGACGCAGACGGTGCCCTCCTGGATCAGCTCGGGCGGACAGAGACAGACGCCGAGCGAGCAGACCGAGCCACCCGTGCACTCAACTCCCGGCTCGCACGGCGCGCCCGGAAGGGCCTGAGAGAGAGTATTACGGAATTGACTGGCAACAGAATTGGCCAGAGATTGTGGTTAAATCTGTAAAAACGAAGAGACCTGAGGGATGAGACGGCCGGCAACGACGGGGACAGGGCCGACGGGCGCTGGCGGCGGTGGGGGAGGAGGGGGCGGCGGGGGAGGAGGCGGCGCGCAGCCGACCGCTGGGCTGTACACGACGGGTGGGGCGCATGCGCAGGCACCAGAGATGCAGCTGGAACAGAATTGTTTTTTATGATCATTGTATTTTAATATATATTTTATTTTTCGCGCTTTTCAAGCAGAATTCTTAACAAGTTGAGACATTAGATAGGGAATAAAATAATAAATGTTTCTTAAACGTATGAAAGAAACTTACGCTGCTCCACCGATGCAAGCGGGGGCGCAGGCGGGAGGCGGCGGCGGCGGCTGGAAAGCTGGGACGGCGACGGGCGCGGGGTACGCCATCGGCGCGGGCGCCGGCATGGGAGGAGGCGCGAGTGGCATCGGCATGGGCGCCGGCGCTGGCAGTGCAACGGGCGCGGCGTAGACGGGAGGAGGCGGAGGAGCGTAGGCTGGCACGGGCGGCATGCACATGGCCGCCTGGCAGACTGCCGGAGGTGCGCAAGCGACAGCCGGGCCGCATGCCGAGTAGAGTGGGGCTGAAGAAGTGATCTACTCATTCATTCATTTTAATCATTCTTTCACTTGTCTCAAGCAAGTGCTGCTCACGTGCGTACAACTTTCCGTGCAATCAATCCGTTAAATGTGGTCTGCCGAAATTTCCGTTCCTTTTTTAATGGTGGCCATTGCAAGCTTGCCCTAAATGAAGCAGAAAACCAACCAAAAAGTGTGCACGTGCAAGAGAGTGCAAGATTCATAGAGAGAGAGAGAGAAAGAGAGAGAGAGAGAGAGAAAAAAAGAGAGAGATAGAGAGACGATAGAAAATGAGGAAACTGATTGCTCTAGCTCACGACTTGCTCCCGGTGCTACTCACCTGATCTGGCATTGACAACTTTAAAGGAGCCGCCTCGCCGTCGGTGGCAGCAATGAAGAACGAGAGAGAGAGAGAGAGAGAAATATAAAGACAGAGAGACAGAGAAATATTGAGACAGATAGAGAGAGGCAGAGAGAAATATAGATACAGAGAGAGAGACAGAGAGACAGAGAGACAGAGAGAGCGAGAAAGAGAGAAATACAGTAAAGTTACAATTTGATAATGTAAAGAAATGTTGAATGCAGGTAATTGTAGTCGTCCAGGAGGTAAAGAAAGTGTGTGTCGTGTGAATGTCTCTCTCTCTCTCTCTCAAGCCGTGGTTAGTGGACATACCGGGTGCATAGAGCGGTGCGGGTGCAAGCGGCGCGTAAGCCGGCCGCATCAGACGCGCTGGCGCCGCGAGGTAAGCGGCAGCCGCGCCGTAATACGCACCAGGCACTTGGCACGAGGCCAAGACGGCGAGAGCCGAGAGACCGATGAAGACGCTGCTGCTCATGCTGCTGCTCGGGAGGGAGGAGAGGAGCTGCCTGACGAGAATGACGCAGACTGCGGCTTTTATGCAGAGCCCCAGGCAGTAGGACGTGGCAAGGGGGAGAGAGGGGACAGAGATGAAGACAGAGAGAGCGAGGGAGTGAGAGATGGAAAGAGACAGTGGACAGAGATGGAGAGAGAAAGAGCGAGAGAGGGAGAGAAATGAGAGAGTGAGAGAGAAGAGCATGTACCAAGAGTTAGCCTGGTGTGAAACATTGCAAGAGAGAGCAGAGGCCCCTGAAGATCACTCTCGTTCTTTCAGTCTCTTCCTCTCCCTGCATTTCTCTCTCTCTTTCTCTCTCTCTCTTTCTTTCTCTCTCCACTCTCTTACTCTTGCTCTGACCACTATTTCTTTCGTTGTCTGTTTCTTTCTCTATGCTTGCGCAGTGAAGGAGGAGCGTGTGCATGAGCGCCGTCAACGACTCTTTCGGAGAAGTCAAGAAAAGGCAAAGAGAGAAAGAGAGAGAGAGAGAAAGAGAGAGAGAGAAAGAGAGATAGAAAGAGAGAGAGGGCAATTGTAAGAAAGAGAGAGAGCAATTGTAAGAAAGAGAGGGACAGAGAGAGGGAGAGAAATGCACAGTGAGAAAGACTAAACGGTGGCTGCCCTCCAAAAAAAAATGCTGGCAACGGTCTCGGGAGAGTCCGACGGAGAGGGTCAACAGAGTCGCCTTAGACGAGAAAGAAAATGACTGGTCAATTTCTTTTTCTAAATAATTCCGTAACGGGAGCAGAGGGTTTACATAAAAAGATCTAAAAGTAAAGTTACAAATTTACAGATGATGAAATCATTATCTAGTGGTTTCGTCAAGGTGTCGGAGTGACAGAAAAGCGGTGGTCAGTCTTACATGTTTTCGCACAACTCGTTTTTTGAAAGCTAAATTGCTTCTACTTCTGATCAAATATTCTACTTTCGTCTTCCATTCGGCAGCCTTCCTCCGAGCAATCAAATGATCATATGAATTAATAACAGCAACTCCGTGGCGATTCAAATCTACTCTTTTCTGTACTTTTTGGTGCAACTTCCACTTTACTTTCTCTTCCCATATAAATTACGTACTTGACGCTTGCAGTCACTTCTCGCCCGATTATTTAAGTTGATTGATAAGTTGATTGATTAAAGGAATACAGTATGCTTCAAAACGTTTTTAGCTCAGGTGGATAATTTCTTTAACATTTCTTTCCTGGATACTAGCTTTTTCTGCACTGGTTTTTTTTTTCTTCTGCATTCCAGATTTCCTGCGAACAATTGAAGAATAGATTCGTTCCTCGGCAGCTTTCTCCTGCGCCACCCAAGACATCTGCAGAGCAGTCTTTGCTCGAGCAAATTCTTGGACATAATCCTTCTGCCCTCGAGCGCCTTTTTGTGCGTGTCTTCGTGTATGTGTGTGTTAGCGCTTCTAAGATGCTTCTCTCTCTTTCCCTTTCTCCCTCTCCCTCTCTCTCTCTCTCTCTCTATCTCTCTCTCCGTCTCTCTTTCCCTCCCTCTCTCTCTCTTTCTCTATCTCTCTTTCCCTCTCTCTCTCTTTCTCTGCCACTGAGTGGTGTCACTATCCTCTCTGTGAGCTGCAAGAGTGCTCGCGCGAATTGCCTCCAGCTTGACAGTCCCTGCCTCTTTCCCCTCCCCCTCCTCGATAAGACTGGAGCCGTTCTTGCTTTTGTGTACTCTTTCGTCGATGATCTCTCGCCTTGCGTGATCTCTCGGCCAGAGAGAGAGCGAGAGAAAGAGAGATAGGGAGCGAAGGAGAGCGAGGAGAAAAGAGAGAGAGAGAGAGTTGCAGAGTGTTAGCAGGAGCTTATGGTTAGCACGAATCCTCTTCAGTGACCACACGGCGCAAAAAGTGTTGACTGCTTGAACATGGATTATGGAGAGGGAGAGAGAATGAAAGAAAATAGAGATAGGAAGAGAGTGGGAGAGAGAGAGAGCGAGAGTGGGAGAGAGATATATAGAAGGAGAGACAAATTGTGCTTTGCAACGACCAGTCGAACGCCTTGTAGTTGAAGTAGCAGATTCTTTCCGCGTTCAGGTGAGACATCTACTTGGGCCGTCTTGAGTTCACTTTTCCTCGTTCTCAACCCCTGTCTCTCTCTCTTCTGTTTCTTTATCTCTTTCTGTATCACTCTCTATTTCCGTCTCTCTCTGTCTCTATCTCTCTCTCTCTCTCTCTCTCTCTCTCTCTCTCTCTCTTTCTATCCCATGCCTTTCCCAGAACCAGCTCGCTCGAGAACGTTGAGCGTGCGAGAAGGAGCGAAGAGCTCTTCTTTTCTTCCTCTTCCGTGCTCACGATCAGGTCATATCAGTGAGAGTTCTCCCGTGTGCTCACTCGGCGATGATAACAAGCTTTCCAGATTCTTGTTCCAAAGCCATCTTCCTCCCTGTCGTTCTCTTAACTGACAGCCTTAATAGTCACCATAAAATAAAGAGTACAGAATGCGTACAGATATGCATATATAAATATGCTTGCGTAAGTTTTCAGATACATTTGCTTTGCCTTTGGAATATTTTTAAAGCCATTTTTACTAAATCTTTTACGATTTATACGTGATATAGTATGATGTAGCCATTTCAACAACTGTGCCGCTGTTGCAATACGCAAAAGCTAGCAGAAGAACAAGTCATTGAGCGGATCCACCTCGAGAAGTTTCTGATTGAATAAAAGAATGCCGCAGGATGACCGAGATGTCTCGGCGGTAGGTGTACTGTGTATGACGTGAGAAAGGCAGAAAAAGAGGGAGAGAGATAGAGAGAGAGAGAGAGAAAGAAAGAGAGAGGGAAAGAGAGAAATTTGATAGTAAACTCCAGGTCTTCCAGATAGATGTCGGTGCTGTCTGTATCAACTTCAGCGAGCTCTTTCAACATTTCATTCACGCCCTTTGATCCCCTTCCATGCTTCGCCTGCCGGCCAATTACACAATTCAAAAGAGACTCGAACTAGACGTTTGCTTGGGAACAAGAGCTCGGTCTCTGTTTGTAGTTCCATGCAAACTTTGATCACAAGAAACGGGTTCTCCTAGCGCAAACAGTTCAAGCAGGTTAGTGTTATATGATGTTCGAGTTTTTTTTGTACTTTAAAAATACATGTATGTTTGTTAGCACTATTGTTTCCTCTATTTGTCTTTAGAAACAACTTTATTTGCAAGAAATTCCTAACCCGACGCAATTTTTATGCCACAATTCAATGGTGAATAACATGGGTTTTTGGTGTAAACATAAAAGATCTTGCTTAATAGAAATGGATAAAGAAAAGCGACAAAAATATTCAAATGCAAGTGAGATTCAGCTGGTTCTTTCTTGTCCGGTATGGAAGTAGCGACATTTTAGGGTTGGCATTTTCTATTGAATTTGGATAATATTTGCCTTTGGGTCCGGAACACCAAGAAATAATGATTAATATTTAAAATCTATTTTATGTTGGTCGCAAATATAAATACATACGTAAAACTGGGCAAGCTACTCGTTCTTGAGCTTCTGGGCCTGTTCTATGGCTTCTCTCCTCTGTCGCCATCTTGCAAATCCGCCCAGGACCGCGGAGAAGATTACGGTAGAGAGGGAAGCGGAGAAGACGTGGTGGAAGGCGTTCATCAGCAAGACCAGCGTGTGCAGCTCGCCGAGTCGCTGCATCGGCAGCAGTAGAACAAAGTTAAAGATGCCTCCAATTATATTTTATATCTTTTACATAATACTACCATTTTTCCTAACCGGCTCTATGGGGTACATTGGAAATAGTCTTAAAAATAGGGAGAAAAAAACTGAGGCCTTCAAGTGCCTGACCCGTGAGAATGGCTGTAGTGACGCGGCTGCTGAGGGAGAGAGCCAGGAAGGCGTCGTCCTTCTCCTTTTTCGAGTCCTCTTCGTCTTTGGCAAGTGGAACAAGCGCACGGCTAAAAAACAAAAAACTGCTGTTATAATTAAATTGTAAATTGATGTTGATCATGTATGTATGTACATGCATACAGTCAAAACAATTTTGCTGAAGGTATAAAAGCGCTAAAGAACTCAGACAATAACGCTATTTAAAAATGATTGGTTTTTTTTGTTGTAAACTGACGTGAGCAGAAAGAAGAGCGCCATTGTGTAGAGAGCGGCGAAGAGGAAGAAGTCCTCGGTGAAGGGTGGCCACAGGAAGCTCATCTTGCGCATGCGGAAGTAGTCGAGGCGGAGGGCAGAGAAGCGGTCGGGCGCGTCCGTTGCAATGTACGCCTGAGGGTACGGAATATAGGGATACTGTAAGTGGGATACTGTAGGTTGCATACTGTACCTTATCTGTCAGTCGTCAATGGGGAACTTCAATCAAGCATTTCTCCGCTTGCAAACACTCCTTTGGATAATATTGTCTAGCTAATAAAGGCAAGGAAAAAAATCAAGGTTAGCGAAATAACCACCGGTCGGCGTACACACATTTTAAAGGTGTGCGATCACGAATAAAATTATGCGAGATTTAAAATTGCGGCTGCCCTTCGCACTCTCATACCAGCGCGTTATGCACACAGCAGCAGGTTATTATGACCTGTGAAATAGCACGCGAGAATGAGAGTGAGTAGACGCGGTAGTTCGAACCTGCACTCATTTTTCTTTCAGTGGTGGTCCTCCTTTAAATTAGCCAAAAACGCAATCTTGGATTCCCGCAGTTTCAAGATAAAAGGGTGAGAGAGCATTGGATTTAGAGACCACAATGGTCAGGAAAATTGAAATAGATTACGGTTGGCTTCTTGAATACCTCCTGCATCGGCTGTGCGTATGCAATGCGGAAAAGCGCGCGTGACAGGAGACTGTTCGCGAGGGTCGCGGCAGCGATGGAGAAGAGGGCGGACAGCGAGAGGAGACTGAAGGGAAGTGTCAGTGCAGCCCGTGCCAACCCACGCAGACGGTCAAGCATTCTGGACAGGCAAGGCTTCAAATGGGTTTCATTTCGCGCCGAAATGGCAAATTGAACGAGAAAAACACATGAAGTGCATACATAAATGTACAAATGTGTCTGGGCGAATCATTCGTTCATTCACTTTATCACCAGGCTTGTAAAATGATGTCAAAAGAGGAAATAAGTAACTACAAGTTGAATAAGTGCGAAAAACAAATTTGTAATTACATAATTCGAAAACGAATAATTTTCCCCTGCATACAGGTGCACTCGAGAAGGAACTGATTGGGGCGAGAGCCGATTCAATCCCTATTTCTCTCCGAGCTCTCTCCCTTCTCTTGCTCTCACTCTTTTGCACGCCCAACTTTCCGATTTCTTGATTTTTTAAACTTTTCTCTCTCTCTCTCTGTCTGCCTCTCTGCCTCTCTCTCTCTCTTTCGATGTCTCGCTTATCGTTAGATCCTCGCGTATTTCCTTCAATCCGCTCGTGAGTGGCCTGAATGCGACTGTCCTTGACCTCCTTGCTCCACCTTGCAGTCCTTGGCTGCTCTCTTTCGCCGCAGTGGTCACTCTGCGCCCTCTGACCACTGACAGCCATGTGAGCAGTTTCTACATGATCAGTACTTTTATTCCATATATTTTAAATATGTATTTTCGAAGATTTGGTTGGAGAAGAGAGGAAACGTTTAGTTGGAGTGCATATTGTTTCCGTCTTCCAAGCTCATGTTCCTTTTTCTTCTTGTCTGTTTACTTGATCCACTACTTCAACATCATCCATTCTACTTGCAGATCGCATTCTTAGGCTGAGTACAATAAGAGATGAACAGACAACCCTATTCCGGCGCCAAAACAAGTTATATGGAATAGTAGCTTTGCTCTTTATCTGGCTAACCAAAACATGCAGGAAGAGATGCTGATCTGGACGGTAAAGATAGGCAATGAGAGAGAGGGTCAGAGAGAGAGAGAGAAAGAGAGAGAGAGAGCGAGAGAGAGAGAAAGAGAGAGAGAGAGAGAGAAGAAAGAAATGCATATGGAATTTGGGAAGGGGATTGAGTGAGAGAAGAGAAAAGAGATGTCAGCGAGTAGCTTTGAGATATTCGATGACGTAACAAATGTTGGATGAATGAACGAGTTTATGAGCAGCAAGGAAGAGAAACATTCCATTGCGGAGTTGGCAATACAAAAGGCATTGAGAGTATTACCATTAGCAGATCAGTCACGGTCACATCATTGCAGGAAATTGTCAAATGGAGCAGTAAAAGCACAACTAACATATCTCATACAGCATTATGCACTACCACCACCACCACCACCAAAATCAAAAGCAGGCAGAAAATATTAGTCAAAAAAGGAACATGAGCACCCTTTAATTAAAAAGATACAGCAATTAAAAGATACAGCAAAAATATACATTTTCGCTCTTGCCTTTGATCGCCTAATCAGCGTTTTAGCTGATTGTGAGCGGCGAATGAAAAGTAAGAAGCGTGAGGTGAGACCAGCAGATCGTCAACAATACATATTGAATCAATCAATAAGTTAATGAATATTAATGAGGAATAAGCGAGAAGGAAGAAGAAGATGAAATGCTATTAGATCAGTGTTTGATGACGAGACAAGAGAAGCTCTTGCCGGCGACGAGGCAGTGCTGGCGTTGCTCGCGCGCCCTTGGCAGAAGGCCCTCGGACGCGCACTACACGTAGTACTCCTCGTTCTCGAGCAGCCGCTCCAGCGCATCGCCAATCTGCTGCAGAGACTCGGTCGCCGAGTCGCCAATCTCCTGCGAACACACGAGGGAGGTACTTGGTCTTGTATTTTTCTCTTTTTAAACGAGATAATCTAGCTGAGTATAAGGGCACACCAACGTAAACGACCATTATATTTTTTTTGCCTGATAGAAAGGGTTGCCTGAACACACCTGTTCCATGATTTTTCGAAGCTTATTCGAGTTGCAGTACTTGGCGATCGTCTTGGAGAAGCGCCTTTGCCGGAAGGCGCCGTACTGGCCGCCGCCGCTGCCCGCTGAAGGCGGCCCGCCGCCGCCGCCGCCGCCACCGTATGCTCCACCGCCACCCCCGCCACCACCGCCGGCAGCTCCTCCTGTGTAACGCGGAGCTCGTCTGACGAACCCACCACCGCCACCATATACACCACCACCTCGATAACCACCTAGCGTGGCGCCCTTGCTTGTACTAATATAGGGCTCTTCAGTTTCTGTGGGCGCCGGCGCCAACTTGAACTCGGTCACTATTCCAGG
Source organism: Allodiplogaster sudhausi (assembly GCA_945643635.1). NCBI lineage: Eukaryota > Metazoa > Nematoda > Chromadorea > Rhabditida > Diplogasteridae > Allodiplogaster > Allodiplogaster sudhausi. Next base: position 3,857,688 of record CALZFC010000033.1, on the reverse strand, counting down.
GCCCTCGTAGAGCTTGGGTTCCTTCAAGGGCGGCAGCATGACTGCGGGCACGATGCCCGGGCCATGGTAAGGCTGCTGGTAAGCGTCCTCCGAGGGAGAGGATTCGTCGGCGCCGGCGCCCTCGTCACCACCGCCGCCGCCGCGGCCGTGCTTGGCAGTGCTACTGTCGACGGCAAGGCCAGCGCCGACACTACTAGCGCCTACGACTCATTCCTGTCGCCTTTTCACCGGTTATAGAAGCTTTTTACTCATTGTGATTGCCGTTTCATTTTCATTTTAAACAAATTTTGAAAACGTCCCATTTAAAGCTAAAGCAAAACTATTTTGCAAAATCGAACCTCCATAGTTTGCGCCTCCTCCGCCCAAATCGCCTCGTAGCTCGCTCCTCCTCCGCCGCCAGCTCCGCCGCCGTAGGATTCACCACCTGCAGCCGGTGCCGGCGCAGCTTCTCCTCCTCCTCCTCCACCATAGCTTGCACCTCCGCCACCGCCTCCTACTCCGCTATAATCGCCTCCTCCACCTCCTCCGCTGTATCCTCCTCCTTCACCCCCTCCACTGTAGCCTCCTCCGCCTCCTCCACAGCTTGCTCCTCCACCACCGCCTCCTCCGCTGTAGCTTCCTCCGGTAGCCGCTGGCGCTCCTGCAGCTTCTCCTCCACCTCCGCCATAGCTCGCTCCACCGCAGCCTGTTCCTCCACCGCCTCCTCCGCTGTACCCACCGCCTCCTCCGCTATATCCTCCCTCTGCAGGTGCAGGTGCTGGTGGTGGTGCAGGTGGCGGAGCAGCCTCGCCTCCTCCTCCGCCATAGCTTGCTCCGCCGCCTCCTCCCCCTTCGCTGTATCCTCCTCCTCCACCTCCACCTCCTCCACTATTGTCTCCGGCTGGCGCTGCTTCTCCGCCTCCACAGCGTTTTGTCCCCAGTAGTTTGAGGAGCATCTGATGTTTTACTAATCTACGGACATATTACACCAATTTACGGCCGATGTTCGTGGATTCTGTTCGCACCAAAAATAAAAATGAACTGATTTTTGAGGCGTTGCGGTCGCGATGCGCGGTTTTTTTTATTCCATTTAACGGCCAAGGAAAAATGACCCGATGCTACTAGGCAAAACGCTGTGCGCCTCCACCCCCATAGCTCGCTCCTCCACCTCCGCCGCCTCCTCCTCCGCCGTAGCTTCCTTCGCCGGATGGTGCTGGCGCTGCCTCGCCGCCTCCTCCGCCATACGACGCACTGCCTCCGCCTCCGCCGCCACCTCCTCCGTAGGATTCACCTCGTCCTCCGGCAGAAGCCGCGGCAGCTTCGCCGCCACCCCCTCCCCCGTAGCTTGCACCGCCGCCTCCACCGCTTCCGCCGCCGTGGCTGCCACCGCTCGCTGGTGCTGCCTCACCGCCGCCTCCTCCGCCGTAGCTCGCTCCGCCACCGCCACCTCCAGTCTGAACAAATCAGATTAATGATGTAGATCAATTAAACAATTAAACACTCCTAGAGACTGCTAGACCGCAACCTCTGCACGACACCAAGTAAACAAACAGAGGACAAACCGTCACCACCAGACGGAAAGGAGACAACAACAACCGGACTGAGGTGAACGTTACCGAGAGAAGTGAACAAAATCGCCATCTTTCTTACCGGGATGAGTGATGAACATGGAAAAGTAGAGAACGTGAAGAAGGCCTCGGATCATTGGAGACACTAGAAATTGAGGGGGAACAGAAGAAGACAGGACAACTCTGCACAGGGACAAGAGCGGGCAACTTTTTTTGAGCTTCTCACAATCAACGTTATCTTCACATCCTGCTCATTTCCTTCACTTTTTCGCATTCATTTGTATAGTATCTCTGGATCGAATCTTTCCTAAAGTACCATTTTTCTATGGGACTCGGAATCGTGTTGCCTGAGTTGAATCTATGTAAAATTGACGCATCTCTGAAAACACGTGTTATGAGTGAACGGATGACTCGGACAGTTGGATACCACTCACTGGCTAATTTCCTTGAACAAATACATAAAGACGATGCGAGTGACCACATCTGACGTTTCTCTTTATTTCACCGAAAATAATAATTAGAAACACAAAGTTTGAACCGAAAGAGAGATGCACGAGAGTCGACAGAGATTGAGAACAGAAGAACACAACAGAGAGAAACACAGATGAGGTGGAGACGACGATACTTCACTAGAGAACTCAAATGTTTTGGAAGGCTACAATTGGAACAGCGAGTTCCGCCAGGCCTTTGGCCCGTAGGCACCACCACCACCTACATCGCCGCCGCCGCCGTAGGCAGGAGCCGGCGCTGGTGGGGAAGGAGAAGGAGAAGGAGGAGGAGGAGGAGGAGGAGGAGGAGGAGGAGGAGGAGGAGGAGGAGGAGGAGGAGGAGGAGGAGGAGGTGGAGGGGGTGGAGGAGCACCTCCATAAGCGCCGCCGCCGCCTAAATATGTTCTTCTGGGTAGAGGCGAGCAAGCATGGACTTGGCTATTGGCTGCTTACAGAAATGCGCGGCAGCGGGTGCGAAAACGAGGAGAAAAGTGTAGTAGAAAAATGAGATATGAAGTACCGTTCAGAGCTAAGAAAAAGGAAAGCAGCGATCTTAGGGTAACATATAAAATACCATAAATAACTGAGGAAAACCGAGTTATGGAACGGACAAAAAGAGCCTCCAAGATGAAACCGGCAAAATGAGAATAAAATCAGACAACGTAAGAAACACATAATACAGAGAGGTGGGTGGATGGCTCGCTGCCGAGAAGGGCAGAGATATGTCTGACGAAACAGAGAAGACGTAGTGGACTTGACAAATTAAAATGACACAGATCAGACCGTTCACATTGACAACACAACGAACAGAGGACAACAGAAAGGGTGATGACCGCTGCCACAAAGGACTTCTATCTCATTTGTTAGCTTGCTCAATGACGATGAAAAAGGGCAAATCGCTTCCTGCGCCCTCCGGCATATCCGCCACCGCCTCCGGGCGCACCTCCATAACCGCCGCCTCCACCGCCGCCGCCGCCAGCATAGCCGCCTCCACCGCCGCCGCCGGCATAGCCTCCGCCGCCACCGCCGCCACCAGCATATCCGCCGCCGCCGCCCATTGTATATCCGCCACCGCCGCCTCCCATGGCATAGCCGCCTCCGCCGCCCATGGCGTAGCCACCCATCGGCATTGCGTATCCGCCGCCACCTCCTGGCGCCACAGCGTAACCGCCGCCGCCGATGCCCCCGCCGCCTCCACCATTGTCTGAAGAAAGTTATGCACATTGAACGATTTGCCTTAGATTGACAAAGAAGTGGTTCTGTTAAAGGAGATCGAAACTGAAGCCAAGCCAGTTTTCCTGACTATTGTAGTCGAAAACGGCAAGAGTGCCTTTAAAAGTATTCAAATGTTTCTCACCTTCGCATGGATTCGGGCACTGTACGCACATGCACCCGCACTTCTTCTTGGCGCACGGCTTGTACATGGGGCAGCCGCAGCCGCCTCCGCCACCGCCGCCGCCGCGTCCCGCCGACGCGATGGCCGCCAGGACGGCGACGCCGAGCAGCAGCACTAGATGCGTCCGCTGCATGGGTCTGGCCATGGGGGGGGAAAGCCATTGTATTCGAATGAATTGACAACTACATGAACATGAAACTATGTTTAGCGAATTGATGGCATCTTCTTGAATGAACTTTTTGACAAGACCTTCACGGATTAGGTTTAAAATGTGATTCTTTAAGTCTCTGAAAAGCAAAGAATACAGTAATTCTCGAACTATAATAAGCGATAGTTTTCTTCGAGCGAAACGAAGGCGAAAGGGACTGGCAATGAGAGAAGATGAAGATGAGAGGATTGCATGGCAAAGCATGACTGGCTAGCCATCTCTCTCTCTCTCTCTCTCTCTCTGATCTGAATGGCTTGTCTCCACTTTTATACCAGTTCATGCTTCTTCCGCGAGGAAAAGGGCGGGCGGCGAGGGCACCGTGTCATATGTTGTACATAACTTGTATTGAATACTCTCCGGCAGACAATCTCTCTTTTTGTTCTTTCTCTCTATCTCTCGCTCTCTCTCACTATCTCTCTCTCTTTCTCTCTCTTAGAGTAAGATACTCTTATCCTGTTTGATCTCTTCCTCTCTCTCTCTCTCTCTCTCTCTCTCTCATTCTCTCGCCTTCTCATCCGATTCCCTCGAGGAACACGGAAGAGGTGAGATGTCACAACTCATTCGTCTTGGTGTTTCAAAAATCTTTCGGCTACCGAATTCACACGGATACAGCAACACCGGATATACCCGAGTTACATACTGTGATCTTATCTCTCTCACTCACACTCTCTCCCTCTCTCTCTCTATCTCTCGCTCTCTCCAACTCTCACTCTATCTCTGTCTGTCTCTCTTTCTTTCTCTATCTCATCTCTCTCCTGTCTCTTTCTCTGTGTCTCTCAGTTCTCTATCTGATCTCTATCCAATCCACTTTCTAGTCCTCCCTTTTCGCTCTCTCTCTCTCTTTATCTCTCTCTCTCTCTCCCTCTCTCTCTCTCTCTCTCTCTAGCTCTCTTCAGAATTTTCAGCCACGGATTTTACTTGCGATCTTTGTTTAAAATATGCCTGAATAATAGTCTCCACTATTATTCAGGCATATTTTACGCTCCTTTTCTTCATCACTCAATTGATGAATCTATGATCGTTGGAAGCCCAAAATCGTAATTAGTTTCAACTTGACAGAAATGGTCAAGCTTACATGTGTATTTTTATCATTGTCTACACTTCTCGTATCGGTAGAAGTATGAGTAAAATTTAATATGATTAATTATCACGCTTTTTGAATATTATGAATACGCGAGAGTATGCTGAAGTCAAAAATACTTTTTTCAACATCCTATGAATAATTGCCCACGATTTTTAATTAATCTTGGCTCGTTGCGGCTTGGATCCGCTCTTTTCTGTACACATCTATGTATGTATGTACATACATATGTACATATGTATGTATGTACGAGCAATGGAGAACAAACAACAAAATTGATTAAGAATTTATTAATGTGCATACTCAACTCGTGCAGTTTCCCATATCTGCAGAGTAAGACCGCTGTGACTTTCGATTATGGCAATCACTTATCTCATTCATCTCTTCCCTTTCGGAACGGAATCCTTGGCTGAGCAGGTTGTCGGCTGCTTTTACTTACTGACAAAACAATAAGGCCAACTAGCGAAATGTCAGACGAGTGGAGGGAGAGAAGGGAACGAGAGATGGAAAGCGAGAGAGAGAGAGAGAGAGAGAGAGAGAGAGAGAGAGAGAAAATAGATGAAGGCACACACTCGAGTATATAGTAGACAAGATCAATTGGACAGCTTTTCCTTTATCTCACTCTTTTCCACTGAGGCAACTCTGATGGGTGGACTGTAGAGAACACAGCGATATCTTCACCACAGTATACACAGTATATAAAGACATGAACATTAGTAACTTGCAGTGGTGAATATCCTCGTCTTTCATTGTGAAGAGGGCTGATTGTATCCGCGTTGTTGTGGAAAAGAATGAAAGACAAACAGACAAAGAACAGGAGGTGCGGATGGGCGAAAACATTACCAGAAGAACCGATCCGCCCGTGGGTATGTTCGGCGTTATAAGATGGTTTTTGATTATGAAGAAAGGTGCAAAGAGTTGATCGAAAGAGTTAGAGGCTTAGAGTTAGAGAGGGAAAAAGAAAGAGAGATAAAGTGAGAGAGTGAGAGAGAAAGTGCCGAGAGAAGTGGAAGCAGCGACACTAACAACAATAACCGATAAAACCAAGAAGAACACTGAAGCACAAGGGCAGGAAGGCCTCCAAATCTATGCCTTTACATCCTCTCAATTCTATGCCTTCTTTCTGCTCTTCGCTTCTTTATCCTTACCATTACTTCTCTCTCTCCCTCTTTCTACCTCTTTATCTCTCGCTCTCTCTTACTCTCTCCCTCTCTCTTCCACTCTCTCGCTCTTCATTCACTCGCCCTCTCTCGCACTCTCCACCTGAATGCCAACACATATCATGTAAATATCACCTGGACGATGACAGCTGAGCAATTCCGAGTAACTCAACAAAGAAATGGAGATAAGTTATAAAAGCGGAGCGCATCCACGGCACTTTTCTTCGCGGTTGTGCGCGATAAATATCTTCCTTATTCTTCACTTTTTGACATTACAAAACTGTTAGTCGTTGAAATTTGATTGTTTTTTTTTGTACAAAGAAGAGTCAAAATTTGTCACCAATAAAGAGATAAATATATGAATAAATGTGTTGTTTCAAATTGGACATCTAAATCCAGCCTAGTCTACGCTGCAGAAATGCCATTGAGCACCGAGTGCAAGTGGCTGTTTCTGGTCGCTTTTCATAGTCTAGAGCTGGCCGTCGTAGCGCAGGGCTTCTTTGCTCCGATGAGAGAAGACTGCAAAATTGGGAGGAAGGAGGACAGGCTCATTTTCAAAATATATTAGTTAATTTGTTTGGATTTTTTTAATCTACACATACGATGTAGTAGCGGAAAATTAATTCGAGACAAATGTGTAGGATGCTGTGATTTATCATTTCTAAAAGCAAAAAGCTCCGGCTGATTGTGAGTAAGAGGGCAAAAAAGAGCTGTTAGGAATTTGGATAATTTGGATTAGAATTAAAATATTTATTTTGAAAAAAAAAGAATACCTGTCCAGCTGCCGGTTCTGGTCGGCGAAGGGCTTCTGCTCGAACGGCGTCTATGACATGAGCCGCGCACTGTAGCCGGACGTGTCGGCTCTGCGATCGGACAGGCACAGCTCCTTTATTCAAACTTGTATTCTTGGACTTGGGGCGATTGCGTTTGCATTAGAATTAGGGCTCAAAAGCTTATATCATGTATTGAGTTTGGCAACTGTGCCCTTGCCATTCATGGAATGTTGCTTTAATAAAACCACCGGTTCTACTAAATGTTCTATTCGTTAATATCATACTATCCTAGTATTGAATTGAATAAATAGATAAGAAAATAAAGAAATAAAGTAATGAATAAGCAGACACCACCGGCTGGGTGTCGACGACAACGACGCCGAAGCCGTTCCGGCCATTTCCGTTTCCGCCGCCGAGTCGCCTTCCGATGACAACGGTTGGTGCCGGCGCCAAAAAGGAAGAAGAAGCACGCGGCGGAAAAGAGGACAGCAATTCGGCGGTGCCGCGAGAGGTGCTTCCGGCACCGAGAGAAACTCTGGCAACGGGCGACTTTTCTCTCCCGCCAGACAAGGAGTTTGCATAGGTAGTCGTAGATATCTTGGAAAATATTCGAACATTATGAATATCCTTACTGTATACCTCCCATACATAATCTTTTACAATTAAATTATGTGAATAAAAATAATTTAACAATGTTGCTTGCTGTTCACAAGTATCCGAAATAAAATACAATTTTTCGTTAATCGTCGAGTGTGCCAAACGATTTGAACAACTCCAGTAAGGTCGCCTTTATTAGAGACCAGTGGTTAGAGTGGTTAGTGGAAGAACAGGAGAGTGAGATCGAGGGATGGAGAGAGAGAGAGGGAGGGAGGTTGTTAGAGTCGGAAATGTCTCGAGGGGAAATCAGTCGCTTCTCGGCTCAGAACGAGTCGCTCGATGTGACTGAGAAGGTCGTCTGATTTAAAATTTTACCCCGTTTTTTTACACGCTCTCCCATCTTTTATCTATATCTGTCTCCGTCTTTCTATCCCTCCCTCTTCTCTCCTCTCCCCCCTCTCTCTTTCTCTTTCCCTCTCACCCCCTCCTATCTCAATCTCTCCTATCTATCTTTTCTCTCTCTCCCTTTTTCCCTCGTACTGGTCTTGGCGCTGGAGCTTTCAGGATCGATGAGGGCGGCGCGCCTCTTCTTCAACGCCTCGCTCAGGAAGACGGACAAGCGGGGGACGTCACGGATCAAAAAAAAGAGGAATAAATCGGAAGAATTCCGCAAGAATTAAGAGAGATCAGAATTAACGCTTAATAATTCAGAATAAAAAGTTATTATACATTTAATTTGTTTAGAAATGCACATTAACTTCCTCGGCGGCGGGCGCCGGCGCTGGCTTGGCGGCCGGCTTTGGCGGAACGGGCGGCGGAGTGAGCGGGGCGCGCGAGGGAAGGAGCGAGGGAGTGAGGGAGAGAGGGGCCTTCCTGCCCTCGCCCCGACTGACGAGGGGAGAGAGACTGAAAGGGGGGCGGAGAGGGGGGATGATGGACACGACTGGAGTACGGCAACGGACAGAGGCTGCAATGGAAAGGGTACGGGAGGGAAGGACGTGACAAGAGTAAGAGAGAGAGAGAGAGAGAGAGAGAGAGAGAGAGAGAGAGATAGAGGAGAGAGAGTGAGAGACAGAGCAAAATATAGAGATATATAGAGAGAGGGAGGGAGATAGAGCGAGCGAGAGAGAGAGAGAGAAAGAAAGAAAGTGATAGAGAGAGAAAGTGAGAGAGAGAGAGAAAGTGAGAGAGAGAGAGAGTAACGCACAAATCGAGGGCCGACGAGTCGGAGTCGTCTCTCGCAGCGTGCACTTCCAGTCCAGCGGCGGCGTCCACGGATCGGCGCGGGTGTCCGTGACGTGGCGACAAGGGCGGAGGGAGCGAGTGGAGGAGAGTGAAGGCATGGGAGAGAGAGAGGGAGAGAGAGAATGAGAGAGAGAGAGAGAGAGGCAGCCGCTCGGGGAGGCGGAAGACGGGGGAAAGTGAGTGTGAACATTGAAGAGGAGACTATTTTTGCTCTTTCAGGAATGAATTATTAGTAATACATAATCAATATGTGCATGAAACTGCTTAGCAAGGAATAAGTTGATAACAAATATTGATGCCCTTTCATACACTCAAAACCATAAATCTTCTAATAATAATAGTTCGCTCGTGCAAATCACTTAGCCACATCTTCTCTCCCAAGTCCCTACTTTCTTCCCTCTTTTCTACTTTTGTTTAGACACTCGTGAAGACCCAGTGAATTACTGTGTTCTTGTGAATGGAGACAAGCTCATGCGATCATTATTATCTCTTCCAACAATAGAATACAACAGAAAGACCTGGTCAGATTCGATAGATTATCGCGAGGGAAAAAACATCAAAACCGTAAACGAAGTAGCAAGCTAACAACATGTAGACATGTGGCAAATAATGTCTTTAACAAGTTACATTATTCTATGACAGCGTTGATCCTAGTTCTACTTTGTACGTTACGGTCTCATTACAGAATACTGCTGAATTGAAATTTTCCTTATCTTAGAGAAGCAAGAGATTAAAATTAAAAATGAAATACATTCCTAAATTCATTTTAATCCGTCTTCTTTACTGGCGTCCATGCTGCGGAGAGCTGGTAGGAGACATGCATGGCGAAGAGGTGGATCTGCAGGGCAACGGCGAAGAAGATGAACCAGATGAACACCATCGGGAAGTAGCCCTGGAAAGAGAGAGCATGAGAACGAGAAAAAGAGAGAGCGAGACAAGCGATAGAGATGGTGAACGAGGAATGATAGATAGTTAGAGAGGGAGACAGAAAGTGAAGAAAGATAGAGTGACAGAGAGAGGGGAAGAGAGAGAGAGAGAAACAGGAGAGAGGATCGCTGTTGCATTTAATGTAATAGCCAAAGATTGCATGCCCTCAAATACCACAATATGCTGGCCCTTGATTGTCCTTATGATTTTATGCATCCTCATTTTACACATATTCAACATCATCCACGTGTGTTACTTATTATGCACCATAAATAATGAAAGGAGAGAGAAAAAAGGGAGGGGGCAGTACGAGGGAGATAAGGTAACAGAAATCCAAGCAAATGTAATTAAGATACTGGGCAGGAAACAGCTGAAGGAATAACTCCTTATTTTACCTCTGACTAGTAAATAAATTCAGAAATTTTTTTCCTTTGGTTGACTAGTAAATAAACTCAGAATTTTTTTCATTGGTATGATCGCGAATCTAATTCAATAGCATGTTTATTTCCGAGAATGCATAAAGGAACTCAGTTCAGGCATTAAAAGGTGTCGTCTGTGATAGAGACCTACGCTGATTTTGGTCCTTCCATACCCCATCCGGTACTTATTTAGGTGGGGAAAGTAATCCCAAGCAATCGATAGGTCCTAACCTTGAAGGTGGGAGTGTTGCTGTTGTCATTGATGAAGTAGTCGATGGCTTCGGGTACCTGCGAGCCCATTCCAATGACGCATGGCAGGATTCCCATGAAGAACTGCGCGTAGTAGTGACGATTGATCATTGCGACCTGGAGAGATTTCCATTCAAAAACTTTTTTTATCATTTCAATACTATGTAATAAAAACATGTCTTAACAGATAACAAGAAGAAAACGCTCGTGGCACTTCAAAGGTCAGATCTCTATTATTGTCGACGTAAGGGTAACAAGACTGTTTGCCTCTCATAACTTAAAACACAAGAAATTCTGCTAGATACTTACCTTATTCCTTGGGAACGAAAGGAAGCCGAATATGATGGCCACGAAAGAGAAGCACCAGACGTACTCCCAAGGGTAGGCCGAGGGGAGATCGAGCCGGTCCACGAGCTTGGAACTCACGCCAAACTCTCGCTTCAACACTTCAGAGCCCACCTCAAAATTCAATTCTTATTTTCCACCCTTAATCAACACAGAGTTATGATTTTTCGCTGTCATACGATATGACAAGAAAACTACTTGTAATAACGTGAAACACACTATGTCCAATGCATCAAAAATAATTTAGAATCGAAGATAGTCTATAGAATAAAAATGTTGAAAGGAAGAAAAGGTATATTTCGACAAAGAAAACGCAAAAATAAAATTCGTATGAAAAAAATTTAGCCTCTCACCTTGGTCCACATGAAGATTAGGACAAGTAGATGAGCGGCGAAGATGAACTTCAAGATGAACTTGTAGTTGGCACTCAAGAATACTAGATTTTAGTCTTAACAAGTCGTCAGCACTCGCAAATAAAATTTTAAAGGTGAAAGAGGATGAACATAATAAGAAACAGAAAAAAACTCATTCAAGATAAATATGGGAAACAGAAACACAGCAAGGATAAGAGTAGAAAATGCAAAAATAAAAGTTTTACGAAAAGATTGAGCCTCCAGGAATAGGTAGGAAGAAATTAAGAGTAACACAGACAGAGAGAAAGAAGAGAGAGAGGGGGGGGGCAAAGAGATGAGAGAGATAAGAGAGAAACAAAGATAATGAAAGGAATCGGATGCGAACCTCTCCTGGTAGTGAGCGGCAACCCGCTGCCGATGCAGAAAGTCCGTGCCATCTGTGCCTTGTGCACGTGGGCCAGCACGAGAAGACATTTTCTAGTATCTAGGGAAAAAAGAACAGAATAAGGTCACTAGACTAGCGTAAACCACACAATTACATGCGTTAAAACGACGAATCTTCTCAAACACACGGAATTCATCTCGAAAAAAGGACCAAAGAACTACAAAGTGTTGTTGCGATGTAACACACACAGATCGTACGTTTATGATTTGCGAACTCGGAAAATTCTGCCGTTTTGCGCGCGCTTTTCCTCCAGATCGCGTATGGTTAACGGCAATAGACGCGCGGTGATTTTTTGAGTTTGAATGTTCTGTATAAAACATTGAAATATTATGGTTAATGCTTTTAAAAGTGTGTTAATGTACTGATTTTAGTGGTCTTTCGACTCCGTAGATCGACTACTCTCGCTACGAGGGATACCCATGAAGTCTGGCGTAGCCAAGAAGAGAAAGTCCTCCGAAGGGGTGAGGTTTAGTTTCTTTGCCCTCTCGATTTATATATGCTCGTTTATCTGAATATTTGTTTTGTTTATTTTCTCGCCAATAAATAATGATCATTGCGTCTTCTAGCGCAACTCCTCCGCTTCTCGCTCCAACTCAAAGAAGAGTGCGTGGTATGAGCAGGTAAGTAATGATGTATCATTTCATCGTGCTTCATAGCTAATTATTTCACTCTTAATTACTTGTAGTTTGGGGGTGAGTAAAGTCTGCCATGCCACTCATGAGAACATATGCCGTCAGCTATTGTTCCCATAGCACAATTGCTTTTGTGAGATAGCATCCTGAAGTATACAGGGTTTAGAGCTCCGTTTTATGTGATTAAAAAAATATATGCAATACTTGTATTTTCATAATCAGCTTATGCTATTCCTAATATCTATTTATCATAAAAACAATAAATAAATATGCTTGCACAGGAGATGCAGCAGCAGCAAGGCAGCGAGAAAGAGCAGCGTCCCCGCCGCTTTTCCCTCTTTGGTGGTCTCCTCTCCAAGATGAAAAGTAGCAGCAAACTCTCTTCCTCTTCTTCCTCTCTCAATCGTCTCCAGGCAACGGCTGCTGCGAACAGTTCGGAGAGCTCTTTCCAAAGCTCGGAAAAGGCAAATTTTTGTCTTGAACTTTTTGACACCCAGCCATAAATATTTTCACCCACCCAAAAAAAACAACTCTTACTATCTGTTTCTATTTCCTTCATGTGCTATTAGTTTTTATTATATTTGAAGTCGTTCAAGCATTTCAAATTCTTGGAAGTTGCATTATTCTCTTTTTGATTGTTTTCAGTAGTTTTTGACTTTCATCCTTCAGAGCACAAGTTCATACGATAGTGCCCACTTCAAGCAGAACGAGAACCTCCACAACTTTATCCACGGAGGAGGACACGCGAAGGAGGATGAGGCTGGCGCGCCTGTCAGTTGTGGAGGAGCTACTTTTTTCATTTCAAAATCTGGCCTTTATTGTCGTGTTCCCACCGCTCATATTCAGCAGCTTTACCCGTGGTATATATCTTATATTTTCTATCGATCCTTATCCGAATCACGAGCGTATTCCATTTCTAATTAATAAGTTGAAACAGGGGAAAAGGTACCGACGATCTTTGACAGACCCACCCTGATTTTGGACCTTCCCACCACATTATTGACGAAGACTTTAGCGTAAACTCTACTATTTCAATAGATATCCATCCTGCTTTCAGGCCTACTACCTCCGTTCAGCAGCTTTTATTCCCTCTGTGTCGAAGTGCTTTCCCCGTTCTAGGCGAACATGACGAATGTCTCTTCTGACTCCTCGAGCAGCAACTACCCGAGCAGTGCCAGCTGCTGCACGACTCCAGTCAGCTCACTCATGAGAGGAGCTGATGACCTGAGACATTCCACCAGGTCTATCTAGTCTTATCTTCTTGCTAACTAGAACCTAGAATCATCTCAATCTTCCTTCTTTCGCACTTTATTTAGCCTCATTTCTTTGAACCTGTTCACTTGCTCTTTGAATAAAGAGAATTGTCAAGAAAGAAAAAGGCAAATATGGACTTGCTTTTTATGTTTTTTTTTTCTTTTGAACTCGCAGCCGAAAGATTAACTGAAAAAAATAATTTTGTATTTTTCTTTAGATCCATGCCAGTCCATACGCCGAATCGCGATGTGCAGAATGTCATTTCCAATGTTCGACGTGTCCATAGTAAGTCTCTCTTACTTTTTACCCGATCATCGGGAGTAATTTCCATCTTAAGCCCTTTTGAAACACGTTCAAGCTGTTGATTATGAATAATGGGAGCATCTAGCGATGTTAAATAATAATAATAAATTAAATATGAATCTTTTTCTCACAGGCGTGAGCGACAGTCCTTCCACGTGGCTTCGTCGGAAGTCTCTCCGTCTCCGTGGCAGACGACCTGAGCAAGACTCGGAGATGGAGCAGGTCAAGGAGGAGGACGGAGATGAGGACATGGAAGTGGGCTACGCGGGAGAGGAAGCAGCAGAAGGGGTTAGCAGGGATTCCCTGTAAAATTAAGCTGTTTCCATCCCTCCCCCCCCCCCCCCCCCCCGTTTGATCCCTTCTAAATATGTGCAATCTCAAATTACGAAGAACAAAGCAAGAATATCATTTTTATATTGATAGATATCGTACCACGAAACTACCGTAATCTCTTTAAATTGTCATGCCAATTGTTGTCGCGTCTCTGTAAATGAAATGCTCATTCTTTGTGACAGACAAAAGGGCGCGAATTCAAGACTGAATATTTGTCTCCATTAAATGATGACCATATCGCCAGTACTGTTTCAGCCTGATCCAGTGATCTGCACTGCCTCCATCGACAACGACAGACCGATCTCCGGCCAGCTCGCAACCACGCCCGCTCCTCCCTCTGCTACTTTTGTTGCCCCCACTCCGAGGACTATTGATCGGTTGGCATCTCTCTTTTTGAAAACGAATTGTATTGCATAAAATAAGTTTAATTTGTTTCCAGCTCCCGCTCAGCGGCTGCGTCGCTCTCTAAGAAAAAGTCGCTTCTCGTCCGGCGCCATAACGAATGTTTCTGTTTTTTTTTACGAATTTAGGCGATAATTAATCAAACAATTTTGTTCTAAAGATAAACCATTCGTCGTTTAATGTAATATTATTATAATCCCAAAATGTTCAGCTCCATACGACATCTCGGAGAGAACGGAGACGACTGCGGACTGCCAGACGATCACTCCTACCTCGGTAGCAACTCTTCCGCCCGGACTGCCCCTTTCCACGTCCGGCAAACTCAAGAAGCTCACTCCGTCCTCCACAAGTAGCAGCAAACTACAAAAGATTGGCGCGGTCTTGAAGAGAGGATTCAGCTCAGGTGGATACTGTAGCATTGTTTAATAGGGTTGTTTACAATAACTTAAAAGAATGCTGAAAAATATTAAATAATTAATGATCCCATTTTTATTTTGCATACAATAAATACAAGCTTTGCACAGGCTCAAGGATGCGCACTCCGGTCTCGTCAGGTGGTCCTGCAGCAATGGTTACTGTAGCTCGCAGACCGACCATGGGTAACTCCTCGTCCCGGCGGCTTAGAAGCGACGGTAACTGATTTTTGGGACTTGATGATTGAGATATGAAGTGCTTAAGAAGGTTCACTTTATTTTAATTTTAACATACATGTATTCTGCAATCTATTTCTAGTGCAATCTTTTAGATTGAATGAAAATAGTGTCTAATTTTTGCAGATCGCCGAATGAGCGATGTCACGGGGCTGGTTGCTTTGGCGATGAGTCCTTTATCATACCGAAAGGCGATGAGTCGGGGCGAAAGTTCAACTTCCATTCTGGTGAGAGCTATATTGATATATATAATGATTTGAAGTCGCTGGAAATATTTGTAATTGCAAACATTCCCACTTTGTTCTGCTTTTAAAACTGAAATAGTGGGCGTACTTTTTTGACGAGGTTTAGATGATAGTTTTGTTTCCAGATTACACCGAGTCTTTCGTGGAGACAGTGGAAACTATCTCCTGGACTGATGAGACCGACCCTCTCTCCCTCCTTGCTGCTCACTCCTTCGATGCAGTTGTTGTCGATGCCAAGCCCGACGGAACTCCGGGTTGGTATTTCAAATTTATTTTTTTTCCTTTTATTTTATTTTAAAATATTTATTTAAACAAATTTTCTTGCTTCTTCTGCTTGGTAACAGCACGAGAGTACAGTGAAAAGAAGCTTTATTAACTGGTATTTTAATAATCATCCTGTATTGGCTTGGAATGATAGCGTTATTAACACTGATTCATTGACAGTGTCTTCTTTCTCGGATGCTTTCATCACTCACTTCGAACTTCAGGAAGAGGTTAGGGCTGTTTTCAATCGTTTGGGCCAATAAGAATCAATGTTTGCATATATAATATGTGGAAGAGAGAAAGACCGCGAAAAAATTAAAGTGGTTATAAAGTGACGTTTTCTTTTTCCAGCTCTCCGAGGCAGTGAAATCTACACACAAAAATGGCATAATCAAAGTCGACGAAAACATCAGAGCGACTCAGTGCCCGTCGTGTAAGTTTATTTTATTATTTTTATATCACTCTTTTTGTAGCGATGCCTTTTTCCGATGCTCTTTTTTTCGGTTTTCCGTTGCTTTAAGCGAGATATTGTCTGGCACAAAATTGTTCCAAGTACTTGTTCATTTCCAATGTTTGATGGTTGGACTAAAACCAAGATGATGTTGTGAAAGTAAACGAACGATAACTTGACCCAATGAAATAAATTCCAATGAACACTGGGTTGGGAATGGGGTTTGGGGCCTGGAAAGCAAGGTGGGTAAGAGTAAAACAGGATAACCATATTAAAGTCAAGGTTATAATTGGTTCTGGTGCAGCTCAAAATCTATGTGGGTCTCTGAAATCGACGGGACCTTTTTAACGCTGCTTTATATTCTCCTTGATGAAATGTTCAAGTTCAGATGTCATCTACATTGTCGTGAAGGAATCTGATGTTGCGAAGCAGATTCGCATTGGCTACGAGGCGGCGCTCACCTTTGCCTTCCAAAACGACGCTATTCATTCACTGGTTCGTTCAAAGTGGGATTTTTTTTAAAATTTAAACATGATATACAGTAATTTGTTCATTACATCAGAGAAATCCTACTTAACCCCTCCCCCCTCTTTTCAGCTACTTCCCCAACTCTTTTGCAACAACGAGAACATGACTGCGGACCCGGCGCTGGCGGATTCCATCGTACTCACCGTCTACAGGGCCTTTGGTCTCCTGAGCGGAAGATGTGGAGTGAAGGTACGGTAGTTGGTCCTTCCTTGGCAGCCTATTGTTCTCCTTTTTCTGGAATTTTCTTTCCTTTACTGTTCTTTTCTTTCCTTTGTTAAACAATTATTCTGCTTTACATTAGCCTCTTTTGTAGCTGAGCGAGATTTCACTGACGGGTGCCTCTGCCGAATGCACGGCTTTGCTCAAGGAGCATCTGGGCCAGCTCATCCAGGAGAAGGTTTCTTTTCGACCAGTTTGGATAATGAAAAATATGGTGCTTATTTTATTTTCTATTTTTTTTCTAAATTAGTCACCTCCCTTTCAGTCAAAGACCCCCTTTCACCACGTGTGTTTTTACTATATTCACTTGAGCTAGTTTGCTCTGACAGGGTAAAAAAAGATTTCTCCTCGAGTTCTTCTGAATCCTTCCATTACAGCAGCTGAGCAGCTCCCGTCCGCGGCTTTCTCAAGCGTCGAATATCAGTTTCTCCACTCGATAATCCTGATCGCGAAAGAATCAAGTGCTTTTTCCTTTGCTCCCTTTTGAAGTCAACTTATCAATTTTCATGTTTCCTATGCGTTACTTTCAATGTCAATGCGATTTTACACGATCCGTCAATCAAAGATGATCTTGTAGATTCTGTAGTTGTCTGCCTGCCTTCCTTTCCATTACTTTTCCATGCAATACTCCTTGCACTATGACGGATGTCTTCTGCTCAGCATTCTTTTTCTTTCTCTCGTCATTTCTTCACTCATCGCTTCAGCTGCCCTTGTGCTAGGCTAAGTGCTAATCTGTTTCAGTTTTATCCATTCTATTTTTCATGTATCTAAAATGCAGCAATTCACCTTTTATTTAGTTTTTATGTCATGTCACATTCCCATCATCCAGAAAGCATTTTTGTTTTTACCAATCCCAGAAACGTACTCATGCTTTTTCGTCTTCCATTCTATAACTTTTTAATCGAATCTTATCGCCGAGCATCTTTATTATTCTCTCTCTCTCTCTCTCTGCTAGTGATGACTTTCCTAGTTTCGAGAGGAGTCTTATTATGAATCTCATGTCTAGTATTTCGAGAAATGAGGATATCGAGTGATGAAGCGTATTCAATGCCAGAAAATATCAGTGCAGCCGACAAAAAGAAATAAGAAAGCCAGGCGGAAAATACACGCGAAATGATTGCAAAGTTGCACATGAAAATAATTACCCGAGTCGAGGAAAGGTTCATTGATAAAAATGGAGAGAGGAGGAGATGGAAAGTGTTCGAAAGGATAAGTCAGGTCTCCTGACTAATAAGGAGAGGTCTAATGGTAAGGTACTGATAGGAGTGGTCGTTTATTGAAGATGATTGGAGAAGTATGGCAGGACCCCTAGGGGGTCTCAATTACCCCTAAGATAAGCAAAGAGACCCCTAGGGGGCATGCTGGAAGAGAAGGACGACAAAGATGACAGATAAGACGACGACCAACGCGAGGAGCAGAGCGATCAGGAAGGAGGTCTTCTTGCCTGCAGAAGAAGCGGGTAAAGGGATTCATTATTTTGTATTTTTTTTTTATAAATGGGGTATATTATTTTAGCAGAATTAAATAAAGTGCTAAAATGTCCATTTCCTCGTCCTTCTAATCATTCATCTCTCTCTCTCTCTCTCTCTCTCTCTCTCTCTATCTCTATCTCTCTCTCTCTATCTGTTTCGCTCATGAGCTCGCTCAACCTATTTCTCTCTCTCTCTTTCTCTCTCTGTCTCTCTCTCTCCTTCTCTCTTTCTTTCTCTAGCCACTCTTTCTCCCTCCTCCCTCCCAACCTGTCAAATGTCCTCCGTCTCTTCCGCCACCGACTTCCTTGCCGAAGCGGAAGAGCTCTCTCTGCACGAGTTGGCCGTTCGTCTCTTCAGCCGGGGGAGAGAGGCTGCATTTGCATATTCTTTTCTTGGTACAAAATAAAGAACCTACGGAAGGTTAGAAATATAATTTGACATAATGAATAGCGGATACAAAAACGCATTGAGAAGATAGCGAAAGGTGAAAAGTGTTGCTTGAAAAGGCTTGAAGCTGCTACTGGTAGTTAGAAGAAATTATGCATAAGTAACATAAATGATATTAAATGATGAATTTTTCTCTCTCTAATAAATCTTCAATATAATTTCTTACCTTATGGTGATGGGCTGCATCTTGGCGCGGTCACGCGCCGAGAGAGCGGACGCGGAAGGGAGGAGAAGGGGGCGATGAGTGGGCGAGTGGGAGGGAGGGAGAGGAGGGGGCGCATGGTGCGGCGCCGAGGAAGAGGCCGCCGCCGCCGCTGCCGCTGCAGAACACGACGCGACCGACTCGCGGACACTGGAAAGCGGCGCGAGAGATTATAAACTTGGTGGTGGAGTACTCAGGATATGTGAGAAATAAATGATATTTTAATTAATTTAGAAGCTCTGAGTAAATTTCAAGAATGTATGAAACTTGATTTAAGTAAGTGGAAAGAAATTACACAAATGAGACAACTAATTTGGAGCACATCAATAAAGATTAATTAATTCGATTAAGTAAAGTGGAAAAGGGCACATGATTTAAATAGAAAATGAAAATAACTTTGTAATGATAGAAATAAAATCGAGAATAAAGCAAAAATTGAACGTACTCCCGGACGAGTGCCGGATTGATGACGTTCTTCGGGATGTTGTAGTCGTCGTCGATGGCACAGTTGCCGCTGCTGCGGACAACGGTGGAGGACGGCTTACGAGGGGTGTTCATGTAGCTGCCAGAGACTGGCGGGGGAGGAGCGGGAGGGAAGAAGTCGTCCATCTGCAGAGAGAGAGAGAGAGAGAGAGAGACAGAGAGAGAGATAGGAGGGAGAGATAAGAGAGAGAGAGAGAGGGGAGAGAGAGTCAGAGAGATAGAAGCCGACAGAGAGGGAGACTGAGATATTTTATAGCAAACCACAGGATAAAAAGCAGAAATGGTACACACATAAATCAAGACCATCACATTTGCGCGCATGATAAAGTAGCCAGATAACATATTATCAGTTCAGTTGTCTTCCACATCCAAAGTGATGTACTATTATTCCGAGACACGCAGAGAGAGAGAGAGAGAGAGAGAACAACGATAAAATAGTGAGGAAGCTGAGAGTGGGCAAACGCGCGTTCTTGTTGCGATCAGTACAACAGAGATGAGACTTGAGGGAGAGGAATAGAGAAGGAAAGATAGCGAGAGAAAGAGAGTGAGAAAAAGAGAGAGAGAGAGCGGTGAGAAAGAGACAGAACGACGATGTAAAAGGAGTTCTGTGTTCGAGAATGAAGGGAAAGAAGTGCCAGCGTGAGTCATCGTTCTTTTCCAGTCGGAGGGTGCGGTCAAGCACGGAAAAAGAGATGCGGTCTGCATACAGACTGAATAGAACAACGAGATGGAAGAGGGAGAGAGAAAGAGCGAAAGAGAGAGAGAAAGAAAGAGAAGATAAAGTGAGAAAGGGAATGCGGGATAGAAAGAGGGACGGAGAGAGAGACAGAGTCAGTGAGAGAGAAAGAGAGAGAATGAAGTTATGAGTGGTGATCCGACAGCCTCTCCAAGATGACTCTGACACCTTGAATCAGCTGGTAGGCCCGTTCCAGCTACAGCTAATCATACGGAGATGGAAGAGTCGATGTGTCAGAGATGGCCATGAATCGCAGGAGTTTTCCGAATGGAAGAACTGGGATTGGGATTGCCTTAGGGATCTTTTTATTCATTTGCCAAAAGAAATGGAATTTTGATCTCTGATCAATTCACATGAGATCAGAAATAGAAAAAATATTCCTCTATCGTGAGAAAGTGTACATGAACTAAAATAATTGGAAGGAAAGTAATAAGAAATATCTTTTAACTTTTACAATTAACCTTGATCTTTGTGGCAATCACATGCACTTTATTTCTATGCAATCTCTTGTGGGAGAGTTATAATTATCTTCTCATGTACATAGAGCAGAAGAACAACTTTATAAACGAGGCTATTTGTATTGAATAATCTCAATACAATGGCTGAGAAAGTTGTGCTAGATCACAATTAAAGGCAATTCCCTTCAAACGTAAAAGGAGAGGACTAATTGTAAGCGGATAAGAGAAGAAGATCTGTATGTGTCCGAAGAGAAGTTGAGAGGGCGTTATCACAATTGTCGCTTAGAGAGCACATTCGAGTCCATTTGTCTTGAATATCATGAGATATCAGTGTATAAATCGTATTATAGCTCAATGCATAAATCTATCGAGATCCTTCTGCTGGAACAGCCAATAGAATGAGCTTTACATTGATGCAAGATTGAAAAATTCACAATAGCACGTAGAGAGGAGGGGTGATCAAAGTGTAATATTGTAAAAAAAAACAATTGAAAAGTCCCTTTCAATCATAGCTGAGAGATTCTCCGGAAGATAAATAGGCTGGGCAAGAGGCCTGAAGTTTGAGAGTTGATAACTCGGAGAGGGAAAGGGTTCAAACAAAGAGAGAGAGAGAGAGAGAGAGAGAGAGAGAGAGAGAAAACAATCAGTAATATTATGTTTTTATGACCTGCTGACCGCTTGCATCGTACAAATGAACAAAGCAAGCTGCCGCTAGTCATCGTGGATGGGAGGGAACTCTCAATCTTATCATCTCATGGACATCTTCGGCAATAATAAAAGTTAATGATTAGAGGGGCAATTACTAAGGAAGAGGCGCTGAAGGAGACGATGATTAGCAGCAATTAAAACAAGCGAGGAGATATGGCTTGCGGCCACTGTGTTTACCGGATGAGATGTGGACATTGTTGTGAGAGAAGGGGAGAGAGACAGAGAGATAGAGATAGACAGAGTGAGAGGGTTAGAGAGAGAGAGAAACAGAGAGAACGAGAGTTATAGAGAGATAGAAAGTGAGACGGGAAGAAGGGAGTGAAGGTCGCTAAGTTTACAAGAGGCAATGCGCGGTGAGGTCGCTGATGGTTTGACTAATCTCGCACACACTCAGCAGTCTACCTGAATGAAGGGTTAAGACTGCGGTGGGCGGATAGAGAGAGAGAGAGAGAGAGAGAGAGAGAGAGAGAGAGAAAGAGAGAGAGAAAGAGAGAATCCTGTGCTGTTATGGAGCTAGCAAGTTGAAGAATATGGAAAGGGTTGACAAATATCAAAGTAGATAGATGGAGAGGCAAGCCAAGAATGGAAAAGTGTGAGAAAAGCAAGCGAACTCGACTCCGGGGGCGGCGGGCATGAATGCGCAAGGAAGACCGAGAACGGACTCTGGACTTGCACCGGCTGAGGACAGCAGGGGAGAGTTGGGGAAGAAGATAACTAGGAGAGAGCGGGAGAGAGAGAGAGGGAGAGAAAGAAAGAGAAGAAATAGGAAGGTGAAGAGTTGACTCGAAGAGAAAGGAGAAAGCTATCCCTGCTAACAATGCTACAAATATTGGCACCAATTTTCAAGGAAAGGCAATACGATTAGATTCTGGGGAGAGGAGGAGAGAATTAGGGAACATGGAGAAAGAACGAAAAAAGTAAGTGTGAGACAGAGAAAGAGAGAGAGGGAGAGAGAAAGGGCGAGAGATACACGGAGGTATGTAGAAAGAGAAACAGTTTCTGCCTTTCTAAGAAAGCAGCCTAACAGTATTATATGCCGGGGGCGGCGGGCGGAAAGAGTCATAAGTGCTTCGTTTTCAATTATGAAAAGGGAAAGAAAATGCGAAGACGTCGGCGAGTTCTTGCATTTTTTGCAATATCTAATTCAATTTATACTTGTCATAACAAAGAAGCAATGCTAGTTTGCTGACAAAGAGATTGTCAGAAAAGTAGAAGGGAAGGAGTGTGAGAGACTGAGAAGGAGAGAGAGAGCGAGAGAGAGAGAGAGAGCGAATCTTGCAGAGGAAGAACGACATCTCCTTGCACGAGGAACGTAGAAGATTGGATTGGTAAGGTTTCTTATTCAACGAGAGCGACAAATAGCCGTGATTCCAGGAAGAATCAGTTTATGAAGCGGACTAAATGAGCTTGTTGGGTGATGAGGAAGAGAGTGAGAGAGAGAGCGAGACGAGCTAAGAGAGAGGGAGAAAGAGAGCGAGAGAAGGAGAGTGAGAGAGAGAGCGAGACGAGCTAAGAGAGAGGGAGAGAGAGCGAGAGAAGGAGAGATATAGAAGAGAGGGGGCCGACCAAAACAAATGACATGGAGTGGAAAAATGATGGTTGGTTTGTTTGGCGTGAAATCCATGAATTATGAATGTGGTGATTGAAAGCGGTGGAGAAAATAAATGAAAAGTGGCCACGGTGGAAGATTAGAGGAGCAGACAGCGAGTATAAAGGGAAATATGGAGAAAGTGGAGAGAGAGAAAGAAAGAGAGAGAGAGAGAGAGAGAGATAAAAAGGGAGCGAGAGGGAGAGAGAGAGAGAGAGAGAGAGAGGAAGAGAGAGAGAGAGAAGGGGAGCGAGACGGAGCGAGAGAGAGAGAGAGAGAAGGGGATGCGCGCCAAATTTTGCTGTCTATAATTGATGATGTACATACATGTTGTGTAGAATTCTAGGCTTTCGCATTGAGAAAAGAATATGCGACATTTGCAGATAAAGCTGATGTTTTTATGTCTCCCAGAAATAGGAAGGGCTGTGTTTGTTTATGCATACTTGCCATGGGCAGCATTTAGCCTCTTTCCATTAGATTGTCCCCCGTGAAGGAGGGCCAAGAGTATGGATGCTAGACAAAAGTGGAGAGAGAGAGAGACAGAGAAAGTGACCAAGGAAGAGAGACGACAGAGAACTAGAGAAAGAAAGAGGAGAGGAAATGCGCAGAGGGCTGCCCCATAGATGGATATCTGAAGGCAGGCCCGGAAGTTCCAAGGTCTTAGGACACTCTTCATGGGTCTCGGCCCCAGGCATGGGAACGGGGAGAGGAGGAAGAATGTTTTTCGTGAGTGCCTTGCTGTCTCTTCTTCTTCCTCCTTTACTGTCTCTCGCATGTTTTTCATTCCCGTATTTTTCTGAACTTATTCGGCTTTCTCTTTCACTTTCTCTCTCTTTCTACTTTCACCCACTGGCCTGTAGCTCCTTATTTTACCGACTTGAGACATGGATCACAGAAATAATTGTAAGAATGAAATGGTAAAAAGGCTCTCTCTCTCTCTCTCGCTCTCTCACCCAACCCAATATCTCTCTGCCTCCTCCCTCTCTCCTACCCCTTCTTTCTCTGGTGTTCATTATTTCTGCAGTCTCCTCTTTGGCCATGAAATACGCAAGCCCAGTTCTAGGATTTCACGTCGGCTCGCGCAACGTTGACAGATGGACGAATGAGACAGGCATGCATGACCGATTCCGAGATTGGAGTGAGGAAGTGAGAGAGAAGACGAGGGAATGAGAGAAAACAGCAGAATAAGAAGGAGAGAGAGAGAGGAGAAGTTGAGATGATTACAGAGAGAGAGAGAGAGAGAGAGACATGAGAGAGTGAGCGAGAGAGGAGAGCAAAAGAGTTAAAGGCGGTTACAAAAGTTAGGGCGAACGTTACAACAGCAAAATTAAAATGTCTTAAGAAAATGGATAAACTAATCAAGTGTGCTCGCTTTTATTTTATTCACGTTCTTATTAAACGTAATGATATAAAAAAATATACTGGGAAAGTTTGCTTTCTTCCACATCAGAATGAGCTATGCAAGCCGTGCTGCTTTTCAACAGTTCATTGAGAAAAGAGGCGAGAAGGACAGGAGGACTTGACTTCGTGTTTGCTGGCACGTGTGCAGGATGGGGAGGAAAACGAGAGTGGAAGAGGGAGAAGAGAGTGAGTGAGAAAAAGAGAGAGAGGGAGAGGGAGAGAGAGAGAGAGAGAGAGAGAGAGAGAGAGAGTAAAAGAATAAGATGAACGGAAGAGAAGAGTTCGAGAATTAACGAGATATAGCAGAGTCGGAAGGGAAGTTGGAAGAGCAAAAGAGAAAAGAAATAAGTATTTAAGATGGATAAGAACTTACGAAGAGTTCAGGAGGCAGAGAAAGAAGAAGGTTAAAAACAACTAATGGATAAACATGAGGATAGCACTCACGTTTGTGCCGTGAACAGAAGAGAGAATAATAAATAAAAGAGAGATGGAGAGACAGAGGAAGCGAAGGAGGGAGAGAGAGAAAAAGACAGAGAGAGAGAAACAAAGAGAGGGAGAGAGAGAAAAATGCGGAGAGAGGGTGAGAGAGAGAGAGACTCGGCTGAAGTGGCTAAAGATTCGCACTGGAAAAGCTGTAAAGACAAGAAAGTTAACTTTTCATGGGAGAAGTACACGGATTCCGAGAAGTTTCAAGGTATAAATAGCTCATTCACCTCAGTTAGTGATATATTGACTGGAAGCAGCAAAGAGAAGAAGGCACTTTTCACTTCGCAGAACTCTGCTTGAGAGTGACTCTTTAGAATTCTGCATGATGCAAAAAGAAGACTGCGAACTCATTTTGCTGCCTTTATATTACGTCACACTTCTGCAAGGGCAAACTAAATAATGCATTCATTATACTTCTAAATCAACATGATATGGAAGATCGTTTACGATCTAAAAATAATTTTTTAAAAGGGAAGACTACTCGCAAATGTTTCAAGCAATACGTTTTTCCAAGTAAAGTCCTTGAAGACCGTGGCCACTAAAGAGAAGCCCTCGGGCAAAGGGTATGAAGGAGGTGCCAGCGGGTGGGGGAGAGTTGGGTGTCCTTGCTGGTACTTCCCATAATTGCCTTTTCGAGCCATGCTGTGCAGGTTGTGCACGAAGATGCTATTTGGAAGAAGCACTTTCTATCTCTCGCACACTCTTCCGCTCTCTCTCCCTTCCACTCTCTCTCCCTTCCACTCTCTCTCTCTCTCTTCCACTCTCTATCTCTATCGTTTCCTAGAACTTTTTCATTTTATCCCCCACACCCTACTCCATTCTAGTACCTTTCTAACTCTTCATGGCTTCCTGTTACTCGATCCCTTAGGGCATTCCCCAAACGTTCCAATGTTTTCGCCTTTCAGGGAAAGAAGAAGGGATAAAGAGAAGAAGAGGGGGTGAGAGAGAAGGTAAGCGAGAGAGATAGAGAAAGAAAGAAAGAGTAAAAAAGAGTGACGCAAACGGATGACTTTGGCCAACTTGGTATATTCTTTAGCAAGGGAGCTAATGAGAATTTGCTCGGGAAGAAGGAGACGACCGCGCATGATGAAAAAAAGGAGGAAAAATCGACTGGTCCTTGTTTCTCTCTCTCTTCCTCTCTCTCCCTCTTCTCTATCTCTCTCTCTCTCACTCTCCCTATGCGCCATTCATTAGCTCTCTATCTCAACCTCTTCCGATCTCCCCTGATCACCTTTTCCTCTCTCTCAGTCACACTCTCTGTCGGTATCCTTCCAATACATGAAAGGAAAAAGAGCGTTGTCGCGATTGAAGAATGGATCGGATCAAGAAGGGCCGAGTGGGTACTCCCTGAGAACAAGGAGAGAGAGAGAGAGAGAGAGAGAGAGAGGAGAGAGAGGCAAGGGAGAGGGAGAGAGAGAGGGGGAGAGAAGGAGAATTTTAAAGAGAAAGAAAGAGAGAGAGACATAGAGTGTAGGAGGTACAGAGAGGGAGGAGAGAAGAGAGAATTAGAAAGAGAAAGAAAGAGAGAGAGGAGGAGGGTGAGAGAGCGAAAACACATCATATGTATGAAATAATTAGCTAAGAATTTGTCAGAAAAGTGGGAAGAGAGAGGATGGACTTCTGGGACGAGGGAGAGAGAGAGAGAAGGAGTGTGGGTGAAAAAAAGAGCGAAAGAGAGAAACAGAAAAAACAGAATATCAGAGCGAGAGAGAGAGAGAGAGAGGGAGGGAGAGGGAGAGATAAAGAGAGAAAGAGAGAAGAGAGTGAGAGAGATAAGACTGATGGCGTAGGATGGATTGATCTTCCAGGTACAAGTGATGTGTGCAATTCATTTAGCAATGACGAAGGTGTTTCTTTTCCTCTCTCTCACTCTCCCTCTGTTTCCTCTTTCTCTCGATCACTTCCCAATCTCTCTGTCTCTCCTTTCTCTCCCACGCTTTCGCTTTCTCTCTCTCTATGCTCTTGATCCTCCATTCGTTTTTCACTTTCCTTTATCCCTCTTCTTCTGGTTCCCTTTTTATTCACTGATATTCACGACAATCGCTACGGACAAGAGGACGATGGATGAACGCCTGGGAATCTGAAAGGGCTTCTGGCTTTAGCCTCCTTCTCTCTCTCTCCCGATTTCTCGTTAACCCTTTCTCTTTTCATCTCTCTCTCCCTCTTTCTCTGTAGCTATTTCTGTCTTCATATATCTCTCTATCTCGTACTCTCTCTCTCATACCCTCTCGCTCTGAATCGCCGCATCTCTCGTGAACTCCATCTCTCTCTCTCCCTGCTCTCTAAATCTCCATCGCCTTCCGCTTCCACCTTCTCTTGTTTCTGCTTGCTGCTTATTGCTCGATGGCTTTTCGCGGGGCGAGGAAAAGAAGGAACATGGGAAAGTGCCTTCCATTTCATGTTCATGAGGCGTGCAATCATTCTCTTATCAATCTTTTGACCTTCTTCAACATGACATCCAGAGGCACATATCGTATAAAAGATTCCAGGCAAAAACGTTGGAGACCTCTGTTGAGATCTGTGGGAAATAGAATGAGAGGATCATCGCCAGACTGCGAGAGGGAAGAAGAGAGAGTGTGTGCAGAGAAGAGTGAGAAAGAAAGAAAGAAAGAGGAAATGGGAGGAAAAGAAACGAGATTATGTGTCGGCGGTCATCTACAATTCGATGCATGTGACGAAGGCACGTGGGAGCAGAGATGGAGAGGAGGGGGAGAGAACACTGATCTCCAGTGGACTGGCAGATCTTCGATAGAGAAAGGGATCGTGGGAGAGGAGAGAGAGAGAAGAGGGAGAGTGTGAGAGAAAGAGAAGAGATAGGAGGTGGAGTTAGAGAGAGAGAGCGAGCGAGAGAGAGAGAGAGAGAGGAGAGATGGAATGAAGCTTCTCTTTTTTCGCCAAGTGGACTTCCCGGCAGAGTTGAATGCGAGTGCGAGTGCTTTATGATCTCATCCTCTCATCCAGTGGGGAGGGGGGGGGGAGTGAGAAGTCGTAGATGTGTGGCTGTTACTCTTCTCTCTTGAGCGTACCGGGTGGCACAGGCAAATAGAAAGAGACAGAGTGAGATGGAGAGAGAGGGAAGGAGAGAGAGAAGGAGAGAGAGAGAGAGAGAGACAGAAAGAGAAAAGGAGAGAGAGAGGAAAGGGAGGAAATCGCGAAGGAGGAGCATCCTTACTTCGTGGCTACATTTGAGGTGAATGTTTATGATCATTCGCGGAGAAACATGGAAAAATCATATACTTACAACTAACGCTTTTTTCCGTTCTAAAATAGAAACACTCAAAGATAATTACAATTATCGCAGAGTGAGAGAGAAAATATTCCTGCAGTCTTACAATTAGACTGATCTCCGCTGCCAGTCCATTAGCCGGATTGTACTTCCCTCTGTCTCCCTCTCTTCTCTTCCTCTCTTCTTTCTCCCCTCTCTTCTTCTCTTCCTCTCTTCTTCCTCTCTTCTTCTCTTCCTTCCTTCTTCTCTCCCTCTCTTCTTCTCTTCCTCTCTTCTTCTCTTCCTCTCTTCTTCTCTCCATCTCTTCTTTTCTTCCTCTCTTCTTCACTTCCTCTCTTCTTTCTCTTCCTCTCTTCTTTCTCTTCTTTCTCTCCATCTTTTCTTTCTATCTTTCGCTGTTCTCCTTTCCTTTCATTCTCCTTCGGAACGGCAAAGGCCATTTTACACTCCGTCACCCTCTCCATCCTCTGTGATCTATGAAGCTGATCTGACAGCGCTATCTGTCTTGGATGCCGGAGGCAGAGACTGGATTCGCGCGCCATTTGACAGAGAGGAGGGAAAGAGAGAGAGAGAGAGAGAGAGAGAGAGAAAGAGCGAGAGAGAGAGAGAAAGAGAGAGAGAGAGAGAGAATATGTGAGGTAGCCAGCGAAAGGAGGAATGAGAGGAGAAAGTAACCGGAAATGAACAAGCAACAACACGAGTGAAGAGAAGAAGTGGACTGAAGAAGCCGTTCTGGTTGAGAGGGCAGAGAGAGAGGGAGAGAGAGAGAGATAGCGAGAGAGAGAGAGAGAGACAGGGAGGGAGAGAGACAGGGAGGGAAAGAGACAGGGAGGGAGAGGGAGAGGCGGGATGAATTGGATAAGTTGTTTTGATGGCCTGACTCATCAATCGTGAAGCAAAGACAACGTGCTAGATGAGAAGAGGAGAAGCCGGCGACTTTTGACGTCACAGGGCACAAACAGACACCCGGAGGCTAAATTGGAGGAGGACGAGAAGAGGAAAGAGAGAGTGGACAAGGAGGAGGGTTGATGGCAGAGACTGGGAGTGAGAGAGTTTGAGAGAGCGTGAGATATTTAGAAAGTGAAAGAATGAGAGAGTTAGAGAGAGAGAGGGAGAAGGAGAGATAGTGAGAGAGTGATATATTAAGAGAGTGAACGAATGAGAGAGCTAGAGCGAGAGGAAGAAGGAGAGTAAGACAGAATTATGAAGAGAATGAGGGAGTGCAAGAGAGAGAGAGAGAGAGAGAGAGAGAGAGAGAGAGAGAGAGAGAGAAAGAGGGAGATGGTGACAGAAAAGAGAATGACAAGCAAAGAATGAATGACAAGTGAAACGTGTAGAAAAGAATAGCGACATCCACTAATATTGGACAACAATGGAATATCTGGAAAAAAGTAGCGATATGTCAAAAG
This sequence comes from Allodiplogaster sudhausi, assembly GCA_945643635.1. Lineage (NCBI taxonomy): Eukaryota > Metazoa > Nematoda > Chromadorea > Rhabditida > Diplogasteridae > Allodiplogaster > Allodiplogaster sudhausi. The sequence continues at coordinate 3,828,558 of CALZFC010000033.1, read as the reverse complement.
CATGTTTGCATACAATTGTATGTACATACGTCAGCTTGCTAAAAAATTCTTTATTCTTCAATAGCCCTTATTTATTTCACGCAAAATTAACCGAGAATCTACGAACTCTATTGATCTCTCTTCATGTGCTCTCTCGCGTCCTCTCGCACGAGAGTGAGAGAGAAAGAGAAAGAGCGAGAGAGCATAGAGTCAAAAAGGAAAGAAAACTAGAAAGTGATATGACAGCTGATTGTTAGTTTTGAGGAGCAAGGCGCACAAGATTCCTCATGAACATGAGATCACAGAAGGGTCACGTTTCGTGAAGAGAGAAAATGGAGCATTGACCTGTTTGGAGCGTCAGCAATATCGTGGTATTAACAATAGACCTTTTTGATGTACAATTAGAACGGTTGTTGATTTTTATAGCGAGCAGGATCGATAAAGTCAGTATGGAAAGAACGGGGAGGTAAGATGAAAGGAGCGAGAGAGAGAGAGAGGGAGCGAGAGGGAGCGAGAGAGAAAATATAGAAGAGAAGGAAGTGGAAGAAGAAGCCAAAGAGTGGCGGAACCAGATGTCGCGTGGCAGTGCTGCCGTATCGGAGGAAGCAATCAGGCAGGGCAAGACAAGCCAGATTGACAAGATGGATATGGAGAGAGAAGGATGAGGGAATCGGAGAGAGAGAGAGAGAGAGACAGAAGAGATATGCACAGAGAGCGAGAAAGAGAGAGAAAATGAAAGGGATTTTTAACCAGTGCTGATCTGAGCGAATTTTTTTTAGATAGCGGAATATAACATAATAATTAACTTTAAAGGAGGTGCATCTTTGTGGGGGAAATAACGATCTCTCTAGATCTACGTAGATCATAAGACACGTCGAGTGGGACAGAGTGCTTATGAAATGAAGAGAGATAGCGGTAAGCTGAGACTGCTTGTCTTTCCTCTCCCTCCCTCAGGGACTTCCAAACGAGAGAGTGAGGCCGCCCTGAACTATACCCCTCCCGCCTCCTGCGACGCTGCACAGCTGCGGCAATATGTAGAGGTCGTGCATTTATTTCTCTCTTTCTTTCTTTCTCTCCCTCTCTCTCTCTCTCTTTCTTTCTCTCTCTCTCTCTTTTCATCTCTCTCTCTTTTTTCCTTCTTCTCTCTCTATCTCTCTCTCTCTCTCTCTCTCTCTTTCTCCCTCTCTCCGTTTACTCTCCAGTCAATTGCTTCTCTCCTATTCTCAACTCGAACACTCCGTTTTGGAAAGAAAAGCAGAAAAAGAGGTTGCGTGGACAAACTCGGTACACGATGTATGCATTCTCAGGCAGTCACTTTGAGAGAGATGACATGATGATGAGGGTATTGTTGTCGGAGAGAGAGAGAGAGATCGAGATAGAGAGATCGAGATAGAGAGAGAGAACGAGAGTGGGAGAAAGTGAGAGCGACAGAGAAAAAGGGAGCGACAGAGAGTAGAGATAGGAGAGAGACATGGAAAAATAAGGCGATAGCGGGAGAAATGTCTTTCTCTCGCAGTGATATTCTTCTAATTGTTTGCAAAGAATCTTCCACATTAATCCGCGTCCTTGCTTTCTTCCCAGCCGCAATCTTCATCAATCCTTCATTGCTCTGCTGATTATCCGGTGCTTCTCATTGTTTCCTACACAACTAGTTTACATCATCACATTTCATGTGACAGGTCTTTCTTCTCGCTTCTTTGACGTCAGAAAACAAAGGCGACAGTTATCTTACTTTCTCAGCTGAAACGGGAAAATGCGAGTTGAAAACTGCAGAAATCTGCCGATTAAAGATAAAATAAAAGGTGATTATACATGATTACAGTCGCTAGCAATAAGAAGGAGTTCTCACGGATGTCTGCAGGGTCCAGTGGCCCTCTAAAGGTCATGGAGAGAGAAGGCTAAAGAACTAAACATTGTGATGGGAAGGGATTATACTTGAACTTATACGAGGAACTACGTGAATTTGACGAGGTGTCCAAAAAAAAGAAGTCAGGAAGGAAAAGGGATGTGTGGATTAAGGAGGGGGAGGGGGTGCTGAAGGAAGATTAGGGGAGGAGTGGATGATCCTCACTTATGCATAGTCGTGGGTGTCAAGTGAGAGCGAGCAAGAAAAAAGAGAAGAGTTCTGCATTTGCAGAAGTACATCCGTTCTTATTCTCTGCAAATATCATAATTCTTAGAGCTATAAAAGTTTATCTTTTCGCTTTTCCTCAATCTTCTTAATTCACTCGGAACATCGGAAAAATTTATCAAATAACATCAGCCGATTGAACTAGATACAGGAATAACTTAGCAATTAATACTTTTAACTTCATATATAGATGGCTAGAAAGAGCGATGTATGTATGTATGTTCCTACAAACAATAGTGGTATTCTATATTATAAATACATAAAAATATAACTCCACTCACATCCACATGCATAAGTAATAAATGAGCAGACCAATAGAAAAGAGCAAGTAAATTTTGGTTTGCTCGTAATAATCAAAATATTAATAAAATGATGAGATTCCCTCTAAAACTGGATGAGTTTGCCGGCGACAGTGACTGCCGGCGTCTGCGGCAGAATGGCAAGCGTGTGCTCGCCTTTCACGGCGATGCGCCCGTCGTCACGGCTGAATTCAATCTCCGTCATTAATCTTAATCTATACACATATTTATTTCCCAATTTTTTTTAAAATTAAACTAAAATGAAAGAATGGTAGCGACGAGCTCAATTCGATCGCCCACCTTGCAAGGAAGCAGGTAACTGAAAAATAGCTGTTTTCGGCCAGTCTATCGCTCGTGTGCCTTGGTCAATAATACTATTCCAATCGATTTACTCTTCAATTATAAAGTAACTCGGAAATGAAATAAAACATTATTCATCTTTCTATCTCTCCTGTCTCACTATATTCTCTTTATTCTCTCGCTCTCCCTCACTCTCTCTCTCACTCTCTCCCTTCTTCCTCTCTCCGCAAACTTCACCATCTACCCCTAACCTGACAGCGATATCCACAGATGCCACTGCCTTGTCTCGTAGGGTGACGCCGACTGCCCGGCACGTCACAGCGTCAACCAACGTAGCCGAAAAGCCTCCATGTAGAATTCCCTGAATATTCAGAAACAACCATTGGAATAGAGGACATGTCAGCCGCCATAGCTCAGTCGGTTAGAGCGTGGGTCTAATAAGCCCAAGGTCGCAGGTTCGACCCCTGCTGGCGGCAAATCGCTTTGCAAACTTTTGCGTTGACGTGTTCAGGCTCAACGAGAAGCTCGCAGACCGTACGATCACCCGAAACCGAGATAGGGCGAACCTGGTATGGATTTTTATAATTAACGTGCGAAAATAGCATTACTTAGACAAAAATAATAAAGAAACACATTACTTTTCATCAATAATTTATATGCAAATGACCTTAGCAACGACTCGGAAGAAGTTGTTGGTGCTCCCGAGATCGTTGAAGTCTGCAGTGAATCGTGCGAGCTCATCGGCCTCCTCCTGCTTCCCGAACGAACTCGCCTTTCCATTTCTGGTGGCCGACATCATTTACAAGGCGAAGAACAGTTTCCCCAAAAACAGGAAACGAGGGAGGCACGGGTAGAGTAAGGAGAGAGAGAGAGAGAGAGAGAGAGAGAGAGAGAGAGTGATAGAAAGAGAGGGAGAGAGAGAGAGAATGGAACAAGACTTTTGAGGGAGCATGCAAATATGAAAGGGGGATCAAGAGAATCACGTGCGGAAAAGCTACTAAAGCGGCACAAGAGGTGCACCATGGCTAACAATAAGAACAGTTTCCCCAAAAATAAAGAACGTGTGAAAAGTGGCAGAGCCATTGAAAGAGAGCCAATACCGGATATTCTTCCTCGCCATCAAGTGATTCGTGTGAGTCCTCTCCCTTTTGTACCCGTTCAGAATCGGAGACGAGAGAGCATGAGCCACCGAAGGAGAAATACAGACTCTGCTGCCCCCTTCAAAACACATTCTCTTTTCTCTCTCCGAAGAGATAAGACTTCTGTTCGTACAGTGTAAGCAGATTGCTTACGCCAATTGTACATTTCTTAAGGAGGGCAATGAATACACATGGTTCTCGCGCACTGGTGGTTTGCACTCCTTCCTACTTCAATCATAGTTCTGTGCTCTGCAACCTTGCATTCCACAGAGAACTGTTTGCTGACGCGTCTAATGTTTAAAATATGTTCGTATATTAACTTTTCGAATATTTAACAAACTCGGAATGAAAACGATATCACTCGTACAATCTCGTTTAAGTGCATCAACACGTACATAAATTGCCTTAAATAAATATAATAGAAAAGCATTAAGAGGAAAAGGAATAAATAGATCCTATAATGATAACAACGATGTTCAAGCACCAACGGATACTATTAATGGTAATATAATACCGAATTCTCTTTTGTAAAGAGGAATGAATTGTATTAACAAGATAAATATTCTTAAAATAAAAATAAAAATAAGAAATCCTAGTACTGGACGACTCGGCCGGTGGTGGCTGAGACGGGCGGCGCCTGCGGCAGAATGGCAAGCGTGTGCTTGCCTTTCACGGCGACGCGTCCGTCCTCGCGACGGAATTCAATGTCCGTGAAGGCGAGCGAGCGGCCAATCTGATGAGATTAGCTATCATTTATTCAGTTACAAGAATATAAGCACATTTTCCACTTCAAGTGTCATAAACTTACAGTTTATGATTTCTTTTTTCTCTGTGTTTTGTGCTAGTTCGGCCTTTTAGTGCCGTTCATACTGTAGATAGTGTGTTAGCATTCTTGGCAGAGGCGAGATCCCTTAGCTCATCTCGCTCGCTCTCTGCTTCTCTAACCACTCTCTCACATGATAACACTCTCGTTACTAGGCATAGGCCTCGTCTCATATTGATTGATCAGTCTCGGTGTCTAGGGCGCACACGAGCTCTCCCTCGCATCTTTTCTCACCTTTCCCCCTGCAAAAGTCCCGGCATGGTCAGTGTTACCTCCTTGCTCCGTAAGGAGCAGTGTCTCTTTCTAGCTCCGTAAGGAGCAGCGGGTCCAGAGCATTGCTCTGGTACCCCTTCTTCTCTCTCATCTTTCTGTACTATGCTAGCATACTTACCTTGTTTATTTCCTCTGTAAGAGGCTCTTGTAAATAAACTTGTCTGTTTAATGCCTTGGTTTTAACCACACAGTTTAATCACTTGTTTATCATTTCCCCGAGGAGCCGGCCAGGCAAATGTATTCTTCAATGCCATATTCTTCAAGTCCCGCGTGGCAGCAGAGCAACAGCACCGCCCTTGAGGGCAAGTTTTCTTCTCTACTTCTTGTGGCCCTGGCCGGTCCCCGCGACATCAAGGAACCACCTTTGGACTGCCGTTGGTAATCGCAAGCCTTTGCAATTTCGTTATCCAAATAAAATGAATGAACTAACGACACGAAAGATAAGAAGGATCACCTTGAGCACGGTCGCCACGAGCTCAATGCGTTCGCCCAACTTGACAGGGAGCAGATTGCTGAACGATAAGAGCAGTTGTTACTCATGAAACAAATGCTCAGCATCTATGTATGGTGAACATTGGTCTCACGAGGATTTCTATCTCTCTTCTCTTTCCTTCTCTGCCTCTCTAACTCCCACTTTATCCCTCTTTGACTCTCTCTGACTCTCTCTTTCTCTTTCTCTCTCTTTCTCTTTCTCTCTCTCTCTCTCTCTCTCATACCTGACAGCCAACTCTACAGATGCCATTCCCTTGTCGCGCACAGTGACGCCGACAGCTCGTGCCGTCACAATGTCGACCAACGAAGCAGAGAAGCCGCCGTGCAGCGTGCCCTGGAGCATTTAATAAAGTATACTGTAGATCAAGCAGTAAGAACGCAGGTTAAACAGTGGCAAAGTGCCAAGTTCGACGTTATCCACAGGCAACTGCGTCTTTTGCACACCTTTGAATTGACGTGCTCTGCCTCTACGTAGAGCTCTCAGACAACGCGGTCGGCCGCCACCGAGAGCGGGCGGACCTGAGACGAGCGCGTTCTTTATTGACATTGATAATTACTAATTGTAAGAATTAACATAAAAAATGAATGCATAAATTTGGCCGATTGCACAATTTAAAAAATGACATAAACTTTTATTATTTTAGGACATAAATATAAATTAAATAGTTCAAAAAAAATTAATGAACCTTGGCGGCGACCCGATTGAAGTTGTCGATGGTCGCGAGGTGGTTGAACTCGTCGGTCATACGAGACAACTCGGCGTCCGCCTCTCGCGCGCCGAGAGAAGGGCACGACGCGGTCGCCTCTTCGATCGTTGCCGTCGACATTGCTAACGAGGAGGAGTTCCTACAACTGTGAAGAGAGAGAGAGAGTGAGGAAGAGAGAGAGAGAGAGAGAGAGTTAGAGAGAAAGAGTCAGATTAGTGAGAACAGTGAAGAAAAGGTGAAGAGATCAAAACAATGCAACGAAGAGAACGATCTAATAGCAGAAACTATCATGTATTCGAAACAGCTGTCTGATTGTGAGTCCAAGCAGCAGAATTGAGTGGGACGAGTGCGAGAGGCACTGAGTTTGTATGAATGAATGAATGCCAAATCAGCTAGGAATTCCATGTGAATGCACTTTGCCCCCTTTGGAGAGCAAAGTTCATCTGATAAGAGAAAGACGACGGAAAGGGCAGAAGTGTGCAGACGAAAATAATATATGCATATACATATGTGGAACATTATGCACCTCAAAAAATAGAAACTTTAAAAAGAGAGGCAATAAATAGTTTGTGACGTGGCCGTACGCGAACAGGGCAGTTAGTAGATCCTACCAAGGGTTGACGAGTCTCTCTTAGACTTGTGTACTCTCTCTCTCTCTCTCTCTCTCTCTCTCTCTCTCTTTTTCGCTCTCCTTCTCCCACTCTCAATCTCTCTACATTACTCCGCCTCTGTTTCTCTTATTATTCCCCTTTCTCTCTCTTTTTCTTTCTCTCCATGTCTTTCCGACCGAGCGTGCCTATAGTGCCCATTGAACAGAGAACATAGTCTGACTCAATACTTTCTCTGCTTGTCTCGCTGCTCTCGTCACTCTGTTCTCTCTCTCTCTCTCTCTCTCTCTCTCTCTCTTTCCTTCTCTCGCTCGTTGCCTCTTTTCCATTATCTCTCTGTCTCTTTCTTTTCTCCACTTCTAGCATATATACATACGTCTGTCTCTCTCTCATACATTTCCATTCTTTTCTGTTATTCTTCATTTCAGTGCGATTGCAATATCAGCGAGTCATTTTCAGTGAAGACAGAGAACGGCCATTTACCATTAGATTATGAGCATATGAAAGAGAAATAAATAGAAAGAGATAGAAGCGGCTGTATTGAAGTGATGATGTTCTTATGATGAGATCAATATTAGAGTGAACGCTCTATGCGCGCGTTCAGTCCAATAAACTTTGGCAAACGTCATATTTCCCAACTTCCGATTCTTCTCTTATTCTTGCTTTCGACGTGCAAAAATACAATAACTTATTCCAGCATACTATATGGGAAAGCAATCAAGATTGTAGTACTAACGTTCTTTTCCTATATTGGTAACAACGATTCTCAGTCCAGAAAGTCACTTGCTTACCATTAGATTCTTCTTGATTCTCTCGGAAATGACGTCATATATACTTTGCCTTCACAGGATCAAATTCATATGTAACGACATGAAGCGATTTGCGATAGAATCACGTCACACTTCCGGTGCATCCTCGGTAGGTCGTGGACCCGCTTCCTCTTCAACCAGTCCGCGATCTCGATCCCGACAGTGGCGAGCCTTCACCGAAATAGAAAACGATTTATTCTCATCTGAAATGTAATTTAATTGCCGTTATGCTGATGTTGTTTGCAAACATTTTTTAAAAAACAGCCTTCATCTTCTATTACAAAACAATCGTTAAAATGTAGACATCCAAAATCTACCTTTTCGTTTATTTTCAGGCGTAAATGGTCAAAAATACGATTCAGAAGATGGCGTTTGCATAAATCGTTGTATTGATTCAAGGAATCCTCCTCTATGGCAACCATCCAGATCAGAGATGTCTTTATCGTGGAGAATCGGAGAGGTAGCGGGGGGGGGGGAAGTGATAACACTTTCCCATTCAGCTTGCAGTTCAGCCATGGCAACCAGATCAAGAATTCATGCACGTCAAAAAAAATAATTACGATGAGTACGGGGGGGGGGGTGAAAGATTGGGCTCTATTCTAGTGTAGGCGTCTCATCGAATTATAGGCGTCCCAAGCCTATGAGACGCCTTTATTCAACACTGATAGGACGCCTTTATTTTCCATGGGACGCCTATAATTCGATGGGACGCCTACACTAGAATAGAGCCAAAGATGGTTGAACATGAAGAGTGGACACAATGCGAGCCTGTCTCAGATGGAGGCTGCTCTCGAGTAGACAATTCGTGTTACTCCTTCCTTCTTGTCATAAGATTTTCAAGTTTATACTCCAGAATTTCAGCAACTAATTTCAGGCAATGCACAATTTAACCATAATAAACTAGAAATCTTTGTATGCATGGAACTGCTGTCTTGACAAATTAATTCAAAACATCAAGATTTATTCTAAGGGGAAAGGACGGAATGAGAGAAGAAACTTCTAAAAACGCATTCTTCTCCAACTTTTCTATTCACCCTCCAACTCAGCCATGGGCACAAGAGAATTGTCCGACCAGTTCATCCTGCAAATCAGAAAAAAAATTACAGGCTAGATATATTTCTTATGTATAACGGAAAATACAGATTGGAATAAAAAAGTAATTATGAACAGAAACGTCTGGACATGCCTGCAGAGAGGGCAACGGCTAGAGCCGTTGTACGTGTACAATGCACTCCTCTTTGCACACCTGCATATATGTATGTATGTATGTATGTATGTATGTATGTATGTATGTATGTACATACATATGTATGAAGCGAGTTTCAGTATACATCACGGATTTGACATCAGGAATATAGGAAGGGGCGAACGATAATTCGATGGATATTTCCCACGACAGACTAACTTGGTGCATCCTACCATCTGGCGACAGTGGCAGCAAGCAACTGGCCCGATAGGCTCAACTCGACCGCATAGATGACATCCGCCGTGGAGTCCATTCGCGACGCGCTCTCTAGCAGCCACTGCAAGGGCAGGCGACATGCTTGTGGACTTGAAACTGCCACTCACCAGCCTTCGTCTCTTCGAGTTCAAGACGGTGCTCATCGAAGATACGCTTGATTACTTCAAGTGGATTATATTATTCGATTAGACAATAGTTTGCTCCTTTCAAAGCCGATATGGCGGAAAGTGTTCTGAAATAAATTATATGTAGGTAGATTATGAATAACAAAATTGATTTAAAATTTTTACATCGAAGTCTCTGGCGACTCATTACAATGAAATGTCTGAAGAGTTTACGTCGGACCGACAAGAAGGGACGATCCGAGGCTGGGCGATGAGGACGTGTCCAAGACCTTAAAGTGCGTCTTCGGGCTGAAGAGTGACAATGCCACAAAATGAGACTTGATGAGCTTTTGGCAGTCCGCAAACCACTATCGGCAAGATGCCACGCAGGCTGTCGATGGCGTTCTCCTCATTGGTTTCCAGGTTTTCTATATCGATGTCTTGCCAAATGGTGTCATCTGTCCACCCGTCCTCAGACGGCTGAAACAGTCGCCGTTCTTACGCGCTCTCCCGAACAACCATCCGAGGCTTTCAACTAACCGCGTTCGGCTCCCTTTCCACGTTCGGCTCCCTTTCCACGTTCGGCTCCCTTTCATACGAGGGCGGCCCCCCTTCCACAAAGCGACGGAATTCCGTATAGGCCAGGCCAGTGTATGGATGAGGTGCATTGAACTAAAAGATTGCATCTTAAGCAATAAAGTTTTTGCCGAACAGCCACAAATATTATGTCACTTGTGCGACAATAATAATGTTTAGGAAAGGTGAAGGTGGAACTATCTGCAAAGGTAGGGCAGTCGACCAACCGTCTGCAAGGAAACATTAGATCGAGAGGATCCGTGGTCGTTGTCGAAGGTAGCGCGGATCACTGAGTAAAATGAATTCGTTTCATTTAAGGCATTCCTTATAAGGCGATGAAAAGCGAGTAAGCCACGAACAATCGTCTGTCAAGAATCGGCGTCCGATCAGAAGACTATTGAGTGCCTCCGCACCAAGGTTATCCTGAATAAAATGTTTTTTTTTCTGAATTATATAATAGAGGGGGCGGATTGGAAGGAGTTTCCTATTGGAAGGGAATAGTCGAAGAGACTCGCCGTTCTATCCAGCACTCGGCGAAGATCGGCTAGAAGCGCAGAGCGGATTGCGTCCTGCTCGACGCTTCCCTCCCTGGCTGTTGCTGGCATGCCCTCCCGCTTCGTCCCCCTCGCGCCCTCCCTATTGAGACAGATTCGTGTATATGAGATAAAGCGAGAACAGTAAGGGATACTAAAGCAGCAAGGGTGAGAGAGAGAGAAGAGTGCGAGAATAGAGAAGGAGAGAGCAGAGAGTGAGCGAGTATAAGAAGGTGAGTGAGGGAGCGAGAGAACGATAGCGAGGGAGCTGAGAGGGAGAGAGTGAAGAGGGAGAGAGAGAGTGAAGAGAGAGAGAGAGATCCAACCGCAGCGTCATCAGAAGGCTGCGTCTCGTCGATGCTGATAGAGTCCTCCTGTTCCTCTTCGTCATTCTTCCAGTCGTAGGCCGACTTCTCGCTCAGCAGACTCAGCGCAGAAATGGCCGAGTGAGCCATCTGAAAAAAATATATTAAAAGTATTAACCTATCTTTATCAATTATTTAATTTCAGAAAGAGACAATTAAAATTTCGCTAGCTGTACCTAAATACCGTCAAGCCCCTACTATTTGAGGAGTTTTTTTTATTTGAAAAATTATTCCAACTTTTAGAGCACTCTAACGAAGGCAGCCGTTCGAAGTTGAAGAGACGAGATGAAATGAATGGAATGGGGCGTGCCTTCTCGCCAAATTCCTTTGGAATGGACTGGGGAATTCTGGAAAGTTCAATGTTGTTTTCGTGGAAGTTGCCCTTTGACGTACAAAATATGAGTACTTTACATATAACTCATTTTGCAGATATTTATGTTAATCAGAAAACACTGCGATCTAAAATCGTTCCCGTTTTAGAATGACGATTTCATTTTGTGGCTTTCTTTCAAGTCAGTCGATAAAATATTGTCGAAAATAATAATCATTAATAATGGAGTGGTAAAACTAACAAGCACGAATGAGAGAGCGAGAAAGTGAGAGAGATAGAGATAGAGGGAGAGAGAGTAATGAGATTGAGAGAGAGAGAGAGGATGGAGAGAGAGAGCATGTGAAAACGAAAAGTTGTTTAAAGGAGAGCGATCACGGAACAATTTATTTATTTATTTATCATACATGAGATAAGGTTTTTCAATGTGACAACATTAGAATATGATACTGTAGTTGTTCGTTTGCAAAATAGTATAAAGAGGTGAGGGTAAGGGGGGGGGGGTTTGGGATCGACGAACACGGGTCGCACCGAGCCGGGGGCGCCACAGCCCGGCCTCGTCTTGGCCAGAGACCGTACAAGCTGGTGAGGGAACAGCAGGAGGATTGACCCGCAGTTGTCGATGGGGGCTTAGAACAGTAACTTAGAGAGGAATAATAATTTTACTAATCAGAGACCATTTACTATAACTGCACTAACAAGACTGTATAAATTCTCAATTCGAGATAGACAATGATGTGAGATTTCAGATTGCCGCGTCCCTTGGCACTCTCATTTGCGCAGCGGGTTTCTGCGCACAGCGGTAAAAGCACGCGAGAATGAGAGCGAGTAGCTCTTCTTTCACTACCTCATCTAATTTGCTTGGCTAGTCTTAAAATCTCAAATAATTTCCTATAAACAACTTTCTTTCACTTTCGTTTTTATGCTCTCTCTCTCTCTCCATTCCCTCACTCATTCTCTCGCATGCTTTCGCTCTCTCATTCGTGCTTGTTAGTTTTACCACTCCATTATTAATGATTATTGCTTTCGACAATATTTTATCGACTGACTTGAAATGAAAGAAAGCCACAAAATGAAATCGTCATTCTAAAACGGGAACGATTTTAGATTGCAGTGTTTTCTGATTAACATAAATATCTGCAAAATGAGTTATATGTAAAGTACTCATATTTTGTACGTCAAAGGGCAACTTCCACGAAAACAACATTGAACTTTCCAGAATTCCAAAGTCCATTCTAAAGGAATTTGGCGAGAAGGCACGCCCCGTTCCATCCATTTCATCTCGTCTCCTCAACTTCGGACGGTTGCCTTCGTTAGAGTGTTCTAAAAGTTGGAATAACTTCTCAAATAAAAATCCCCCCACCCCAACTATGTAGTAGGTGCTTGACGGTATTTAGGTACAGCTAGCGAAATTTTAATTGTCTCTTTCTGAAATTAAATAATTAATAAAGATAAGTTAACACTTTTAATATATTTTTTTCAGATGGCTCACTCGGCGATTTCTGCGCTGAGTCTGCTGAGCGAGAAGTCGGCCTACGACTGGAAGAATGACGAAGAGGAACAGGAGGACTCTATCAGCATCGACGAGACGCAGCCTTCTGATGACGCTGGGGTTGCATCTCTCTCTCTCTCTTCACTCTCTCTCTCTCCCTCTTCACTCTCTCACTCTCTCTCTCTCTCTCTCTCTCGCTGGCCTTCTTTCTCTCTCTCTCTCTCTCTCTCTCTCTCTCTCTCTCTCAACGCTCAGTTTCCTCGTCAACAGGCTGCCGATCCTGAGCTGGTGGCGCTTCCTTGGTCGGCTTTCTTCGACTTGAAGGAGCAGCCGGACGCGGTCGCAGCCCGCTTCTTGCCTGTCAGAGATAATCTCCTCTTACGCTTGATCTCCTTGGAAGATCATGAAGATGTTTTGGAAATAGACGCGAAAAAATCATTATTGCTGCTGAACAGCTTGATCTTCAGATTCCACATAAGAATTTTGCTTGCGAAATTTAGAAAAAAAATCCTTTTGCTCTGCAAATGAATTATTTAATCTTGATGCGTATCATTTTAATAATACAATTTCTTTATTTTGGAAATGTTGAAATGTGAAATGCAGGAAATTCGCCGCCGCTTCAAGGAGACCGAGGAGCGCATGTCGCGCGTCGAGAAGCGTCTCATCGACATCGAACCGGAGGATAGGCATGACAGCATATTCAAATTTACCGCCATTAGTTGAACTTTCCTCTATTCAAGTATACGGCATGACTTTTGAGATCACTCGAGGAGGACCGCCAGGAGATCCTTGGCGAACTCCTCGACAAGGCGTGCCAGGGACTGGAGATCATTGACGAGCACGAGGCACAATTCTTTGTTTTTTGACCTTCAATTTGGCGGTGTCGTGGGAAAAGATATTGCGTCATTTTTTCCCTATATATTTATTTAGCCGTATGCGATGATATCGCTTACGGCTAAGTTTGATTTAAAGGAGGCCATAAGGGAAAAACTCCTATCACGAAGTCCCTGACGGATTTGGACGGAATGATAAAATGTACGGAGTAAAGAATCAACAGAAATGGTGCTACTGCCCCTTGCCTCTCTCCCCAGAAACTTGTGGCTTGCACCGCTGCCAGTTGAGCCTACGTGTTAAGAAAAAACCCGGCCAATGTTGGTTGCGCGCACCATATGTATGCAATTCAAGGGTATGACTCGGTTGGCCCCAGCGGCCATGGTGTTGCTCTGTCAAACATTTTTGAAAATGGCGGGAAGATAAAATATTTGGGAATTCAAAGTAGAAAACAGTGTTAATTTCCTAGTGGCATGAAGGTTTTTGTGACTTCGGGACACTTGCAATAGATGTTTCTAGCACAACCCGACCAAATAAGGCGAAAAAAACAAGACACTATTTATTCGCCTCGGACCTCCTTTAAGGTAAAGGCTTAAGATTAAGGAAAAAGGCAACCTTAACTTGCACTTTTGACAGCACCGCAACCTGCGCCTTGGCCACCGCGTCTGCATCGAGGCGCGCGTCCTCGCCGTCATCAACGCGCGTCTCGACGTCATCGACCACGTCATGGACAAGTTTGACGAGATTGGCGACGACCGAGACGCGGCCAACAACGAGCGAGAGGCGAGTAGTGCACGTAGGCTCCGCCCACCCGTCCGCAAATGCTCCGCCCACTTGTCTACTGGCTAATTTCCCTAACTGAAAGCCCACTCGACAAGGGCTATTCCAATAATCGAACAATTGCCGCCGGCTCCCTCTATTTTACAATATTGTAAGAAAAATACTGTTAAATCAGTAAAATAAAATGATAATTGAGATGCTGCGCTTCGAGATCCGCAGCTGCGACCTGCTGTACACTGAGCTGCACGAGGCATTCCTGAAGTCGTACCTCGGCATGGAGTGGTGAGTGAAGAGAGAGAAGACTCCTCCCCTCCACATACACAACTCTTCCCCCCCCCCCCTCCCATCGTTCCTTCTGATAAAAGATGAGCCCTTGTGTCTGTTCTGTTCACGCCCTCTACGGAAAACAGACTGCAAGCCGAGAGATGTAGAATGAAAAGGTATCGAGGAAGAGAGAGTGAGAGTGAGTGAGAGAGAGAGGGAGAGAGAGAGAGTGAGAGGGAGAGGAAGATTAACACAGGTTAAAATAACAAAAAAAAAGAAGGAAATTGAGGCCTAAAAATACGACATCATTTTATTTCAAGCGAACTTCGATTGTTAAGAGTAACTTAAACATGTCATAATATTTCAAACATTAGTCAAGCAGAGGGATAAGGAATTAAATTAGAACAACGAGTAGAACGCAAACTGGTGTTGATGTGCAATAAGAAATAAAAACAAAATGATTAACAAAGAATGAACAGAAAATAACAAAACAGAAAGCAATGAGTTAGAGTGGAAGTTGAGTGCAGGAATGGAAACTTCAAGGTTCCTCTCACTCTTTCCAATTGGGCTGTTGATTGACGATTTAACCAAGTTTAAGCTTAATTGCTATATAAATTGAGGTGGCTGAGCTGGTTGCTTGGTATGCGAACGCCACGAAGGAAGAGCTGCTACCCGCGCGGCGACAGGGGAAGCAGAAAGGAGAGAGGAAGAGGGAAGCAAAGAAGAGAGGACAGCAGAGCGAGAAGATTCACGCGCCACCTGTTGTTAGTCGCTCTCTCTCTCTCTCTCTCTCTCTCTCTCTCTCTCTCTTGTCGCTCTTCTCTCTCCTCTTAACCTTTCACTTCACTATCGTATTTTTCGGAACTACGCACGTTACTGTATTTTCCGTTTTCATTCTCTGGGTTTTTGGAAGCTTATTTACTGATAATTAAAGTACGTGGTAGTGATTCTCTTTGAGAAGCGACAAACCCTGGAGGTGTGCGATGTACAAGAAGATGACCTGGCAGACTACTCGGCGTGGCGTCTTCTCACTCCTGGCTCCAACCAGATGCCCTCCGCCGCCTCCTGCTGCTCTTCTCTCTCTCCCCCTCACCACTCTCTCCCTTCCTGCAGTTTCTCGCCCCTCTCTTCCCCTCGCCATCCTCTCCCTTCACACTTTGCTGTCTCCGACGAACAGCCTCTCCTCAGTCCTCCGTCTTCATTCAACCCATCGACTTCAAGCGGGTCGACAGTTCAGACTGAGGTTTTTTTTTAAATATATTTCTTGGCTGTAGAGGAAATGTTATTGTGTAATACCTTCACTATAAATATTTTGCGCTTGTATTTTTTTTAAATATATTTGATCGTAAACTTAGGGAAGCAACAACTGGTCCCTTCCCGAATCACCAATGTATTCGCCAATGATGAGAGTGAGATCGGTGAGTGGATACAACAGTGAAGAGAACAGCGAGACGAACAGAAGGAAGGCCAGAGCTTGCAATGGGAGAAGTCGAGACAGTCAACTGGCCACCAGCAGGTAATAATCTGGGTTGAGAGAAGAGATAGAGAGAGATGGAGAGAGGGAGTGATATAGATACGAAAAAAGAAAAGGAGGGAGGGAGAGTGGGTGAAGGAGATACAGACAATTAGCAGGTAGTAATCTGGATAGAGAACGGGAGAAAGAGAGAGAGAGAAAGATATGGAAACGAAAAGGAGAAAGAAGGAAAGAAAGAGTGATGTTGAGAGAGATTGATATCAATGCGGAAAAAACATACATTGCTATTTCAGCCTGACCAAGGTAGAGGAATATCATTTAGCCTTTTCTTGAGAATCACCCGAAAAGACGTTGCTGACATTGCGCGGCTCTTCACTCTCTCCCGGTCCCACCGAGTTTATCCGGCTGGACTACGTCGAATCTCCATTTGAAGAGGTTTAATATTAAATTATTTATTTATTCATTTCATAGCTTAAGTTCTTGAAAGATGAGGAGTTAGACTATACTTTGATTATATATTGAAAGAGCAGTTACTAAATTACATATTTGAAATTTCTTGCGTTATACCCAATGAGAAATATCAATTATATGATTTAGGAGAGCTACTTCGGCCACTTCAACGAATTTCACGCTCTTCTGAACAGGGATTAATTTGCTAGCTATTGTTATTTCCCAGGCAGTTTTTCTATTGTTATCTTTGCTTATTGATGTAATATAATTAAAGCTTAGAGTGTATATGATTGTCAATTTGTCTTGTTCGGAAACTGCTCAGTTTGTAACATTTTAATATTCTTTCCTTGCTTGCTCACTGTTCATTTGTTCAACTAGTTTATTAACCTCTTTTGAAGGATGATCACTTATGCTCAACTTCCACTCTAACTCATTGCTTTCTGTTTTGTTATTTTCTGTTCATTCTTTGTTAATCATTTTGTTTTTATTTCTTATTGCACATCAACACCAGTTTGCGTTCTACTCGTTGTTCTAATTTAATTCCTTATCCCTCTGCTTGACTAATGTTTGAAATATTATGACATGTTTAAGTTACTCTTAACAATCGAAGTTCGCTTGAAATAAAATGATGTCGTATTTTTAGGCCTCATTTTCCTTCTTTTTTTTGTTATTTTAACCTGTGTTAATCTTCCTCTCCCTCTCACTCTCTCTCTCTCCCTCTCTCTCTCTCTCACTCACTCTCACTCTCTCTTCCTCGATACCTTTTCATTCTACATCTCTCGGCTTGCAGTCTGTTTTCCGTAGAGGGCGTGAACAGAACAGACACTAAGGGCTCATCTTTTATCAGAAGGAACGATGGGAGGGGGGGGGGGGAAGAGTTGTGTATGTGGAGGGGAGGAGTCTTCTCTCTCTTCACTCACCACTCCATGCCGAGGTACGACTTCAGGAATGCCTCGTGCAGCTCAGTGTACAGCAGGTCGCAGCTGCGGATCTCGAAGCGCAGCATCTCAATTATCATTTTATTTTTCTGATTTAACAGTATTTTTCTTACAATATTGTAAAATAGAGGGAGCCGGCGGCAATTGTTCGATTATTGGAATAGCCCTTGTCGAGTGGGCTTTCAGTTAGGGAAATTAGCCAGTAGACAAGTGGGCGGAGCATTTGCGGACGGGTGGGCGGAGCCTACGTGCACTACTCGCCTCTCGCTCGTTGTTGGCCGCGTCTCGGTCGTCGCCAATCTCGTCAAACTTGTCCATGACGTCGAGACGCGCGTTGATGACGGCGAGGACGCGCGCCTCGATGCAGACGCGGTGGCCAAGGCGCAGGTTGCGGTGCTGTCAAAAGTGCAAGTTAAGGTTGCCTTTGTCCTTAATCTTAAGCCTTTACCTTAAAGGAGGTCCGAGGCGAATAAATAGTGTCTTGTTTTTTTCGCCTTATTTGGTCGGGTTGTGCTAGAAACATCTATTGCAAGTGTCCCGAAGTCACAAAAACCTTCACGCCACTAGGAAATTAACACTGTTTTCTACGTTGAACTCCCAAATATTTTATCTTCCCGCCATTTTCAAAAATGTTTGACAAAGCAACACCATGGCCGCTGGGGCCAACCGAGTCATACCATTGAATTGCATACATATGGTGCGCGCAACCAACATTGGCCGGGTTTTTCTTAACACGTAGGCTCAACTGGCAGCGGTGCAAGCCACAAGTTTCTGGGGAGAGAGGCACAGGTTAAAATAACAAAAAAAAAGAAGGAAAATGAGGCCTAAAAATACGACATCATTTTATTTCAAGCGAACTTCGATTGTTAAGAGTAACTTAAACATGTCATAATATTTCAAACATTAGTCAAGCAGAGGGATAAGGAATTAAATTAGAACAACGAGTAGAACGCAAACTGGTGTTGATGTGCAATAAGAAATAAAAACAAAATGATTAACAAAGAATGAACAGAAAATAACAAAACAGAAAGCAATGAGTTAGAGTGGAAGTTGAGCATAAGTGATCATCCTTCAAAAGAGGTTAATAAACTAGTTGAACAAATGAACTTAGTGAGCAAGCAAGGAAAGAATATTAAAATGTTACAAACTGAGCAGTTTCCGAACAAGACAAATTGACAATCACATACACTCTAAGCTTTAATTATATTACATCAATAAGCAAAGATAACAATAGAAAAACTGCCTGGGAAATAACAATAGCTAGCAAATTAATCCCTGTTCAGAAGAGCGTGAAATTCGTTGAAGTGGCCGAAGTAGCTCTCCTAAATCATATAATTGATATTTCTCATTGGGTATAACGCAAGAAATTTCAAATATGTAATTTAGTAACTGCCCTTTCAATATATAATCAAAGTATAGTCTAACTCCTCATCTTTCAAGAACTTAAGCTATGAAATAAATAAATAAATAATTTAATATAAAACCTCTTCAAATGGAGATTCGACGTAGTCCAGCCGGATAAACTAGGTGGGACCGGGAGAGAGTGAAGAGCCGCGCAATGTCAGCAACGTCTTTTCGGGTGATTCTCAAGAAAAGGCTAAATAATATTCCTCTACCTTGGTCAGACTGAAATAGCAATGTATGTTTTTTCCGCATTGATATCAATCTCTCTCAACATCACTCTTTCTTTCCTTCTTTCTCCTTTTCGTTTCCATATCTTTCTCTCTCTCTCTTTCTCCCGTTCTCTATCCAGATTACTACCTGCTAATTGTCTGTATCTCCTTCACCCACTCTCCCTCCCTCCTTTTCTTTTTTCGTATCTATATCACTCCCTCTCTCCATCTCTCTCTATCTCTTCTCTCAACCCAGATTATTACCTGCTGGTGGCCAGTTGACGTCTCGACTTCTCCCATTGCAAGCTGGGCCAAAGTGGCCTCTCTGGCCTTCCTTCTGTTCGTCTCGCTGTTCTCTTCACTGTTGTATCCACTCACCGATCTCACTCTCATCAGTGGCGAATACATTGGTGATTCGGGAAGGGACCAGTTGTTGCTTCCCTAAGTTTACGATCAAATATATTTAAAAAAAAATACAAGCGCAAAATATTTATAGTGAAGGTATTACACAATAACATTTCCTCTACAGCCAAGAAATATATTTAAAAAAAAACCTCAGTCTGAACTGTCGACCTGCTTGAAGTCGATGGGTTGAATGAAGACGGAGGACTGAGGAGAGGCTGTTCGTCGGAGACAGCAAAGTGTGAAGGGAGAGGATGGCGAGGGGAAGAGAGGGGCGAGAAACTGCAGGAAGGGAGAGAGTGGTGAGGGGGAGAGAGAGAAGAGCAGCAGGAGGCGGCGGAGGGCATCTGGTTGGAGCCAGGAGTGAGAAGACGCCACGCCGAGTAGTCTGCCAGGTCATCTTCTTGTACATCGCACACCTCCAGGGTTTGTCGCTTCTCAAAGAGAATCACTACCACGTACTTTAATTATCAGTAAATAAGCTTCCAAAAACCCAGAGAATGAAAACGGAAAATACAGTAACGTGCGTAGTTCCGAAAAATACGATAGTGAAGTGAAAGGTTAAGAGGAGAGAGAAGAGCGACAAGAGAGAGAGAGAGAGAGAGAGAGAGAGAGAGAGCGACTAACAACAGGTGGCGCGTGAATCTTCTCGCTCTGCTGTCCTCTCTTCTTTGCTTCCCTCTTCCTCTCTCCTTTCTGCTTCCCCTGTCGCCGCGCGGGTAGCAGCTCTTTCTTCGTGGCGTTCGCATACCAAGCAACCAGCTCAGCCACCTCAATTTATATAGCAATTAAGCTTAAACTTGGTTAAATCGTCAATCAACAGCCCAATTGGAAAGAGTGAGAGGAACCTTGAAGTTTCCATTCCTGCACGCAGCTTCGTACGGGCGAATTCCATCAACATCCACAATCTCCTGGGAAGAATTACATTTTATGAAAGTCATTAGTTACAATTTCTCCAATTCTCCCCCCCCCCCAACCCTCTCTCTCTTCACCAGGGTAAAAAATACAATGTATTTACTATCTCACTCTGATTTTTGGTCTCATCGGAGCCATCTCCCTCCTAGATTTTGACGTACAATTTTGTTATTAAACTCTTCACATTTTGCTTTGCAGACTCCAAACCCTCTACCCCACCCCGCTTTCCCAAACAGCCGAGAGGGGCATTTATACGCTGCTCCTCACCGTATCCGCTCCTGCTCTCAGCAGAAGATGGCAAGCGTGTTCGTGTACTCTTTTGGCTGCCAGCATCAATGGCGTCGAGCCATCCACATCTTGCATGTTCACGTGACAGCGATGCTCGAGGAGAAGCTGGAAAGGTAGAGATCAGAAAGGAGGAGAAAGGGTGAGAAAGAGAGAGAGAGAAGACAGAAAGAGAGAGAGAAAAGAGAGAGGGAGGGAGGGAGAGAAAGAGAGAGATAAGCATACTTGTATGACTGGCACGTTGCCGACTTCAGCCGCCAATGAAGAGCACTGCGACCGCGGAAGCGCCACATTGTGTCCTGCAACCGCACGTCATTTCAAATAATCATTAATTTTAATTACCCTTCAAAAATTTCTCACATTAATAAAAGAATAAAACGTAGTTTTTGGTTGCGAAGTTCAATAGCTGGGTAGACCCTAGACATATCGTGGGCTCGAAACCCATTTCACATTGTTTTTACACCCAATTTTCGCTCAAGCTTCTTTAACAACAACTTTTTAGAGACTCACGCCTTTTCAATAAATACCCCTTCCTTTCTTCAACTCAGTAAAACTTGGCACTTTGCGAACTTGGTCCAACCCACCGAGTTTCCATTATATTGAACATCTGCTCCAGCTCGGATCAGCAACTCTGCCGCGTACATTCCGTAGTGGCTGGCGAAGGCGGTCACTGCCAAGGGAGTTCGGTCCGAGTCGTCTACTTCGTCAATCTTAACCCACTTTAGTTCATTTCGTCCCATTTATCAAGGAAAAGAACACATTTTTACAGCCATAGAATTTGTTTCTCCCTCTCCCTCTTAACATCTTTCTCCATTCAGTACTCTCTACTACCGTAACCCAATTTCCTTTTTTAAACTGAGAGCCCTGCTTTCCTCACAGGACACTCACTTCTCCCTCCTCAGGGTCTCTTCACGCCCCCCCCCCCCCCACTAACAATCTGGCAGATCTGCTTGATTCTGACAAGGGAACCATCTGAAGATAAGTTGGAGAATTTTGATCTCACCTATCCAGATCGATAGTCCAAGTCGAGAAATGATGATAACCATTTTACTTTTTCCTTAATGGCCTCTGGCGATTTTATATTGATTTTAAATTTTGCATAAAATCGCGGATTTAGTGACCTTGCCATTGTCAATGTGTCACTTAAGCAATTAAACATGGCCTGCGCGGCGCAGTGGGATGCGCGCTCGCCTGCAGTTTTGAGCGTCGCAGGTTCGAACCCCATTCGGTTCAAATATTTTGCTGCAGTTTTGCAAGTTCAAATTTGAAGAAGTACATAAAGAGAAAATTTTTTCAATGAGAGGAGAGTGCATATACACTTTAAATTGGTGTTAAAAAATTTTTACTTGTGTATAAGGGCATTCCGTGTTGGATGGTGTTCAATTCGCCCTTGCTTGCGAATCCACTATCAACCTATTCAGTGGGGCCTACCCCAAAAAAGTCGAGGAAAAAAATTTCCCCGAAAATCACCACAGGGGGGTAATTTGGTGCGAGGATTGCGAATATCTAGTTTATTTTTAATTCTGAAGTCATTTAAAAAAAAGTTACGGTAAGTAGGTATGCGGTATAAATTCCAAAAAGAAGTACGGCGTAAACAACAAGAAGTATGTAGACTATCTGTCCGAGTTCCTGTTGAGGAAACAGTTCGGAAAACAGAAAGGAGTCTTCTTCCACAAAAGGAGATCAAAACAAATTTCTATATTTTTTTAATGACTTCAGAATTAAAATAAACTAGATATTCGCAATCCTCGCACCAAATTACCCCTCTGGTGATTTTCGGGGAAAGTTTTTTCCTCGACTTTTTTGGGGTAGGCCCCACCGAATAGGTTGATAGTGGATTCGCAAGCAAGGGCGAATTGAACACCATCCAACACGGAATGCCCTTATACACAAGTAAAAAATTTTTTAACACCAATTTAAAGTGTATATGCACTCTCCTCTCATTGAAAAAATTTTCTCTTTATGTACTTCTTCAAATTTGAACTTGCAAAACTGCAGCAAAATATTTGAACCGAATGGGTTCGAACCTGCGACGCTCAAAACTGCAGGCGAGCGCGCATCCCACTGCGCCGCGCAGGCCATGTTTAATTGCTTAAGTGACACATTGACAATGGCAAGGTCACTAAATCCGCGATTTTATGCAAATTTAAAAATCAATATAAAATCGCCAGAGGCCATTAAGGAAAAAGTAAAAATGGTTATCATCATTTCTCGACTTGGACTATCGATCTGGATAGGTGAGATCAAAATTCTCCAACTTATCTTCAGACGGTTCCCTTGTGAGCAAACCAGCGGACTGCATTCACGTCGTCCATGCGAACTGCGCGGTGGAGAACAGTCTCTCCTAGAAGGGAAGCAAAGAAGCATGAGGAAAGAGAAAAAGGGAGGAACAGAGAGAGAGAGAGAGAGAGAGAGAGAGAGAGAGAGAGAGAGGAGGAGGAGAAAAGAGTGGAGAGAGACGTGAGAAAGAGAAACAGAGATAGTTAGAGGGGAAGAGAAGAGAGGAGAGAGACATACCCCTGTTGGTGACTAAAGTGGTGTTGACGCCGAATTGGAGAAGAAGCTGGGCCACTTCGAGTCTGCCGGCCGCAACGGCAGCGAAGAAGGCAGTCTCGCCCGCGTTATCGGCGTGGTCGACGTTGGCTCCCGCATCGACGAGCACGCGGATGTCCCTGCTGAGCGTGTTGAGAGGCTTCTGGCGGTTGGCGATGAGCCAGAAGATCGCCGCCCGCCCCTCCAAGTCCGTCGTGTTCGCCTCGTCGCGTGTCACCTCAAATAGTACGGTAGAGAAGGCTGCCCTCATTTTGTTTTGCCATGATGCCCTAATCTATCCCTAATTTTACGAACATTTTAGGTAAAAATTAAATGATCGCATGCCCCGCTCGGGATTTAGGGCTATATATCACCACGTAAGTTACCCTGGTTTAGGGCCATGTACCACCACGTAACCCACCCTGCATTAGGGCAATATGCCAACACGTAACCCACACTAGTTTTCCAGGCCCTCGAGATTGAATTTTATTCCTTGCCGGGCAATCCACTCTTTCTTCGTGGATAGCTTGATTAAGGCATTTTTTAAGCAATAAGATTGTAATTAAATTTAAATAAAATACAACCGAATGCGACAAACCGGCCAAGTAAGCGGCTCGGCTGAATGCGCCTCAGCGTGGAGACGGGTTGGAGTGAAGGTCACAGCATCTTCTGATGGCACAAGAACTCGAACAGCTGACGGCTCTCAAATATAACTTCGTTTTTCTTATTACTATATTTTAAGCATTTTTTAATAAATACTATACAACTTTAACTTCAGTGAAACCTAGTGGAATGGGTATTGTTTATGGAACCCGATCCCGAGGCTTTTAGTGTTACCGTACCTGAGTGATGGTCCCTGGGCGGATACCACACGGGCGCCTTGAGCCAACGAGACCGAGTCTTCGTGTTGATGAAGCCGACGGCGATTCCAATCACCACGACGCTCACCACGGGAATCAAGATGAGCCACGAAGGGAAAAACTGTCAAATCCACTCACAATTTCTGTTTTCCTGCTTAAACCATAAATCAGGAAAACTATGTTATACTACCCATAGTAATTGGTGAGCTGACTATAAACATGCTTAGTTGGCAGATGCAAAGATCTACAGGACACCTTCGATTTCATATCATATTTTGCGTAGAATTAAAATGAATTTCTTCAGCTTCGAGTTTCAGAAGAATAAAGAAAACAAACCCTCTGTGTGCTTCGCTTTCGCAATGTGCGAATTGAGACAACTGAGATCCCGAGGGGTTCGAATGCCTGAGTAATAGAAAGAGAGACTGAAAGACGACAGGGATGAGAGAGAGAGAGAGAGATAGAGAGAGAGAGACAGGAACAGAGGCAGACAGAGAGAGAGAGAGAGTTATGTTTCAACGTGGCGATAAAAACCTCACCAATTTAGCATTAGCAGCGGCGATCATCTCTGCTGCCACCTCGCTGCTTCTTACGCATTCCTACAACGATGAAGATCTAGTTCAATCTCACTGTTCTTATTCACATTCTCCCAACTATTCCTTCAAAGTTTTCAATAGTTTTTCATTCTTTATTGCCATTGTTCTTTATTTTTATTTTTTCCCCTAGTTTAAGCGTAGCTTTGCTAATGGCTCATTATGTTAATCTTTCAAAGTATATCATTAGAAAATCTGTAAACTAATTTTCTACGACTATTAAACTAACATGATTCTCCTTGCATCCCACAGCGTCCACAACGGACAGCCATGCTTCCACCCCGCCCGTGGAAGAGCCAGAAAGGACCCGCTTCTTTCTGGAAACTCCACTGCCATTCAAGTCGTCACGAGGCAATTCCACCTCAAAATATGGTTCATCTTGTTTACTATCACCAAAATAAGATAAACGACCAAATTACAAAAAAAAAACTTAATTACTTGCTCAGCGAATAAGAAAAAGCGGATATAGTTCCTATAGAACCACTAAAAAATTACTGAAAGAAAATAAAAAAGAAAGACAAGTCTACGCACCGCTGTTTCCTCCTGCCATGGGTAAACCATGCATCTTCCTTCTGCGTCCTTCTTGCAGATCACTGGAGTGCGCAGGATTCGCGACATGGCCTGTCGAGGAGAGAACAGGAATGTTACTTATTCATCCTTCTTGCTTAGCAAGGAGATATTACGGATTCAATCAAGAAACGAGCCAATTCATCAGCACTTGAATATTTTCACATTCTTCATGCTATCATGGCGTTGGTTACAAATTTGCAACTTCTATACTTCTCAGTTTCAATTAAAACAGCATGTATATCTTCATTACATGTGTTCCTTCCACCCCTTCCCCTTATCTACCTGTAGAAGAAGTCCTTGTCTGCCACGAAACTTATCCGCATCGCACCTCATCTCCACAACAATTCCCTCGTCCTAAGCAAGACACTGTTTACAATTATTATGGCTTACAATAAAATATTAAATATAGAAAAAGAGGCCACTCATGCCACTTGCCACTATTGAACAACGTCTAAAGAAAGCGTCACTTTCTCTCTTCAAATTTCAGCATAAAGATTGACCGATAAGGAGGAAGGAGCCAAGTCTTTCTCACCAACTCCCTCTTCTCCTTGAGACAGTCGCCCCCATCGAAGCCACACTGAAGAACATTGCACTCCTGGTCGCATTGGTCGTTCGCGTATCTGAAGTAAAAACAGTTTGGGTCACTTATACGATTTAATTCAATGGGGGGAAAACAAGCTTTGATCTTTTCAAAAAGAAAAAACTTGTCCAATTCTAATTCTAGTAACTCTATTAACTGGCCAGAGGAGAGAACACGTTCTTGAGATTTAAAAAAAGAAAGAGTTTCTGGTGTCGTCGAAATTTTGGTGTGAACTCACTTGGCACTGCACTCCGGAATCGTGCAAGTCATGTTGGCGGGCGGAGCCTTGCAGTCAAAGCCGTCGAAGAGGCACGCTTCTGCGTTGCATTCCTGGAAATGCATAAAATATAAGCCCCTTCATCCTCTTGCCTTTTCCATGCAATTGGGGGCCTTTTCCATAACAACAATATACTTTCAAAAAATTAAGCTCACGAACAACGACATAATTACACTTTCCATCAGCATAGACCGAGAAGCAGTGATTTGGATAGGGGCAGTTGATGAAAGGCTGCACGCCCCCGCTGCAGTCGCCACCGTCAAAGTTGCATTGCCTTCAAAAATCATTTCAATTAAAATTCACTTCTTTATATACACTTTATCTTTTAAAAAAAATGCTTTAAAACGCACCCAATTTCCCAGTCTTAGATCTTACAAATACTATATTCCACTTGACATAAATGGTTATAGAACAAAAAGTTGAAGCGTGAATGAAAGGGAAGAGACACACGCGAAATTGCAAAGACGATCACAGCGTCCGTTCCCAGAGATACGCGCGCACGCGGCCACGTCGCATGCTGACCACTGCAGTTCTCTGCAAGGTGAGAGAGAGAGAGAGAGAGAGAGAGAGAGAGAGAGTCAGACATACATACAGAGAGAGCACACCCACGAAATGAAGTTTGCTAACGTTTCCTGCACCGCAACACTCATCTGTTCGTGGTCGCCGGGGCCTACTTCACACGTCGCACCAAAGAAGCCTCAAGGAAAAATGATATCTTTCCGAATCATAAAGTAACGACTCCATTCCGGAACACCAATCATTGAGCTATACTACCAATAAACAACAATTCAGATCGAAACATTGTAGCCAATATCCATCATTGAATAATTACGATATCGAAAATGAGATATAAAATGATGTAGCAATGATGTTCTTCCGGTGAATTTGTCAAGAAGAATATTAAGTTATAGTGGCGGCAAGCACTCCTCTTAAAAACCAAAACCATATCGAGTCTGCCATTTGGAGAGTACAAAATGGCAGAACAGTAACGTCAGAACCGATCAATATTCCAAGTAGAATGGAAAGTCAAATGGAATCACTCGAGAACATTATCATGCCGCGAAAACGGTAAAATACTCTTCGTAAACTTCGAGACAGCGATGTAATTCCATTTTATTCTTTCTCTCTCTCTCTTGCCTGGCTGGCATAAGCAGCGGAAGATGCTCTCGTCATCCACGCAAGTGCCGTTGTTGGCGCATTTCACAATATCGCAACCGCACCTCCGCTCGCAGAGAGTGCCCGTGAAGCCGAGGCGGCAGATGCATCTAGTGAGAAATTGCCAGCATATCTCTTTGTCATTATTTAACCGAAACAGCATAATGTATTACGATTTAAAGAAGAAGACAAAGATTTTAACAACCTTGCCATACAATTATGCACGAATATTCGCACAATTATTGATTGAAGCTGGCGATTAACGAAAGCAAAGAACTAACTCGGCATTGCCGCCGTCCTTGACGACGCACGAAGCTGCGCCGCTGGTGCAGTAGTCCTCGCACGCGTCGTCTTCCTCAGTGATGCCTGCAGAGGAAGTTTAAGGCTAAACGATAACAACACTAACTCATAACAATGTAAACAACTGCTAAAAAAATATTTAATAGTGTTTGAAGCCAAGCAATAAAAATTACCACAAAACCAACCAGTAACAAAGGCCGCCGCCGTGCAAAACAACAACAGCACAAGTCCCCTCATTCTTGCTTTCGATTAACAAGGTTATGATACAAAATTACCGACGCAAACCTTGCAAAAAGGAAACGAAACGGATTTAAGCAAATTGGGAATTGCCGGATTTTAACGCGCCATTTTAGTGCGGTCACGAGTTATATTTGGAGGAAAAATGCATCCCACACCATCTGTGACGGGCCCTGCAGTTCGGGCTTCTGTACGAGCGGGAGATTAAATAGAAATTTATCAAATTCAATTCTTTGTACAGTAATGTGCAATTAGTGTATTTTTTTTATATATTTTTTTCCCTTAATTAAAATTCGGACAAAGTGTGTAAAAGTGTCAGCGTTTATTGAACAGAACTTTAGAAAGAAATCAATAAGGTAAATCGCCCAGGTTGTTCGTTTATGATCTACATGTAATGCTATTAAAATAACCATATGCATTATTATGGCTACTTGACCTTGATATACTCACTCTTTGTGCAAAGCTTAGGGATTATTTTGCTCAAAATGCTTGTTCAATGAAAAGCTATTTGCCAGATGAACGAAGAGTTTATAAAATATATTTATTTTTTATTTAATGTTGTCTTTAATGTTTTACCTTTTACAGATATTTTTTCCGAACTGGCCCAATCACAAGGCAAAGTACATTGCACACAAAGGAAAGGCATCTCCTGCATATATATTTTTTTTTCTTTCGCTGTGCAGACAGTCAAGGCAGGAAATGATGAATGTCATGACAGAGAAAAGCAAAAGCAAAATGAAGGAAATTAATGGTTCTGAGAATAGTCATTCCATGCAGGCAGCTAAAAGAAAGAGAATTAGAGAAAGAAACGAAGGGGAATTAGAGTGATAGAGTGAGAGGGGGAGAGAGTGCCCTGAGTGAGAGAGAGAGAAAGAGAGAGAGGAGAGCGAGAGAGTGAAAAAAGAAAGGGAGAGCAGAAAAGGCATTCTGCTGCAAACGTTTGTGTTCCGTTTCTCAACAGTCATGTGGACATCATTTCTCAATAATGTTAACAATACAAGCCATGAAAGTATACCGAGTGTTCTGTTACCCAATTCCTCCGTGCATTATTATTTCGCTCAAAAATACCACATTGGTCTGCCCGTTTAAAGCACTCCAGACGCTGTCAATGTAGACATACTTTTTTATTTACATTGGATTTCATTGAAATTGATGCTCCTTGAGTTGGCTCTGTCTACGATGCTTCCTATCACTCTCTCCTTCGCTATCTTATTCTCTCTTTCTTACTCCCTCACTTTCTCATTCGTCCCCACTCTCTCTCTCTCTCTCAGTCTCATTCTCTCAGGTATAAAAAAATAGACCTACATGTATTCTCACTCATTTTCTTATGCATTAAAGATAAGATATGGTGAAGGAACGTACATACATACATATTAGGGCGTATCAAGCACCTATTGTATGTAGCCATTTTAAGACCTTCTTGAAAAAAGTGTCCCTTCAGTCACGCTCAATCACTCGATTCTCTTTCTGTCTCTGTCTCTCTCTATCTTTTGTCTTACTCTCTCTCTCTCTCTCTCTCTCTCTCATCTCACTCTATTTGCCCTTTTCTTACTCACTTTGCCTGCATCTCTGCCTTTCTCACCATCCCCCTTGGTTTTTTTTTAATTTCCTATTGCTCCCGTATCACTTTGCAATTCTCACCTCTCTCTCTCTCTCTCTCTCTTGCTCTCTCTCTCTCTCTCTCGCTCTATCGATCTCTTTCTCTCTCTCTCTCTCTCTCGCTCTCTCTCTCAATCGCTCTGTCTCTCTCTCTCTCTCGCTCTCTCTCTCTCTTTGTCTCTCTCTTTCTCTCTCTCTCTCTCTCTCTCTCTCTCTCTCTCTCTCTCTCTCTCTCTCTCTTACGATCTAGAGTCTCGAGTTTTCTCTCGTTTTTTCTCCTTTCCTTCTCCATCAATAGAAGAGACTACATATAAGACCATACACCTTCAGCTCGAGTAACGGAAACATAGAGAAAGTTTTCCTTTCTGAAAATTAATTCCTGCTCGGCTTACATGTATGTATGTTTTAGTATCGGTGACTTATTGTATGCAATATATTTAATTTTTTAGCGCGCATTTTAATACTCTCACTTTCAGACAATAAGTCGGTCACGTCAGCATAGTCAGCGATGCCAAGCCTTCATTCCAAGCCCTACTCCGACATTGTCGAAATCCTTGCGAAAAGTAGGGAAAAGTAAATTTTTTTTCTTCTTTTTCTCAAGATATGCATTCAAATAGTATTTAATGAACAACTTAAATTTCCTTCCTTCCAGTCTACTTCCTCGCCGTCAACCTCATCTTCTCTCTCTATTACGCCACTCGTCCTCGCCTTCTCGTTTCTCCTCCCAAAGATCGTCTGCTGCTTCTCTCGGCCACCAAGGCAGCCTCCGCCATTAGAGACAGACAAGTACGAAAGACATAACAGCCGTTTTCTCTTTCTCTCTCTCTCTCTCTCTCTCTCTCTTTCTCTCTCTATCTCTCTCTTCCTCTCTCTCTCTCATCCTTTCTCTGTCTCTCTTTTCCTCTCTCTTCCTCTCTCTCTCGCTCTCTCTTTTCCTCTCTCCCTCTCTCATCCTCTCTCTTTGTCTCTTTTCCCCTCTCTTCCTCTCTCTCTCTCCCTCTCTTTTCCCTCTCTCATACTCTCTTTTTCTCTCTTTTTCACTTTTTTTTCTTTTTTTCTCTTTTCCTCTCTCTCTCATCCTCTCTCGCTCTCGCTCTCTCTCTCTCTCTCTCTCTCTCTCTCTCTCTCTCTCTCTCTCTAGATTACAAGTACTGAACTGGTGAACGCGTACATTGCCCGTCTCTCCGAAGTGAACGGTCTCCTCAACGCAGTGGCTGATTCTGACTACGATTCGGTGCGCCAACAAGCAGCCAAGGTCTTCATTTTAAGGAATCATCTTTATTTTAAATAAAAGTATCGTTATTAAAAAAATTTTATATAATTCTCATGCAGCAAAAAAAGCAGAATTTCTAGGTGGACGAAATTATCTCTTCGGCCGACGATATCCAGCTCGATGAGGCAAGACTCTCCAGTTGCTCATTCCGCTGTTCTATCAATTTCTCTCCTCTCTACTATCTCTTTCTCTCCTCTCCCTCCCTCCCTCTTTCTCTCTCTCTCTCTATCTCTATTTCGCTCACTCCTCTCTGTCTCTCTCTATCCCTTTTCACTCGCTTCTCTCTCTCTCTCTCTCTCTCTCTCTCTCTCTCTTCTCCAGCTCTCCCACACTCGTCCACTCCTCGGCGTTCCCTTCACAGCAAAGGACGCCACCTCTGTCGCCGGGTTGGCCGTGACGGTCGGGATAGAGAAGTGGCGCGGTCGCGTCGCGGAGAAGAATGCGCTCATTATCGATAGGTTCGTGTTGCTGAGCCTTGCGGTGAACTTATAAGATGGAAAAATGGTCGCGAGCTGCCAGCGTGGCAAAAGTTTTTTCCTGATTTAAATTTATTTCGAATAGTTCATACATATATACATACATGTGTGACTTTCGTGTTGATGGGGAAAAATTTCAAAAGAATGGCAATAATTAGTTGTTTTTATTTATAGAGAATTTTTTTCCGTTGTACGAAATGAATAAATATCACATAAATAAACTTCATATTTTATTCTTCCTCTCCAGAATGATGGCCGCCGGCGCGATTCCGCTCGCGGTGTCGAACGTGCCCGAGATGGTGCTCGCACTCGAGTGCATCAACACCATCTACGGTCGCACCGTTAATCCATACGACAGCCGTCGCACGTGCGGAGGCTCTTCGGGTGGCGAGGGCGCGCTGCTGGGCGCCGCGGCTTCCGTGGTCAGGCTGGAGCGGATTTTTAGTGCTACAAAATTACGGTATGATGAGGTTTCGTACTCTGCAGATCGGCATCGGCACCGACATCGGAGGCAGCATCCGGTATCCGGCGTACGCCTGTGGAGTCTTTGGCCTCGCGACCACCACGGGTGCGAATGACCTCTCTCTCTCTTGCTCTCCCTCCCTCTTTCTTTCTATTACTCTCTCACTTTCTATCTCTCTCTTTGAATTGCAATCTATCGCCTATCTCTCTCTCTCTAAAAAAAGACGTCGCTCTCCTGGCCGGAATGGAACCGTCGAAGTCGCCCGGCTGCTACCGGAACGACAAGATGGTTCGAATCGGGCCCATGTGTAGATACGCTGAGGACCTCGCCGTCTTCTACGACGTAAGCTGCTTACTTGCGAAACATAAATTTAAAATATTAAATTTTTGTATCTACATATGTACTTTAGAAATAATGTAATAATCTGGAAGTCTGAGACAATATTCCCTCCTCGCAGGTTCTCCACGGCATTCCACACAGCAAGCATCGGGAGCTGCCCATCGACGATCTTCGCATCTTCTACATTGAAGACTACGACTTTGTCAGCGAGAAGGCGACGGCCGAGATGAGAGACTCCATTGAAAAGGTAAGGAATTTGAAAATAATTAATGAATCAGCCTACTTTCTTGTCCTATAAAGTTTAGAGTAATTTTTCAGCTTTTAAAAATTAGATTTTATTAATTTAATGTAAAAAAAAAAATTAATGAATTCAATAAAAATCGAAAATCGATCTACACCTCTCCTTTCTTCAGACGGTCTCGTTTCTCGAAGGTAAGTACCGTACTACTGCCACGGCCATCCGACTGCCGCTCGCTCGCTTCACCGCCGGCATGTACGGCGCGTCCGTCAAGGCGCCAGGCTCCACCAACACATGGCAATGCGTGGCGAATGAAGAGGTGGCAGAGAGAGAGAGAGAGAGGCAGAGAGATGGAGAGAGGGAGAGACAGGCAAGGAGAGAGAGATACAGCTACAGAGAGAGAACGAGACAGAGAAAGAGAGAGCGGAGCGAGAGAGAGTTTAAGAGAGAGTGAGAGTGAGAGAGAGAGAGAGAGAGAGAGCGCGAGAGACCCATGTAAACCTCCTGTAAATCTGAAAAGCAGTAATTTGTTAAGGGTGTTACAGTCTCGGCATCTATAAAATTTTATATTTTTATAGTCTTCAGATGAGAATATTTTTATATGAATTTGCTGATATACTTCTTTCTAATTCTAATTCTAATTCAGTTATGCTTCCGCTTGCAGGAGTTGGCGAGTTCAAGCGCATGGCGTGAGTTGCTCGTTGGCCTGTGGAGGGGAGGGAACAGCAAGAGACACTCCGCACCCACCATGATGACATCCATTCTATTCGACTATCTAGCAGAGAGTCACGACGAGGAGTGGAAGAAGGAGGTGCGAGAGAGAGAGAGAGAGAGAGAGAGAGAGAGAGAGAGAAGTAGAGATATAACGAGAAACAGGGGAAAGAGGAGAGGGAGGGAGAGCAGTAAACATATAGACAGGTTGAGATATGTAGAGAGCGAGAGAGAGAGAGATGAAGAGAACGAGGGAGAGAAGTAGAGATATAACGAGAAACAGGGGAAAGAGGAGAGGGAGGGAGAGCAGTCAACATATAGACAGGTTGAGATATGTAGAGAGCGAGAGAGAGAGAGATGAAGAGAACGAGGGAGAGACGTAGAGATATAACGAGAAACAGGGGAAAGAGGAGAGGGAGGGAGAGCAGTCAACATATAGACAGGTTGAGATATGTAGAGAGCGAGAGAGAGAGAGAGCAAGAGAGAGAGAGAGTGAGAGAAATACCGCTGCTGCATATGTAAATGAAAGAGGAGAAAAAGCTTGGGGCTGATTCCCCTCTCGTTGCCTCTCTCTTTCTCTCTCTCTCTCTCTCTCTCTCTTTCTGTCTCTCTTTCTCCAGATGATCACGAAGCGCGAAGCCCTCCGTCGCCAGCTCTCCAATCTCCTCGGCTCCAACGGTGTAATTGTCTGCCCCCCGCACCCGGACGAGCCGTACTTCCACAACCAGGCTAGGCATTTTACTCCAAGAATTTTTGTTATTTTATAAATTATTTTCTCTATATAACAAGATGAAAGAATAAATTTAAAAAGTGCCCAACTATTTTCAGTCGGTTTTCAAGCTTGCGAATCTCTGGTACACGGCTCTCTACAATGTGCTGGCCACTCCCGCCATCACTTGCCCAATCGGCAGTCTTGGAGCAAAGGGCATGCCAAGGGGTGTTCAGGTCAGAGGGGGGGGGGGAGCAAAGGGCATGCCACGGGGTGTTCAGGTCAGAGTGGGGGGGAGCAAAGGGCATGCCAAGGGGTGTTCAGGTCAGAGGGGGGGGGGGAGCAAAGGGCATGCCACGGGGTGTTCAGGTCAGAGGGGGGGGGGAGCAAAGGGCATGCCACGGGGTGTTCAGGTCAGAGGGGGGGGGGGGGTTGTAGTCATCATCACTTTTGTTTTTACATACATACATACTATGTACTTATACATACTTTTTTCTATCACCACTTATGTATGTACATAAATTATGGAGCTCCTCATCCAAGCCGGGAGCGTTCTTGATCCTATAATGTTGCATCAAAGAAATCGCTGACGGAAGTTTTCATTTAAGCTGGTCGGAAGCGAGGGCTCTGACCGCCTTCTGATGCAACTCGCCGTGGACCTCGAAGAGGGCTTCGGTGGTTGGGTTCCGCCGGGAAGCAAGTAAATGCTCCCTGGAATAGTGCTTTTTTTTCTTGCTGGAATGCTCTCCACGACGCTTTTCTCATTATTATAATATTATAATAAGTATTATTATTATTAGAGATTCACTGCGCCGAATTTTATGCAAAATTAAATTTTTAAATGTCTGCTTCTAATTGTAATCTTGAATTGTTGTAACTTGTTCGATCAACATACATACTATGTACATATACCCACTGTAATAAATAATTTGACTGTACTTTGTTTTCGGAACGTCGAATATAAACACGTGTACACCAATTTTGCTTTCTAATTCTCTTTTTCTCCTCTTCTCTTTCTCTTTTTCTTTCTCTTTCTCTTTCTATTTCGCTTTCTCTTTCTCTTCCTCTTTATCTTCCTCCACACTCTCACTTCATACTTCGTTATCAGTTTATGGTGCTGCTGTTGTCAGCAATCTCGATCGCACAGAATCGCTCTGCCCTCTCTTCTTATGCCTCTTACTCTCTCTCTCTCTCTCTCTCCCCTCTCTTCCACTCTCTCCCACTCTCTCTCTTTCTCCCTCTCTCTCTCACTCCCTCTCTCTCTCACTCCCTCTCTCGCTCGTTCTCACCCACTACCCTTGTTCGCATCATTCGAAGTAGAAATGTTGTGACTTTCCTCTCTCGCCTCCTCCCATTATACAAATCACCAGCAAGAGAGGGCGAGGAGTGAAAGAGAGAGAGAGAGAGAGAGAGAGAGAGAGAAAGAGAGAGAGAGAGAGTGAACGTTGTTGGCCATGGCTATTGTATTGACCGGCTGGATCGCATTCAACACTCTTTCATCTCCCTTTAACTCTCCCTTGCTGCCACCTTTCTCAACAGGCTCGCTTTCTTGGGGCAATATCTTTTTTGTTCTTTTATTTTTGTCTCGTCGCCTCTCTCTATCTCATACTTCTCTTTCTCTCTCTCTCTCTCTCTCTCTCTCTCTCTCTCTGTCTCTCTCTTGCTCTCGGTCGGCTCCTTTATCTAATTCGTCGTCAACTTTCACGGTCGCCGGTCGCTCATGTTCTCTTTGTCACGTGCGAATGTTTTCTGAATCATTTAGTTGCAATCGTTCTTTTATTATATTCCTGGCTGACCTTCCTTGAGAATGCCGGCAGTTCGGCCGACGCCATCGCCACGAAGGAATCCGCTCATCACGCCGCCCACTAACTTTCAGTTTGAATCTTCTTACTCCCGTCTTCTCTCTTTCTCTCCACTCTCTCCTCTATTCTCCCTATCACAATCTCTTCTATCTCCCTCTCTTACCTCTTTTCCTCTCTCTCTCTCTCTCTCTCTCTCTCTCTCTCTCTTTCTCCCTTCCTATTCCTCTTGCCGCAGGCACATCTCTCATGTCGACCGTTCGGACCCAGTGGATGCTCTGGTGGAAGCTCTGTGCCGTCCGATAACTCCGATCGATTGTTGGTTCTTTGTCCTTTCCCCCTCACAATCTGCAGCTCTTTCCTCGCAATGACATCATCTTCCAATTGTTGGGAGATGCCTCGCAATGCTGCATGATAATCTGTTGAAGAGCAGTTTATCTCGGGGATAAAATATAAATAAAATAAACATATAAACACCAATATATTTACTTCGGAAGAAATGCTTTATAGTTAGTCTTCTAGTTTCTTTGTAGCTAAATTTTTTTTAATCTTACGCGTTCCATCTCTCTCGTCTCTTCTCTCTCTCTCTCTCTCTCTCTCTCTCTCTCTCTCTCTCTCTTTCTCTCTTTCTCAGCCCTGGAGCAGATCCCTCTGCCGTCTCGCGCCTCTCAAGCTGCCTCCAACGGCGGTTCCCTGCCTGGCCGCCACAGCCGCTTTCCCTCCTCCTCCTCCACGCCCGCGACGACGCCGACCGCCAAGGGCACAGTCCGCTCTCTGAATTCGCCGCGACCGAATCTGCTAGATGTCTCGTAAGCTCCGCCCACCCGTCCAATTCTCTAATAATAATTCCCGTTTTTTCACAGTGATTACACAACAAATTGTCTAAATAATTAAAAATTGAGCTTCCCCGCACCGCACGCCGGCTACCTGCGTCCCGCTTCCCGTTCGAAGAGCGTCTCTGCGGCTTCGCCATTTTTGGAGGAGTTCTCTCCGATAGGAAATTATGCCAACATCTCTTCCTCTTCCGCTTCATCTGCGGCGTATCCGGGCGACTACGAGAACTTCACCGACGACGTGCGCGCGCTGCCATCCGTCGCGACGCTGCCTCGACGAGGCGGAGCGCCTCCGCGACCGCCGGCGCCGCCGTCTCGATCGGCGAAACCGCCGGGCACGCCGCCAGCGTCCTCGGTCGTGTTCCGCAAGCCGAGTGGCGACGTGGCACCGCCGCCGCGTCAGTCGCGGCACGACGCGCGACAAGACGCGCGCGTCTCGCCACCGCCCGTGACGCTGTCGATAGTCGTGGACAGGCCGGGCGGGCTCGACTCCAGCCGGCCACTCAGCAAGGCGCCGGCGCCAGCGGCGGTTCCTACAATGACCCTCGGACTTTCGGCGCCAGCCTTCACGGCGCCAGCACTCCCTGGCGCCACCGAAAAGAGGCAGACCAAGATCGAACGTAAGCACAACAACGGAGCTACCGACGACTCTGGTGGATACGTGACGATTGCAAAGAAGAGACCGGCACCGCCGCCGCCGACTCAGGTTTTTTTTACTTACAACACTTTTTGTTTATTATGATTATTTAATTTTCACCGCTTTCCTCCTTTTTGGGATGATGTTGCCGACAAATTTAATTACGTACATATACACATATATATTTTTTTTGAACTAAACCTTTGAAAAAGATGAAATGCCTTTCTATAGCCGTTAATTCTTTCCATTGCTAGGAAGCGGCGATGGAGAATGGCGCGGCTGCATTGCCGAAGGCTGCGGAAAAGCTGGCGGCGCCACCGGAGACCACCGCGGCGCCGGCACCAATGCCAGCCACCCGTCGGCCGTCCGCCGGCGCCAGCCCGCCCGTGCCTAAGCCGCGCACTGTCAAGGTATTTAAACGTTTTCTGTTTTCTTATTTATTTATATTTTGTAATATATTTGTTAGAATAATTCAATCGTAAGCTATTAGAATTGCACCGATTTTACGCGAGAAAAGCAGCGCGTCTGCAAACTGATTGAAAAAAGGTCAAATTCCTCGGTTGCCATGGAGAAAATGTTACGGTTGATGTGGTTCAATTATTTTTGCAGCAAAACCCGTTGATTCCATTGTGGCGCCTGTCATTAGGTGGTATTACATATATCAGTCTGAAATTTCCTGATTGGCCAACCTAACATATATGCTATAGTTGATGCATGCGAGAATGGTTATTTCGTGATTGTGGTGCATCTTACTGTTTGTGTCTTACTATTGGTATGCTCATTCCTTCATGCATCTTCATGCATATTCCTATCTTCATGCATACGTCAGATGTTTGCAAGCTCAAACAACGGGGCGTGGAAGAGGGGCAAAGGAATTAGATAGAGATAAGAAGTAAGGGCGGAGTGAGAGAGTGACTGCGAGTCAGAGGAATGTGGTGAGAGATAAAGACGAAGGACGAGAGAGAGACAGAGAGAGAGAGAGAGAGAGAGAGAGAGAGAGAGAAAGAGAAAAGGAGAGAACGAACTGAGCTGTCAAGAGTATGCAGGAAGGAGTCACAAAACTGACGAGACGACGGCTAACAGTCGCACAGTTCGATGCGCTTACAAATGCTGGAACACGTAATCCTTGCCGAGAGAAATG
The DNA here is from genome assembly GCA_945643635.1 of Allodiplogaster sudhausi. NCBI lineage: Eukaryota > Metazoa > Nematoda > Chromadorea > Rhabditida > Diplogasteridae > Allodiplogaster > Allodiplogaster sudhausi. The sequence continues at coordinate 3,790,867 of CALZFC010000033.1, read as the reverse complement.
CCTTCTCCTTTACAGATGTTGGCTAATCTTTGTTATCTTCATCATAGGACATTGAAAATCAATGTTTAAGCAATTTTGGTGCTTATCACTCTATCGCATTAAGATCGAATTCATCGCTTATTTTCACAATTTAGAATCTTGAGAGGATTTACTTCTTTGAATTATTGACAGGCGCCTTTGCTATCGCATTTGCTGCTTTTTGCAATGAAAGCGCGCGACCGCATAGGAACGAGGAATCTTTCTCTCATTCTCCTCTCACCTCTGTCATGTCTCTCCCTCTTTTCTCTGTATCTCTGATCTCTCTCTCTCTCTCTCTGAATCTCTCTCTCTCTCGGCATAGACAGATTAATTGCCTTCGGACACCTCTAGGCATGCGCGACAGCTGACAGTGAGGAGAAGTAAGAAACGGAAGGGACACTTCGACCGCTCCCCAGGGGCAAAAGAGAGGAGAGAGGGAGAATAGAAGGCGTACGAGAGAGCGAGAGAGAGAGAGAGAGAGAGAGAAATGAAGAGGAGTCAAACATAGGAGGGCATATTTTAAACCCTCCCTACATTTATTCTGCCTCCTTTCTACATAGTGGTCCGTGAAGGAATAGGTGGTTTTTAGATTTGCTACATACATAGATGCACATACATATACGTATGTAAGTGTGCACGTAGTAAGTATATATGTACATATATTCTTCCTTGTTGAAAACCCACTCCCTTGCTCGTCATCGCCGTGTCTCTTCTATTCAATCGTATCTCTGCCTCTAATATTATACTATGTCTCATCCTCTCCATTTTCCTTCTCTCTTTTTCTTTGTCTTTTCCCCTCATTCTCTCTCGTCCTCGCGGTCTCTCGCTATCTCTCTTTCTATCTCATCTCAGATGAACAGCACGGCCTCCGTCGTCGCGACGTCGCCGCTCGAGTTGAGGCCAGAGCAACTGGTAATACTAATTATGATTTTTTTTACATTTTGAAAATTTATAGTTCACTTCTACATTTAGATTTTCTAGAAAAAAAAATTAATTTCGTTTTCAACAGGCCTCTCACGCCATGAATGCTTTGCCAAACACGGCGGAAAAGGTGCGCGAAGTCTCAAAGACACTTGAGCTTAAGCCAGAGCAACTCGTCAGTTTTCAATTGTTTGTTTTAATCTTTTAAAAACTATATTAATAATTATTAATTAAGTTACTATTTTTCCACTGCTCCTTTCTTCCAGAAGCTCGATCCAGCCAACTCGCAGCTCGCTGCTGCACTTGCAGTGAGTGACGACAGCGAGACGACAAGGCTCTGAATGTCACGCACCACGTAACATTGTGTTACACAATGTAAAAGTAATGTTACGTGAACTTTAGCATGTCTATTCATATTTCCTATTCGTAGTTGAAGGCATTCCCTTACTAGTCCCTCAAACATACCCAGTGATTATGCTTTCTATTATACATTGCTCACAAAAATGACGACTTGCCATAGTTTACCCTCATAGAATATTTTAGAATCAATCTCGATGTTTTCGCTAGTTTATCACTCATAAAAAAAATTAGCCAAGCTCCGTAATTTGTGCCAAAGTCAATTCTAGTGGATGTGTCCTGTTAAAATTGAACAGTCCCACACATTATTGAACTATTTCTAGCCACTGATTTATTCTTCACCAAAATTTCACTTTAGTTATTTGCAGACATTCCTAACATGATTGTAGACCAAACTGTTTTTTTTTCTATTCCGACTGGTATGCTGACAACCAGCAATAAGTGCAATGTATTTCATCTTTCATTTTGACGTCGCGATGGTTTTCATCATATTTTAAACATTCAAATATCCTTTACGATAGAAAGCGTCTAGCTGATTTGAATAAATTGTTTATTAAAAAAAATTGTTGCATGGTATCACAGATCCACTTTATCATACTAGTTGTAAGAGAGAAAAATATTCAGGTCCAGAAAAGGAGGGAGCTCATCTTGTCCTCTGACTCAGACAGTGCACAGATGTGCACGCGTTCAAGTACAAATTCCACTACAGCCACTACGTCCTTCGATTCCATTCTGCTGGAAACCTATTTAATTCATGTGTGATCGACCGGCAGTGCAAATCGGACTCCTTCTTCACACGAGAGAGAGAGAGAGAGAGAGAGAGAGAGAGAGAGAGAGAGAGAGGGAGAGAAGGCAAGCGAGAGAGGGAAAGATAGAGAGAGGAGGGAGGGAGAGCGGGCGAGAGACGGAGAGATAGAGAGAGGAGGGAAAGAGAGAGTGAGAGAGGAGAGAGAGAGGGAGAGAGAGAGAGAGAGAGGAGAGAGAGGAGAGAGAGAGAGGAGAGATATAGAATACACAGATATAAATATTAGGCAATCAGTTGAGAGACGACGAGAAAAGCGGCAGAGTTTAGTTTTTATGACTTCCAACCATATTGTGACCTTGCCTTGTAAACAGAACAGCAGACACCACAATACATTACTTTATCTTTCGTTTTCTACTTAAATAACTCTTATTCTTCACAAAGATAGCTAGCGTAACTTCGGTCTTCCAAGTAATGCTACAATAACACCTACTCGAGTGGACAAGACAAGGAATACTACACAGTAGAAACCGTTGAGCTCTTGTACAAAAGCATGAGCACGTTGTTAATAATATAAAGAAAAGCTTAGCAGCATTTCTGCCGAATATGAATATGATACAAGAATGTTACTTCGTCTATGCAATAATCCGATAAAACAGTCAAGAGGGCGAGGGCATGAAAGTATGGGGAGTGGATTAATAAAAGGACACGCACGGCAATGGCTATTGGTTTCAGAGGTTTTCTGTTTGGGACGGGAACCTGAGCAATGAGAATGATACCGTTCAAGTCTTCCCGGAACTGGGTGATATATAAGTTCATGATTGCTATATATGTATGTGTATGAAACGTAGTATGGCATGTATTAGCTCTAGTGTGAGATTAAGGCTTGGGACATAAGGAGAGATTAAGGATAAGGAGAGATTAGGGAGAAGGACTTAGGGTTGCTGGCTTAGTGGTCGAGGATGCGCAAGTTACCAGAGACAATCTTGTTCTCCAGCACCGATCCGGAGGGGATGTCAATGCGGTCACCGTGGTTCGCGATTATGATGACCGTGCCCTGCAAGGAAATCAATTACGGTATGACGAACGGTAGGGCTGCTGTAGTCACTTTCGTCCTGGACAACTCGTTCATAAACAAAATACGATCTTTAGAAATATATATCTTTTTAATCAATCACTAAATCCTTCCCACCTTGAGTGAGACATCCTTGCCGAACCAGACGTCGCCAGAGACAGTGAGATGGTCGAGTTCAAGGAGGTCGGGAATGCCTTGGAAGCGGCCGAGGAAGTCTTTGACCTCAAAGAAGAAGGCTTATATAATTACTCAATAATACTTATATTATATTTTATTTTCCAACCTAATTGCCTTCCCAAACACACTGCAACGGCACGAAACAATGGAGACATACATTTTAAAGTTGCAAACCACCAGAGTCAATATTAACATTGTTAAAGCTAAAGAACAAACTCTGGAAATGGCCAAATAGCTTTCTTTCTCTCCTTCGCTCTCTCTCTTCTCTCGCTCTCTCTCTTCTCGCTCTCTCTAACCTTGTCAAAACTGGAGCCGAGCTTCACGAGTGGCGTGGTGGGGAAGGAGCGGAAGCGGGAGAGGGTGAGGCTGCCGCTCTCAATGTCGTAGAGATTGGACATGAGCAGAAGGAGATCGGACGTCTTCTTCACGGGCAGGAAGCGGGAGCGCGGCACGTTGACACCTGCATTATTCAATTCATATTTAAACCGATTAAACCAAGTTTATATAATTGTTCTACTTAAAAAAAACTTTAAGACAATATAAACGTAAATCTGTAAAAAAAATTCAATTAACTAACAGACCACCATTTTCAACATTCAAAAGCCGGAATAAGTTTTTCCAACAACTCTTATAAAAACAAGAGTATTGTTCTAATTAGCTTTGTCTTCTCTTCTTTCAACCGTACCGCATGCTCCACGGAAGTTCTTGATAGCAGCACCGGCAGCCGTCTCCAGCTGGATGACATCCGTGCCACGGTCCAGGTGCTTCGGGTTCACAATCACCTCAAGGTAGAGCTCATAGTTTCTTTACAACTTTAATAATCTTACTAATTCTTAATATTTTCATTATAATAAATGATACTGACTTCCATCTCCAAACTCTGCGATTCGACGTTCTTCTTGATCGCAGCCAAGTTCACCCAAAGGTTGTTCGTGTTGAAGATTCTACAATCGTTTTCGTTATGCTTCCATCACATGATCAGTTCTCCTCATCTGTTCTCTCCTTCGTTACCTTGCTCTATCTCTTTCTCTGTCTCTCTTTCCCTCCCTCCCTTTATCTTATAATCCCTCTCTCTCTCTCTCTTCCCCACCCTCTCTCTCTCTCTCTCCGTCCAACCTGAACTTGGAGACACTCTTGAACTCGTCGACAAAGTCCTTGGGTACCTGCGCGATCTCGAGCAGCATGAGTCTGTTCTCGTACTGGATCAGCGTGCCTCCCTTCACGTCTGCGCGTGTCTTGTCTGTTACCTGTAATGACATACTTACTAATCTTTGTAATGTAAAAAATGTCAACGATCAATACTTACCACTAACTTTGTCAATATTATTATTATTACAAGTAAAAAATTGCAGAAATCACAACACCTCCATAACAAATTCAGGCGCCGAGTTATCGCCCTGTGCTTGGCTGAGAACAAAGTTGAGGATGTTCAGATCAACCGTCGCTCCCATGTTGTCAATGTTGGAAAGGAAGCAGTACTGCAAGAAGATAGGTTTCGAATTAATGATTTTGAGAAACAGCTACATCAATTTCATTCCAATCTTTTTTTTTTAATTGAAAGAAATCGAGTCACCTCCTTGCCCTGTTTGATGAACTCATCCAGGAGACCCGAGTTGTAAAAGGCCTCGTAGAAGTTACCGTGACCGGGCGGGTACCAACTGAAATGCACCACATTCACCGGTGAAATTGTATAGCGGCAATCAATCAGTCTGAACGAATTAGCGGCAAATTAAAACTGTAATTGGCGGTAAATTCAAACTGACGCCTCAATGTCTCCTTCAAGTTTGCTGGCAATCGGCATGAAAGTCTCCTTGTTGATTCGAGGGTAGCGGGATTGGCAGAAGGAGTGAACGGAGACCTGCAAAAAGTTGTAGTTAATCCTATATTCTATTCTCTTAATCTATTTCTAAAAAAAAACAAAAAAAAAAAACAAAAAAAAACAGAGCTAGCTTATAAATAGTTTAGAAGAAAGATGCATAGAACTGAATAAATGAAGTACTAGTACTCGAGTAAGTACCTTAACATTGGCGTACTTGCGCAGCAACTTCTGGGTGTCGTCGTCCGTGTTGAACGAGTTCATGAGAACGAGTGGCACGTTCACGTTGTACGTTCGGTTCAGTTGCTGCAATAGTATCTTATTACATTTATACTTCATAGAATATTTACTATCAGTAAAAAACTCAATTGAAATTGTTTAAATTTGTACAAAAAGAATAATTTTTCACCTGAATTTGCTGCATTGTCAGATCGAGAAAGGTGAGGTCGTTGCGGACCGAGATCACTGACTTCGGCCCCTTGCAGCCCATGGAAGTGCCAAGGCCTAAAAAGAACACAATGACAATTGTCCATAGATTTATTATAATAATATTATTATTAACTTACAAGTCGCAACCGCTAGAATCAAAGTTCAGCAATGAAATGACAAAAAAAAAGACTTCTTCAGATGTAAGCAAAGCGCCATGCAAACCTCCGTTGAGCTTGACAACCACAAGCTTGTTCAGCATTTCCGTCACCTTTTCCGAGCTTATGCTAGGCAGCTGCAAAACACTTTAAAAATTATTACCTACTCTTAATTCAATACAATACAATTTTACAGATATTATTTACCAGCATTGCTCACTTTCGAGCACATTTTTGAAAAATATACACATGTTAATGTTTTCCCGTGAGAATTTACCTAAAAAAAATAATCGTAATACTAATTCGTGAGATAAATAAAGGAATCATTATGCAGGAGTCTTGCCTCGTTATATGAGCGAATTGCCTCAGATGGTAGTGGCTGGATCTTTTGCCAGTCCACAAAGGTCTTGGCACGCAGATAGCGAGAGAAGAGATTACGGAAGCCAGACAGCTCTTTTCGGCTCGTCTGAAAGAAAAAAAAACATAGTTTACATATTTACCATTAAAAACATAACATTATTTAGCATTCTTTGCACAGTACCTTCTAAAAGAAATATAAGTTTGTTTTTCTTTTCTTTTTTCTTCTACGAAATTTCAGTAAATTCATTGATTTCAATAGAAAAAAAACTAGCGAATCATAGTTACTCGACAGATAACTAACATCGAGAGTGCCATTGGTGGAGGTGGAGAGAAGTTTCTCGAGTTCCTGCTCGAGTGAGCCAAGAGTTTCCTTCTTCGTTGAAGACTTCCATTCTTCGGAGCTCTCAAAGAAAAAAAAATCAATATTATTTATTATTATGAATACTAGTTAAATCTAAAGACTTACTCTAAAGCAGCTTTAATTATTACCACCATAACACCAATCCCAGCCCCACTTTCCCGAATCCCGTATTCGCCCCCCCCCACCTTATCGTTAAGCCGTTTGCTGGCTTGCACCGCGCTATTTTGCAGAGAGGCAGAGGACATTCCACGTGAGAGGCAGAGCGAGAAAGAGAAACGACCGCGCTGGGCTTGGAGAGGGAGAGAATAAGGCAACGAGGGAAAAAGGGAAGGGCGAGGGGCGGGATGCGGACCTTCTTTCTTACTCCATCATTTTCATTCTCTTCCTTTCATTCATCTCAATCTCTCCCTTCTTTTTCTCTCTCTACTTCTCTCACTTTCTGCCATATGCGTTTTCTCATCGTAAACATTCTCTCCTCCCTCTGTTTCTCTCTCCTATTCTCTCCTCCCTCCCGCTCTCTTATGCTCTCTCTCCAATTCTCTCCTCCGTCTCTCTCTCTCTCTCTCTCACTCCCTCTGCAGCCAATTTCTGCTCTCTCCATCTATTCCTTCACAGGCAAGACACGATTATTCTTTGGTTGCTTGGATGTATTCTACTTGCAAGAACCATTAATTCAGAGCAGTCAACAATAGCAGTGCATTTTGAATTGTCCTGTGGGCAAGGCTCTCTCTATCTATCTCTCTCACTCTCTCTCTATAGCGCTCAATCTCTCTTTTGCTTTCCCCGCTCTCTCTCTCTCTCTCTTTCTCACTCTCTCTCTCTCTATTTCTCTCTCTCTTTCTTTTTCTTTCTGGCACACTCATACACTCCCTCCCCACCCTCCCTTTTCACTCTTGTTGTTTTCATACACTACTCTCTTCACTCCCTTCTTTTCCTTCACCCGACCGCCAAAGTCTAAAATAGCCAACTGGCGAAGAGGTAGGAAACAGCGTCACGCGCACAGAGCACACCGACCATAATGAATATAAACATATCTTTCTTTTCCTGGCTCAGTGCCAATTCCCCTCTTCTGCCCTCCCTGACCATAAACTCCTTGGCGGATGCGTCGAGAGAGAAGAGCCTGGTGAGGAGGGGAGCCATTGGAGGAGGAGGAGAGGATAGGACACTCGAAGCGGCCAACAACCACAAAGAACCTCTCAAAGCACGTTCAAGTTGGCATGTTGAAAGGGGATGCGGACATTTATAGTTACGTCTAGTTGTGACATAGTTTAAGAAGTATAAAATGTTTAAAGGTAGAGAAGATGCCTAGTCAAGGAGGTAAAAATATGGCATGGACTAAGACGCGTTCGTACAAAGTGAAGGCTTCCACGTATAACAGAGGAGAAGCTGGCAAAATGCAAACAGAACTGGTGAGGAGAAAAAACGACCTTGTGATAGATGGAAACAGAAGAGTGACACAAAAACAAGGACAAACTGTATATAAGCAGATGCCAAGATGATGGGGAAATGTGATGAATTTGTGGGGAATGAAATCATAAACCCTTTTAGACAGATGGCACAGTTCAGCACGAGTATTACATAAGCGCGCACAGGGTACACAGCACAGAGAGGTAGTGTCAATGTAAGAGGTAAGAGCAATGTAAGAGGTAAGAGAGATAAGAAAGATAGGAGAGAGGGAGAGAGCGAGTGAGAGAGACCGAAGTGAGAGAGACCGAAGATAGAGAGAGAGAGAGAGAGAGAGAGAGAGAGAGAGAGAGAGGATAGAGAGATAGAGAGAGAGAGAGACTGAGGATAAAGAGAGAGAAAGATATAGAGACAGAGAGAGATAGGGAGAGGATAGAGAGACAGAGAGACAGAGAGAGAGACAGAGAGAGAGACAGAGAGAGGAAAGAGAAAGAAAAAGTACGAGAAAAATTTGCGGCGAACAGAGTTTTGAAAGAAAGAGAGAAAATCGTGAACCGTGTGATCTATGCGTGTGATAATTTGTGAACAAGTACCCATTCTACCAAAGAGAACCGGATCAACGGTTAGAACAGTTCAAGCACTTACAAAACACCATAAATTCCTAAGATTGTAAGAGAGAATAGAGCTGAAAGCTAATGTGCTTGTTATAAAAGGGAGAACATTCCTTTCCCATCTTTGCCGGGAGCGGATGCTAGCAATTCTACCATAGATCAACAGGCAGAATCAGGTAATAAATGCGTCGAGGACCTCGAAGATTCGGCTGGGGAATGGGGTAATGGGCCCGGAAACAATGGCAGGTTAGCTGTTTCTGGGTAAATGTTGCTTAAAACATGGTGGAGCAGGGCTTTAGGAAGGACCAAAATCAGGGTGGGTTTCTCATATCAACAGTATCTTTTAACCTGAGCAGAATGCTAACAAGTTTAGAGGAGCAAGAATGACCAGTGAGTGATATTTTTTTCAAATATTACAGTAATTTTGTCAGTTTTTATCAAACAGAAAAATTATCAGAAGACCACTCACAGCTGTTAACTTTGCAGCCCAAAAAAAACAATAAAGGAGAGAGAGAGGAAAAGAGGGGGGTGCGAATAGCATGGAATATCTGTGAAAGTGAGCCCCCCTGGACAAGGCCGTGCCACCCTCTCACAATCAGCTCGCTCTCCCTTTCACTTTTCTCACTCTCTACACTACGCACAATCCGAGTTGGTCAGGTCGCTTTTTCATTTTTGCCTGTTCAAGCTAATTAGAGACAAATTTGGAGATCACGAGGAGAGCAGAACCATTTGTAGTGGTGCGGACAAGGAGGGATGAAATATGGTTTTGGGAAGGGATGTCAGAGATCTATCATAGAGAGAGAGAGAGAGAGAGCGAGCGAGAGAGAGAGAAAGAGAGAGAGAGAGAGTGAAAGAGAGTTGACGATAGATAGATAAGGAGATTGAAAACAATGAAAATGAAAGAGATAATGGATGAGAAAAAGAAGCAGTCTCACAGAGCCTTATCTCACGGGCAGCTCAATGTTCTTTATTTGGCGTCTCCGCTACATTCAATTCCGTTACAAGTAGAGAAGAAATCAGAGTTTTGGTGGAGGAGACACAAGAAAATGCTGATGACGCGAAAAAGGATTCCAACGATAAGCCAGCCCATTGTCGCCCCGAAATAAATATAAATACAGAAAAGCCAGCTAAAAATGAGTGAGAAAGAAAGGAAGCGAACCAAATTAGCGAGAGAGGGTAGGTGAGAGAGATAGAGAGAGAGATAGAGAGGTAGTGAGAGAGAGTAAGAGAGGGAAGGAGCAAGAGATAGAGGGGCAGAGAGAGAGAGAGAGGGGGGATTGAGAGAGAACGAAACGGAGCGAGAGAGAGATAGAGAGAGAGATAGAGAGAGAGAGAGAGAGAGAGAGAGAGAGAGAGAGAGAGCGTGCCGTCCTATCCAGTCAATCTCAACGCTCGAGTCACTTTCTGCCATGTCACAGTTCCATACAATAGCCGTGTCAGCTGGGGATTCATGCTACGTGGTGAAGGTTGGAAGCGAAGAGCAGGAGGAGAGGAATGTGGCCCGGAATGGATGACGACACGATACGTGGAGACAACGACGACGGGGGCAAAGAAGTGTCCCAGCTATTTACTGGCGTTCAAACAATAAATTCAATCCATATCATCACCAATCATATCAACATTTCCGTCGAGGGAAATACCGCAATCAGAGGAGCAGCGACGTGCTTCTTTCCACGTCCTCACAGTGACCAACATTGATCTGATAACGACAGAGCCTTCTATGGCTCTGATTCCCTCACCAACTCGTTCATTTCGTTCAGATTATTATACAACCACAACATTAGCAAATGCTGAAGGTAAGCGCAATAGCAGATAACATAACGAGAGTGCGCAAAACGGGGAGAAAACAAGCTGTTAGAGGAAATCCCATATTACTTCACATAGCATTCCTACAAACAAAAGTCCCGGGAAAAATACATAGCTAAAAAAATTAGATGATGAGATAGTGGGGAGGGGGAGTTCGACTAACAAAACCATTGCTTCTCTAGACCTGCTCGATCAGATCCATCTCACCTTTCCTCATTGTAATCGTGTAAAGAGGCGAGGTATGACTGACCCCTAGGACCCTGAGACTTCCCAGCACTATGCAGGCACCCCCTGATTGTGAGACTCATTCTAACCTCGGAGATGGACGCTAGACGCGCGTGAGCGAGTCTGTTAATTGCGGCAGCAGCGTGAGCAGAAGCCATCCGCAGCACTTAGTGGTAGGGAAGAGGGGGGAATGAAGTGGAGGAGAGAGGAGAGAAGGGGAGGTAGTAGAGAATGAGCGGAGGGAGAGAGAGAGCGAGAGAGAGAGAGAGAGAGAGAAAGAGAGAGTGGATGGTTGGAAATGGATGGCGGACGAGAGCGGAGGGGCGGACGCGATCAGTGGCAGTAAGTGCAACCGGCGATGGGAAGGGGAGAGCAACAAATACTTTGATGGGGCAGCCTAAGAGATTGCGAGCGAGGGAGAGGTTAGACAACGAGACAAAAAGAGAGGGAGTGTGTGAGAGAAGGCTACAGTGGGGTGAGAGAATGTATGAGAGGTAGAATGAGAATGAGAGTAAGAAGAAAGAGAGAGGGAGAGAGAGGAGAGAGAGAGAGAGAGAGGGAGAGAGAGAGAGAGGGAGAGAGAGAGAGAGAGAGAGAGAGAGAGAGATCGAATACGGCAATCAAGAAGTGACACTGCCAGCCGTCCATTAACAATGATAATACATACATGATAAGGCCACAACGGACCACGAGACAGTCACCAGGTATAGTAATATCACAATTGCCGGTATTCGTGGCATAGCTTGGCAGAACAGTTGGCCTAACCATAATGGCCTTCAGATCTTTCAATCTTGGCAAAAAAGTTATGCCAATCAGTACTTTCGCAATACTTGTCCATGTATGACCAGGGTCACATTTGCAAAACAAAAAAAAGCGGTCCAGGGAAAAGGGCGAACGGCGATGAGTCAGAGTTGATTCTTAGGTCCTAGTGCTATACTGAAGACAAGGAATAACGGATACAGAGAGAGAGAGAGAGAAAGAAAAACGAAAGAGAGAGAGTGATAGAAGAGAGCGAGAAGATAAGATAAAGAGAGGCGGAAAGAGAGAGAGAGAGATTGAGAGAAAACATAAGTCAACGCCAACAGTGGGACAGACCAAAGCCAAAACACTTCAATGTGCTGCCTTGCTACTAAAAGCTATTTATACGAAAGACGAATGAATTCTCCCTTTAAGAAAGATAGTGAAAAGAAGAAGTTTGAAGAAGGAGAGTCCAGAATGATGCAATTGATATATTAATGAAGGAGAAAGCAAAAACAAGCAAAATAAAACAAAATCAATCGTCGCAGCACAAATATAGCGGGAGATAGCTCAGTTGACTCCAGAAAAGATGAGCAGGGACAACTAAAAGTAGATGTATTACAAGAACACCTCACAGAACCGTTCAATCCCGCGCGCTGTTATTCTTCCTTGTTTTTTTCTCGCTCGTTCTCTATCTCTGTGTCTCTCTCTCCCTCCTCACTCTTTTTCGTCTTCGATCTCTCTTCCTCAGCAGTAGTCTCTACCTTTCCTTCTATGATCTCTCCCTCTCTCCTTTTCTCCATGCAACTAACCACTCACCCTTCCGTTTTTGTTCTACAAGCGGGTAGATCAAAGCGTGTATCCGAAAGGATAACAAATGCATTGTAATCACTGATGTGCGAGAGATCAAGAGATTAGAACAACCCATAAAATCACTTAAAGACTGATTTTGAAGAGTCTAGACAAGAAGGAGAATCACAGCGTACTAAGTTGGAATGGAACACATTGCAGAACTTATCCAAGCGGGTGGAATTTTCACAGCTCGGGGCAGCAAAGTCGGATGATAGATTCAATCAAGGGGAGAGCCTGGAAAGCCAGAGAACAATGATTGGAAGAGAGAGAGAGAGAGAGATAGAGAGATAGCTAGAGTGATAGAGAAAGAGACAGCTTAAGAAAGAAAGGAAAAAAAGACATGGCAGAATTGTATTTGCCTCAATTGCTCTGGCAGTTTAAAAGGGGCCAGGATGGGAGAGGGAGAGCGTATTCAGAATGCTTGCTCTCTCAGTCTGCCTCTCCAGTAACAACTAACAATCTTCTTGAATATGAACGAGAGTTCATCTTGGACAGAACACGTGTTGTACCTGATCTTCAAGGAGAAGCTATCACGTCAACTAGGAGAAAAGAGAAAAGAAAAGAAGAGACAACTAGAAAGCGAGAAATAAGGAGAGAGGAGAGATCGAGATGGACAATAATTGTAAGTCAGAGAGAGAGAGAGAGAGAGAGAGAGAGAGAGAGAGAGAAAGAGAGTGAAGCTGACGACGACCGAAACAACAGAAATGACGTGCGGTAAGAGGGGTGGAAGTTGTGCTCAGCTCCCTCCCGCGCGTTCTTTTCATATCTTTCTGTCGAAATGCCCTTCCGCCCTCCCTTCCCATTCAGAAATACCATTCCTATTCACAATCCGCCCGGAAGTGAGCAAATTTTAAGGAACTCTATTTAAGCAACCCAGTTCGTTCCGTTGCCCAACTGCTAGAATGGAACGACAGTTAACAGTTGCTCTGGGCAAGAAAGGTAAAGTGCTCCTGTTTTTCTTTCTGGCTTTTACAAACAACGCCCATAATCCCTAATCCTTTATTTCTCATTTTCATTACATACCGTCAAACATAAAAGAAGGAGGAACACTCCCTTGCTCTCTCTCTCTCTCTCTCTCTCTCTCTTTCCCTCTATGTCTCTCTCTCTCTCTCTCTCTCTCTCTGTCTTAAACATACCTCTTCTTCCTTCTGATGAGCCTTAGGATCTGTAGCGACCATGTCTTCTTCCTTCTTTGCCCGATAGTTGCGCCTACAATATGGTTTTTTAAACATAGATTAGCTTTCAAAATATTGCAAATTCGAATTCATAGAAATAAGAAACAGTAGGCGGGAGGGGAGGGGGAGCTTATAGAAAATAAAGCATAGAGCGGGCAGAGTTTGAAGAAAAGAGAGAGAGACAGAGAGACAGAGAGAGAAAGAGAGAGAGAGAGAGGGAGAGATAAGAAGTCAAATATAATAAATCTCTCAGGTAGAGAGGAGTCAATGATTGTCCTTGGACTGAGGTCAATAAAAGACTACAATAATTGTAAACTCCTGCTATCTACAAGAACACTCGCAACTCCGACCGCTCTTCACTGGCAAACTCGGATGTAAGAAGCTGCAGCAAAGTACTCCTCTCATTTCAACGTGATTGAGCGGAAGAAACGGGTCCAGCGGCCTCATGTCAGAGTTGATGCGACGAGAACTTTCTTCTCTCTTTCTCTGCTTCCTCTCTCTCTCTCCAATGCTTTCTTTCTCTGTGTCTCAAGCCACTCTCTCTCTCTCTCTGTACACAATTCTACTCCTAAATCTCCTTCTTGTCAAGCTTTCCTTCTAACTCGTTCATTGCCGTCTGTTTCTCCTGTCTCTCGTGTTTTCCCTGTAATTTGTCCGTCTCTTTCTCCCCTTCTCTCTCTTTCTCTGGCTCCCCACGGCGTCTGCTGTTCCCCTAGCGATCGATGAATGCGACTGCGTGCCAACAGCTTCGTGCAACAGGAGAAAAAAAAACCCAACTATACGGAAAAAAATAGCAAAAGGGAACGTCAAGCCTACCTATATTTAAAAAAGAGCAGGCTATCTAGAAAAAATTAGCCGGAAAAATCACACCGAAGACTCTGAAAGATGGACAACAACGAGAAATCTATTGAGCAGCCTTCTACATAGAATGTTCGAGAGCGGATAAGGAACGGGGCTTTCTTTGACAGGGTGAGGATCTATGGATGAGTGAGAAAGGGTCAGAGACATAGAGTAACTGAGAAAGCGAAAGACAGGGGTGAGAAATAGAGTAACAGGGAGAGCGAAGGATATGTGGAAAGTGTAAGAGAAACAGGGTAACGGGGAGAGCTAGAGAGAGGGTGAAATAGCGTGAGAGAGATAGAGTAACCTAGAAGGCGAGAGAGAAAGAGAACCAGAGAAATAGAAGAAATAGAGCGAGCGACAGAGAGAGAGAGAGAGAGAGAGAGAGAGAGAGAAATAGAGCGAGAGAAACAGAGCGAGAGAGAGAGAGAGAGAGTGAGTAAGAGAGGACAATGTGACCTGGCTACACACACAGAGCACAATCTAGAAGCTTCTACGCACAGAAAGGTACAATCAAAGAAAAAGAAGAAATTTGTTGATATTAGAGTCCCGTTATAGCACAGATGGAAGAGAAGAACACAACCTGGCCTCTTCCCTTCCTTTCAAGAGTTCAATCATCTCTGGCAAACAAATGAACTATGGCGGGATGAACGAACTGGGCAGAAGTGGACTGGGAAGAGATTGAGTTGCAGGATGTGAGAGGGAGGCATCCTTGACCTGAGGGCACAAGACCAGGAGAGTACAAATCACGGCCACACACACTCTAACTCTCCATCTCTCTCTCTCTCTCTCTCTCTCTCTCTCTCTCTCTCTCTCTTGTCACAGTTCCAGTTACAAACAGAAGCACTAAAAGACAGTGTTGTCGTTACATCGCGCTTGAGGATAAGATAGAACAGAAAAAGAAGAGAAGTGGGAAAACAGGCGAAGGGAAGGGAGATAAGACTGAGAAAAACAGACAGATATAGACAGAGAGAGAGAGGAAGAGAGAAAGAGGAGAGAGAGAGAGAAATAGAGAGGGAGAGGGAGAGAGAGAGAGAGAGAGAATCACTAACATGACAGAGCATTCTCGGTTTCAGAAAAGTGCGCAACTAAAAAAGGACAGCAAAGCCGCTTGTTCGGAGACAGGTCTCTTTCACTTTGGAGAGAGCGAGAGAGAGAGAGAGAGAGAGAGCGAGAGAGAAAGAGAGAGAGAGAGCGAGGAGACCCTGTGGAGACCTTCTCACCTCAAGGACCCCGCCGGCATTTCTGGCTTCTGGGTTCACCACTATGCGGCTTGCAAAGTGCTATTCATGATAACTTCGAAATTTTTTCCTACCAGTGTCCTAATAATGTGTGGTTTTCTCGTTTACGCTATTCACAGATTAAAATTTATCTACTTTTTTTAAATCTCCTAATATTACCGTAATCCCAAATTCTCGCTCAACTCTGCAGTATCCCCAGAATGCGTCTTCTACTTCTCGTTCTACTCTTCTTCCATCTCGCCTCCACGGCAACTCGCGGACGGCGTCGGAAGAGCGAGTTCAATAGCCGGTCCGCTAGGCCGTATCCGGCGGAGGAGGAGATGAATGGGGAGGACGGGTTGGCGGGGGCCCCGATGAAGGTACTGCAGTTTTCCATTCTATGCAACCCTTTTAAATTCCACGTTGAGTCTCTAATTGGGTCATCAGATCCCTCTCCAATTCGAGGACCTGACTACGGTTCGATGGGAAACGGGTGGCGCGAGCGTCCAGTTTCCGCCGCGCGCCCACGCGGTCGAGCGAGGCGTCCAAGCGGCTTGGACTCTGAGGGCATGGCATTTTCTCTCACGATCTGTCTCTCCTCTCTCTCTCTCTCTCCATTTCTCCCTCCTATATTCTTACATCTACTTAATCCATAATAATCTGTTGTAATCTTAATAGTCCTGTTTTTTTCTCACAGAAAACAATGGCAGAAAATAGTAAATGTTTGATGTTTCTGGCAGAATTCGGGTCGATCCTCCCTCCGGCTAACAATGGCGCGGGGGGAGTTCTCTCCGGCAGCGCCCCTCTCTCTTCCTCCGCTCTCTTTCCCTTCTCCGCCATCGTGGCCAAGAGCAATCTCGAGCAACAGCAGAACGGCGGAGCATTCGCTGTGGATCCCACGTGCAACTCGTCAGAACTACGAGAGATTATTGTACAGGTTAGAGAAAGAGAGAGAGAGGGAGAGAGAGAGAGAGAGAGAGAGAGAGAGAGAGAGAAAGGGGGAAAGAGCGGAGGAGGAGAGAGACGGAGAGAGAAAGAGCGAGCAAGTGAGATGAAAGTATACAGAGCGAAAGGAGAGGAGGTTAGTGTATATATTAAAAGCTGATATTATATGTAAAACCCGTAGCAGGGAGGATAAGCTTAACTATCAGAATTATGCCACAGCAATATTTCCCTTCTATCTCCAGGGCATATCGGATACGCCTTCCGACTCAAAGCACCGCATCAACGCAGCAATAACAAGGAACATGGACGGTTAGCCAATCCAGGCAGCGCTCAGACTTATGTTTAAGTCAAAGGCCTTAACCTTAAGTTATTAACGTCCATGACCTGAAGATCTTACTTAGCCTTAAATCCTCCTAACTCTAAAGTCTACAGGATCATTCGGTATAGTGTGCGCCGACTGCGCCTTCTCCTACCTCGCCCACACCATTCAGTACTGTCACTATACCCGGAATAACATCACTTGCTTCGTCTACCGGGATGGATAGAAAGAAGAAGCCGTGGTTGAAGAAGAAAGAAGCAGTACATTAGATACTGACATAACTGCTAACTCTAATAATATCTAAATGTATACGCATATCCGTGCATTGTTCCTTCCTCTTCTAAAGAGATTTCGTCGGGTCTGCCCTTATCACAAGCATAAACGATTACGTTCGTGTTTGTGATTTGTAACGAAACGAGATGCTAGAGTTGCGCAAAAAGAGAAACATCCAATCGGCCAGGCAGTTTAATAAATGTTTCTGATGATATCACACGGTTATCTCGAGTTCTAGGGAATGTAGGAAACAGTGCTCAGAGAGGGTAAGGCGAATAAAGATTGGGCAAAGACAGAGGAGAGAGAGAGAAAGAGAGGGAGGGAGTGAGAGAGCGATAGAATCTATTTCTTTGCAAGTTACAAATTTGGAGTAAGGTAGGGCAGACGGATTTGCCGTGCCCCTATCAACTACGTTGCATCTACTGCTTCCAAATAACCACCTATCTTCTCACGGCAAGGATGGCCCGAATAATAATTCTGCTAATCACAATCTTCCTACCGCTGGCACTCGCAGCGCCTACTCCACAAATGTGCCGAGTTTTCTATCGCTACATCTCCAAGGTATTAATCCTTTCAAATACTAGCATGATTCTACACATTACTGTTTCTTCACTAATACCGCAGTTGATATTTTTTGATTACGGTACCACTCAAACAAGTCAACTCTCGTCGGCTGGGTTCGTCTCAACTGCGATAAGATTCATCCGATTCCCTCAGGGATGACGTGCGATGACATTAATCGGGTAGATGGTTTGTTTGCATCCATCAAGAGCAAGAATGGAGAGGGGAGGAGAGGGGAGGAGAGGAGAGGAGAGGAGAGAGAGAGGGACAGAGAGACAGAGAGAGAGAGAGAAGGGAGAGAAGGGGAGAGAGAGAGGAGATAAGCGGAAAGAGAAAGATAGAAGGGAAAACACGGAAATTCAGCAGAAAATATATGTAAAGAAAAAATAACAAAGTGATTTGCTAATTGCTAGCAACAGCTACAGCTTTGCGTGGTATTCCTGTGGAGACGTTGGAATGAGCGCCAATAACATTATTTACAGTTCGCCGTGGAATGCAACTTTGACGGTCTGATTCCGCCGGAAGAGCGAGAAAGCGCGGTTAGTTTGCAAGCATAACATTATCTTGATTATGAGAAGCAAACTGCTTGTAAAAGATTGAGGATGACAGATATGATACTGAACAAAAGAAACGTAAAGAGAAGCAGAGATCTTTCATTCCTAGTTTTTTTTTTGCTCATCGTTTCTCTTCCTCTCCAATTACATCTCTCTCTCTCTCTCTCTCTCATTATCTGCTTCCCTGTTTCATAGGTAAACGCAAATATCGCTCCAAACACGCTCCAGCGTTATATGCCCTACAACAGACAAACGGTCATTGACTACGGTGCTTACGGAAACTGGTAGGTATTCGAAAGACGCAAAATAGGTTACAATACCCAAATCAATAAGGAAATAGGAAGACTTTGAAGGTACTACCCAAACTATTATCCGTGGTCGGAAATAAGCGGATACATCGGCCCTCATCAATACGAGAGCGAAAACGCATTCACGCGAGGTGGCAACTACCCCTATCACAGGTGGGATTCGAATTACCTCTATATACAAAAGACAACTTTTAATTTCCTTTAATCTCCAATTAGAGATCAAGGTAAACGTAACGAACACCACTATATAATAATAAACTGACTAGTTTAAATTAACAATCCTCTTGAAGATCTGACAACATTGTCAACCAGATGTTGATGCAAACATCCCTTCCTGCTTGCCTTCATGACATTGTCTACTGCGCCAAGCTAGAGGCAGCTAAGAAAGATGCGGCAACATATCGCCAGACCTATGCGCAGTGGAGGAGACGGCAGGTATCAAAGATTGCAGGGGCAAGCAATCAATCCTGAGTATTGACTGCTAGTTAGCAGTAGTTGATTCAACTGTTCCGGGAAATACACAACTATGACTGACTTTCAGATGGCGCAGGTACGCGACGAGGAGAAAACGTCTGGGCATCGCCAGGAGGCTCCGCCTTCGGTGGGTTCTGGTGGAGCTCGCCATGCTCAGGATGACGACGCCCAGTGGTGGAAGACGTCGGCTACCCGTTAGAGTCATCCACTGCTTTTACACCCGCTGTTTGAAATTGAGAACAGACAGCAGCTAACAGAACTGTGCTTGATCCATCCAAATGATAGTCCTAATCAATGAACTCGCTTCATCGAGGAGCAAGTCCTCCCATCCAATTGCCACTAATTCCCTTTCCTTTTTTTATCTACGACATAATTCCTAATTCCTTCGCAGTCACTTAAAAGTTGTTGATGTATCTCATTCGGGTAGACATGAACCGAAAAGTTGCATTCTGCTTCCTTCTTCAAAGATTATTTACTTTACTCGTTACTCTTTCCACATGATGTACTTCAGTATAAACAGACAATGTAGCGAACCGTCAAAATTCCTTATACAATTACACACAAAACAGCAACATCAAAATGTGAAAAGGAATCTCAATAACACAAATCCTTCTCGTAATACCAGAGCCAATGTTCTATCCTATCTTTAGAGGAATACATGTAATAAAAAGAAAGCATGGAACACAAAACACAAAGGGAATGAGGGAGTGAACCAAAAAAAAACAACGAGTGAAAAAAGCATCAAAAATCTTCACTTCATAAATCGACACAGCGGAAGCGACTTCCGAAACAAAGAAAGTAATCAATAGCGATGTCCTATCGATTTGTAGATCATATCATAATAGAGCAGCCACACAAAAAAGAATGAAAGAAGGAAAAGATCCATGCTAAACAGCCACAACAATGTAAACAAGGGCGTTTCTTGATCGCTATCACAAATCACCAGGTAGCGAGAGTGTTTCTCTTCCAGATCGTTACCATGGGCCCGATAGAGGGAGGGAGAACAAAGGGTAGAGAGAGAAGGGAAAAGAGAAACGAACAGAGCAAAAAGGCATCCAGTTTGGGTGTATTATCATGCACAATGACATTATAACAACAGAAGATCCGGGCTATTCCGGTGTGATCTTCAAAACACCTCGCCATCTTCCAGATCGGGTGCGAGAGGAGGTGGAGGAGGGGGAGGAGAGGTATACGCATCCGAGGGTGGGGGAGGTAGAGGAGGAGGCGGGGAGACAATGTCAGGATGGAAGGAGGGCTGTGCCGGGGGGAGGAGCACCGGCTGGACAAAGTACGTGGGTGGCAGGAGGGGGGACGGGCCAAGCGAGAGCAGTGCAGCTGGCCGGCTTGGGGGTCTGCTAGGCGGTCTGCTGGGAGGCCGGCTAGGGGGTCTGCTCTGATGCGAGTTGTGATGTTGCTGCTGCTGCTGTTGCTGGTTGTGATGCTCCCGTTCCCTGTCCCCCTCTCTGCCCTCTCGAGACTTGTAACCATGGCCGTGGTGGTGGTGACTGTGCTGCGATCCATGGTGGTGCTGGAAGGAGAGAAAAGAGAGAGAGTGTGCAAACAGCAGAGAAGCAGACACAGCCACACACATTAAGACTCGACAAGTTTGGTAGAAAAGTGAGGATAGAGACTACAGAATGGAAAAGGGATGGAGAAGTCTACAGTATACGGAAAACATTAGGTTAGTAACGAGGTGAGTGTGTGCCAGCTAAATGGTAAGGAAGTTGAGAGTTGCAAACCCACTATTTCAATCTAATTTCTAAAATGAGATTAGTAGATTAAATAAAACAGTTAATGTCATTACAAGTTTGCAAGTCTGAATAACAGAATGAGGGTCTAGTTGAGGTGGGAGGGATGTACCGGGAATAAAGTATTATCTGGGCAAGCGCACCTTCAGTGATCCTGAGGCTTGAGCGGAGACTTGCGGATTCCCAGGGGCTGGGCCGGAAGGAGGGTGGGCAGAAGAGGAAGAGTTCCCCGTTCCGACTACGGCAGGCAACGAGTGGCGATTTACGTGTGGCTGGCTAGTGCTGCCGGAGCCATGATGAGCAGACGGAAGATGCAAGCCCTGATCGTGCCCTGGCTTCTGACCTGCCGCGCCATCCGGCATACGGTAGCGTTTGTCGCTGTAACATTGTAAATTCACTAACTAATATCCTACTGAAAAAAATGTGACTGCCACAAATCATAAAAAAAGGCGTGCAGAAACTGACGGTTGCAGGTTAGAAGAAGAATGCTCCCTCTTCCGCTTCTCCCGTTCTCGCTCCCTCTCTCGTTCCTTCTCTGCTCTCCTCCGAGCTTCTTCCTCTGGAGTTCGTCTAAATCAAGCAGGCGCATTGCTCCTCGCAGGTTATTTCAAGGGAATCTTGATAAGAGAGAATACGAACCTATGCTGCGTTTGCTGAACGTGATGATGCGCACCGTGAACTGCCGACACAGGCTGAGAGCTCGGAACTCCTTCTGTTAAGGGTGAAGAAATTACTTCTCATAAATCCTTGTTTTTTTTAAAACATTTATTAGTGTTTATATTAGTGTTTACACGTAAAAACACTACATATTAAACATTGCATGCAACAGAAAGATGCAATATGAATGAGCTTGTCATTGTCATTACAAAATCAAACTGACTGCTGGCCACGACCCCACCCTTGGCTGCCTGGGAGGGTGCTGCTTGCCCTGGCAGCTGAACATTCGGCATTCCTACAGTCACTCCTGTTAACTGTGACGTGTCGGGCATGAAGCTGCGCCGTTGTGCGCTCCCGCCACCTCCTCCGGCGGATACGGTAGGAGCAGTAGCCTGACTAGATCCGCCAGCACCAGAAGTTGACGGGGCTCCATGGCCATGAGTTGCCACGGACTTCCGTTCCTGAAACAAACACAACAAATTGCCTGGTCAAATACGAACTTGTATAACACAAATAATTCCCTTGATATGCTTCTGTGATAGCAAGCAAGAGCTACTTGTAATACCAGAAAGTTCACAATCCCCGCACCTTGTAGTATTCGTTCATGTCGACCTTCCTCGCAATGGAGGGAGGGGCGGGCGGCGGTGGAAGGAGGGCGACCGAGGACGCCGCGCCTGGCAAGGAGGGCAGGCTTGCCGGGGTGCTGTTCATACTGGCATTCGCTATCGACGGCGGCTCGCGCACAATGTCACCCTGACAAATCATATCGCTCTCTTCATTCGGTATCATACTGCATAATCACTCATCCAATAGCTGATACATTTTATTAATGCCATAATAAGGAAAGATGCTGAAAGGGGGCTATAAAATGACATCCTTACCCTATCAGCGAATCGCTTCAATGCGAGCTGGTCGCTGCAGGTGCGGTAAATCTTCGTAAACTCATCAGACATCTCTGTAAATTGACAACTATTCATTATTATTTTTACAATGTGTTCTTGGTTTTCATTACTTATTATAAGTAAAACATTTAATGCCATTTTTCACAAATTTACTTTTCCAACCAACCAATTACTTACCTTCCAATTTTTCTTGTGTCATGGTAGGATCTGTTTTATGGTACCATCTAACGCCATCGATGAACGGAGGGATCTGCGCAAGAGGTAGATTTTTTTAATCGCGCCAAAAACATATTTCAAATTCTCACTACTGTATCAATGAGTGTAAGACCTAACTTGGAGCACACGGGATAGAGATCTCATGACTTGAACGGGAAGGCACTATTCGGAATAGAGGAAAGAAGAAAGCCAATGAGAAAGGCTACAAAATGACAAAACTCAGATGATGATTAAATGATGGCAAACCTTCGAGCTCTCTCACGAAGGAGAATCAGACGCGCATTGCGAGGGAGTGAGTGAGTGGTTCTCTCTCTCCTTTCTAACTAGAATGATCTGAGGGTAGCTTCTCCCTCTCTCCCAGCCTCCCGTTCAAACATGCCCAAATTGCGTGCTCCAAAGTACCGCGCGCGCGGAAGCGCCAAGGCAAGCGTCTGGCCGCTGCTCTCAGTCTCATTTCCACCCGCACATTTCATTCATGCTTATACACCGCAGAGTGGAAAGGGCGCTGCCGCGTCGCTCGCGAGAGCGGTTACACTCGACAGCAGCGCCACGAATAAGAGGAACGTCAGCGCCATTCGTGGCGGGCGCAGCGGTAAGCGGATCGCGAGCGACAAGCAAAGGGCAGCGTTCTCCCGGAGGATGCCGGGAGGAGAAGGATAATGGAGGTATAAGAGACGGCGAGAGAAAGAGACAGACGAGAGAGAATGACAGGAGAGGAGGGCACAGAGAGAGAGAGAGAGTGGAGAGGAGCCACCTCAAAGTTGGCCCACGCGCACACAATGTAGATGCACGCGGCAGCGATCGCCTCTGCCGTGTACCGGATGCCCCACGAAGTCACGCATAAGCTGAAACGGCCGGGCCGCGTTTTTAGGGAACTTCTTTTTTCTCTCAAGCAGTGTTTAAATAGGTCTTTCTTGTGCCAGGAATCCTCACGGAAAAATAGACATGGAGAACATGGTAAGCTTGAAAACACAAGAAATCCGCCGATTCAGTACATATTTAAAGGGAAAAATCACTGCACCATCCGGCTTTCTGGTGGTTCGCCATTCCGAATATCTTTTAAACGGGAGGTAATTTAAACACTGCTTTCAATCCTTTAACGAGTTTTCGTCGAACCAGAGGGCCAATATATTACATTTAGATGAAGGATTGGCCTTCCAAAAAGGAAGGCTACAGAAACTGACACATCAGTCGAGAAGAAGTAGACAACCTCCGTGATCTTTTTCTGGCTTCCAGAAGCTAGAAGAAATCAAGAGAATTTCACCTTGGAAACTTTGGAATGAGAAAGCCACAAAATACAAATACGACTGAACATTTTATCAAACAGTTTGTCAACAAAAACAAACAATTATGTTGAGAAAACAAACCTTTTGCAATGCTATGCATCGCGCTGAGCACAAGTGCATGAGGCAGCAATATCTTCATGTCGAACGCTGAAAACAGAATCTTTCAAATAAAATCTAGAAAGAGAAAGTGCCATAAATTGAACCACCCACAAATTGTCTGAAGGATGACGTTCTCAAGGGTAACAATGAGTTGGGCAGCCTCGGTATAATGCTAAAATGACACCAAATGAATAGTGAATTCAAAAGTATAAGCCAACAATGTGTCATTGTAGTGAAATAGTAGATTTTCTAAAAAAAAAAACATTTTCGACCGTGAAATTGTAGGTAAACAAAGCCGAAATTGTAGGTAAACAAAGCCTAACCGCTTGGTCAAGCTTCAGATCGCGGAACTTCTCAGCCCACCACGCGCGGACAATGTGCTCTAGCTTTCGTGGACATTCCTCGGATTTGCCAGCAAGAAAGAGACACGCGGCCGCAACGTCCTGTTAAAAGATCAAGCTACTATTTCTTGAGTGCGAATCAAAACGCAGGAAAAAACAGTCTAACCAAAAAAGTATTAGGTACCAATACAGTTAAAAATTACAGAAGAATAGGAGCGAAATTACCGAAATTACAAGCAATAAAAAACACAAGCAAGATTTGCAAAGTAATACATAAAGGGAATGAGTAATTAAAGGAAATATATGAATACTTACGCGATAATCGAAGAAGTTGAAGCTGTGAAAGTAGAAGAAGCGGTGCATGTGAATCATGGCAGCACAAACGCAGAGTTGAGAACTTAATAAGGATGCTTGACTTTTACCAGTATAAGGAAAGATAAAAAGCCAAAAAGAAGTGTTCTGGAGAGAAAAAAAAACAAACTAGCATCCATGGAAAATGACAAAGAAATCACGCGAAAATTCTGAACAGATGCAATGAAGAAGAAAAAACATACATCTTTCTGCTAGGATCCCGCAGATTCTGGTTGAGTTTGTCGCCTAGAGTTTGAATGAAGCGAGTGGCCTGTTGCCGGTACTGCAGTTCTTGCCACTCGTCCATTCCTTCTTTCATGCTTGCTGCCTGAAAGAAATAGAAATATAATCATGGCATTGATAAACGGAATAATAATATAACAGATAGGTTTAGAAATTATATTTCATAAGTAAACAACTCGCTCTTCGAATATGCTTGATAAATAAACCAAGGGGCAAGAACAAAGATCATGGAAGAAATATGTACTATTCCCCGCAATAAATTTGCACACAAGGGTTAAAATGACACTAGAGTACTGAAAAGGTCACTGTTTAGAAATAGGTGAAAGAAACCTGTAGCATCTCTTCCTTTGTGAAAAGCCATCGTGGGGGAGAAGCCGCGGTAGGCGCAGCTTCTCCGCTCGAGCTTCCAGCCATAGCATTTAATGGCTTCTTAAAAACAAATCATTAACTTTAAAATCACAACAATAAACTGATCTAAACTGCAGGAACCAAAGAAAGTATTAAAGTAGACTTCATCAGCGATTACATAACATCCTACCAATCGCTTCAAAACAAACATGGACCCGATCTGCGGAGACATTTCGCGCTACATCATTAAAATACACGCATAAAAGGCGCAAAGCAACAAAAAAAATCTTAAAAAGTAATATAAAACAATGAAAAGAGAAGCGCACGAAGGCTGGGCGCTTTGCCAACTCTTTAAGAGCATTGACCAACTGCGTAGCAGCCCACACCCCAGGCATTAGAATACGGCCAGTCAACGTAAGAGGGCTGCTAGTGAGCCAGACAAATCTTTTGGCTTCGGGCCATAAGTTACGCGTCGCGGTCACACGATGCGGTTGGCGCGATTTTAAACATATCTTTTCGATGTGAACGGTGGCAGGAAAGAGGCGGAGCTTGGTCTCCTCTTCGGCTTTCTTCTTCTTCAAGTTCGCACAGCCGCCGCCATCGTCAACCCGCTGAGGAGCAAGGGGAGAGGAGGGCGCAGCACATAGTGGAAAAAGACGAGAAGAAGAAGAGGACAAGAGAGGGAGAGAGAGAGAGAGAAAGAAAGAGAGAAGAAGAGGAAGAAAAGAGAGAACACGAATAAGTAGGGGGATAGCCTAAAGGGAGGAGAGAGAGGGCGAGGGAGAGGAAAGTCAAAAGGGGAGAAGAAGGAGGTGCCCGGGCCGTCGAAGTCAGACAGCCCTTCGGCCGCTGCTCCGGAGAGGACTCGTCCGTGTCTCTCTCTCTCTTCGTCTCTCTCTCTCTCCACCTCTCTTTCTCTTCTTCTGATGCCACCGTTGCTGGCGGTGGCCGGCCGTCACCGGTGGCGGGCGGCCTAAGGATCTGAGCGACCTTAAGGAGCCTTAGCCCTAACGGCCTTAGTGCCCATAAGGCGATGGCGGAGTTCTCCGAGATCCTGTGGGCGTCAGCGATGGCGATCCTCTCTGTGGTGACAGTGATTGGCAACCTCGCCGTCCTACTCTCCTACTACCTCGACAAGAACATCCGCCAACCCTCCAACTTCTTCATCTTCTCGCTCGCCGTCTCTGATTTGGTCAGCATTTTCCTCAATATTTCACTGTTAATTTCATGTTATTTTCCTTTTCATTTATTTTCTCCTTTATAACTTTCCTAACCTATGTTCCTTTGAAATGTTTGTGCGCCTGAAATGATTTTAAACATTTTCATCTTTACAAGTATGAATGCGACCCATATTTAGAAATTAATATTATTACGCGTAGAACTTACAATAAGTGCTACATCTTCATAATATAAGCTTCCTCTAAAGAGCGCGATTTACTCCACACACCCTCACTCACCCTCACACACATACGCAATAACAATATCATGCTCGGAACAAATTCAATTTCTCTTCACTTCTCTCTCTCTTTCTCTTTCTCTCTCTCTTTCTCTCTCTCTCTCTCTTTCTTGCTCTCTCTCTCCCTCTCCCTCGCTGTTTGAACTTCCACTATTTCATGCTTTCGTTCTCATCCGTCTTCTCTTTTTACTATCTTTTTTAGCCCTTGGCTCATCTTTATTTCTCTACATCTCCCTAAATTTTGTTGCTTCCGCAAAATTTGTCGACAACAATACCTTCTACCATATCTGGACGACCGTGTACTTGTTGATACTTCTGTAACCTCGCGATCTCGGTTGCTTTTTCGCGCTCTTCTCTCTCTCTCTCCCTCTCATTCTCTCTTTCTTTTTCTCTCGTTCTTTCTTCCTCTCAGTGTGTTCAGAATGATTCGTCCGTTCCTTTCTTCCATATCCACCTTGCCTTTTCTACCAGCGCAAATGTGACGTATCCATGTCATAAGAAAGCGGATACGGCGTAGAGAGAGAGAGAGAGAGAGAGAGAGAGAGAGAGAACCAGAGAAGTGCACAGGAAGCACCCGGGCTTCTTGCTCCCAGGGAAGAGAGAGAGAGAGAGAGAGAGATGAATTCCTCGTTTCTCTCCACTTCTGTCATTATTACTTCCTGCCATCGCCCACCCGCTCCCCCTGGTACACGAATTCGATAGGTTCAAGCTACACTTGCACCGATCTACAATCAGTGCCTGCGGCCGTTTCATTACACTGTCAAGTCGCATGGTCACGAAAGATAGATACAAAGAAGAGTTTAACTATCTTAAATAAGAAAAGATCCTCCACTAAATATTCTGATCAAAATATTCTGCTGTCCTCTCTCTCTACTTTCCTGCTAGTGAATTATAAATCAGGTAATTTATGATGTCACTGTATAGTATGACTTGATTTACTCATTCAGTCTTCGCCTTCTTCTTCTATTCACGTCAAAGGAAGAGAGAGAAAGAGAGAGAGAGAGAGAGAGAGAGAGAGAGAGAGAGAAGACAAACCAGGCAGAGTAAGAGAGAATGAGGGACGGAAAAAAAAGGAAAGAGGGAGAGGGGGAGAGAGTATGACGTGGAACAGCGAGGTGTTGCCCCGGAGTGCATCATCGAGGGGATGCAGTACATCTCTGTTGCCATCTGCGTCACGTTTGCATGTGGCCACCTTTCCACATTTTTTTCACTTTCGCAATTCTCTTGCTCTCCCCCTCTCTGTCTTCATCTCTCTCTCTCTCTCTATCTATCGCTCTCTATCACCCTCCATCGTTCCATTCCTATATTTCCATTCTCTCCTCCTCCATTCCTTCTATCTCCTGGAACTCACAAGACGACAGAGTCTGACTGGCTAATTTGATCATCAAGAGGGTGTGGAAGAGAGAAGGCATTTCGTCTAGTATGATATATGCACTTCCCTTCAAAAGAAAGTAAGAGAAAGCGAGAGAGTGTGAGAGTGAAAGAAGAAAATATAGATGAAGAGAGAGCGAGAGAGAGGGAGAGAGAGAGCAGCAGAGTCTTTGCTTCCATCGTTTATCACCTATTCAGGGCAGCTCATATTTCTACTTCCAACATTTGCAAGAAGCATGCGGTAAATAGTGTTAAACTCCATTCTTTATTCTCATGAAAATGGAGAGCGGTTGCTGCTTTCGTTTGACGCCATTTGTTCTAGTCTTTTCTTTTCCTTTTACGTCTGCTTCTCTCTTTCTCTCTGTCTTTCACTGCCATTCTTTCTCAACCTCTCTCTCTCTCTCTCTCTCTCTCTCTCTCTTCACTCGATCACATCATCATGCTCTCTCTCTTCAAAATTTAGGCGCGAGAAGGACATCGTCGACGACGATATAGCATTATTTTTGCGGCTAAAACTCTTCTCCTACCCTCTTACCTTTATGTAATCTCTGACTCTCTGTCTCTCTCTCCTCTCTCTCTCCTCTATCTGTCTCTCTGTCTCTCTCATCTTTCTCTCTCCCTGCTTCTCTCCAAGGATGCCCCTCTCCGGTGGTCGGCAGGCCGACATCTCCTCTAAATATTTGTCAAGCCACTTGCCTGGCCGACAAGAGGCAGGGATATCTATCGCGCCTCTTCCCATTCATCCTGCACCCGCCACACCTCTCCATCATTGTTCATTCCCACCCTCTCTTTCTCTCTCCTCTCTCTCCTCTCTCTCTCTCTCGCTCCTAGACTGACTTCTCACTTTAGTTTCATCTTCGCCTCTTTTGTCTTCTCTCTCTCACCCTCGCTCTCTTTTCTTCATTTATCTTTTTGAATGATGTCTACCTACGCTTTGACACATTGAAGTGTCTGGGCGAGAAAAGAAGTATGTACCTAGCCTGTCTGCACAGCAGTGGCTGGGTGGCTGATTCAGAGTTGGAGTGCCATCCGGATCCTCACCGGGTCCGTCATAGCCACCACCCCGCCTCCCCCCTCCAACCCACTCCACTCCTCCTCACCCGAATAGCCGGGACCTCCGCAGCAATAGCGAGAACAGACACTAAAAAAAAACAAGAGCGCCAACTAATTCCGCTGGGAACACATGAAGCTCTCAAGTATGATTTATGGCAGAGGAATTGGAACGGATTTGTAATGTCGATACTTCGGAGGGATTCTGCGTATTCGCGAAGAATTCACAATAAAGCAGCAAGATCTCGAAAAGTGCAGGAATCGTTGCATTTCATAATGAAGTGCTTGCCCTCTCTTTTGTTTCCTCTAATTCACGAAGTCTCTCATCTGTCCTTTTCCATCTCTCTCTCTTTCCCACTCTCTCTCTCTCTCTCTCATTTCCCGGTATCTCATTTTCTCTTTTTCTTTTCCTTATCCCTTCTTTTCCTCAATATATCTCAGTCGACTTCTTTTGCTCCCCTTTTTTTATCTCCATACATAGAAGAACACGTTGCAAGGACTCGCAACGCATCTGAGATGCCTTCTATCGGAAGCCGCAAAGAGTTGCTTCTTTTACCTTCTCTTCTTGCCATCCGCTTCCTCCTCTCTTTCTCTGCATCTTACATTTTTCCCTTTCTTTCTCTCCTTCTCTCTGCTTCTCTCCCTCTCGCTCTCTCTCTTTCTCTCTCTCCAACTCTTTTCCCCTTTCCCACACCCCTCCACACACACTTTTTCATGCACCTTTGCCCGTATTCATCTGCTGCCCTTCATATAATTGCCTCAAGTCGGGGAAGAGGAAAGGGAAGGAAGGGAGGGAGGATGGGGGGTAAGCTGTTGGCTAGGTTAGCCCCGAGGCTCCCCAGCGGGAGTTCAAAAGGTAGCACACCAGTCGATGGGGGGAACGCTCGCCCTTTTTGTACCCCTCACTCTTATCGTAATCATTCTTATCCTAATCAGGTATCTGTGTTTACAAACAAGAAAAGAACTTGTGTCAGCACGATTTCTGACCCGGTAGAATCGTAAAGTGATTTATCTCATTCTTCCTTGACACTTCCGGCATCTTCAATCTCTCAGTCTCCATCTGACTCTTTTTCGTTCATTCCTCTCTATCTCTCTCAGTCCTTCTTTCTCTGCTTGTCTTATCCTCTCTGCCAATCCTTTTGTGACTCTGGAGGCGCGCGGCCTTCTTCGCCGCGCTCCCTGTTTGGGGGCAACCATAATTTCATCGTGCATCCCGGCACGCTGTCACACTTCAGACACGAGAGTGAGGGAGATAGAGAGAGGGAGAGAGGGAGAGGGAGAGAGTGATTGAGAGGGAGAAAGAGCGACAGAGAGAGAGAGATGTAGTAGCTGTTTCATGAGGGAAGATATGATGATCGTGTGAAGGCGCAGCGAACAAGGATAGAGAGTGAGAGAGAAAGAGATAAAATCAGCAAGTGTGCAGTGTACGTAAGTGGCGGTGCATAAGTTTGGTTGCCGCTAGTCGCGGAAGCTGTGCTCTTCTCATAAATGCAACAAAAAAATTCTGATGAGAGAGCATCAGAGAGCGAGAGGAAGAGAGAGAGAGAGAGAGAGAGAGAGAGAGAAAGAGAGAGAGTGAGAGAGTGAGAGAGAGAGAGTCAGATGGCGAGAGAATGAAAGCGGGAAATAAATATATCCAGCATATAGCTTGTGGTTTTCGTAACCGAGAGCACAGAGCTTGTGAGTGGCCTGTCCCACGAGAGATCGTTTCTGCTTGCTTCTGGCACCCGCCGGCACCACCCTGCCCGACCCCGATCTCCTATCCTCGGCCCCCAACCCCGCTCCTTTCTGTAATCACTGCAAAAGAGGGGCAAACTGGCAGCATCTATTTCAGCCATAACATCCTTCCAGAAAAGAGATTAAGCTATCCCCGCTTCTCCACGCTCTCGAACAGCAGAACGAACACCATCCATCCTTGGAATCGCCCCCACTTTCTCTCTCTCTGTTCCTCTCTTACTCTCTTCCACTCTCTCTCTGTCTCTCTCTGTCCCTCTCGCTCCTTCTTATTCCATCTCAGAATGGAGACACATGACATCTCGCCGCCATCTAGGGATGCGCATTCCACTCTCTTTTCTAAAGTGGCGAAGAGAGAGAAAGAGAGAGTCAGAAAGAGAGAGAGAGAGAGAGAGAGAGAGAGAGAGAGAACAAGTGATCCTGCACAGCAAGTCATTGACTCGACTCACAACAAGCCATTTACAACCTTTGCCTCTCCGGCCTCTCCTCTCTCTCTCACTCTCTCTCTCTCACTCTCTCTCTCTCTCTCACTCTCTCTCACTCTCTCCATCTATGCTGGCAATGTTCTTCTACTCTGTTACGACGGCGACTAGCACCTCGACTACACGGTCGTCGTGGGTTTGGATCTCATTCGTAGAGTCCTTTCTCTCTATATCTCTCTTTCTCTACTCCCTCTCTCTTTGTGCTTCTCTCTTCATCGCCTACACTTGGTCGCTCTCATGCCGCTCCTGAGCGCGTCGTTCATTTATTTCGTGTCCGAGCGGGCATAGAGTAGGTGAGAGAGGGAGAGAGAGAGAGAGAGAGATGCGAAAAAGGGAAATAATAAGAGAGAAAGAGAGAGCAGAGAGAGTAAGAGACATAGAAACAATATCAAGAGAATTAGGGGAATAGTTGTGCATACAACATACATGCTTATCTTGGATGGGACAGATAAAGCTTTCGATGAACTTGAGAGCATGGGCACTCGTTCTCGAGCTTCATCGTCTTCTTCTTTCTCTCTCTCTCTCTCTCTCTCTCTCTCTCTCTCTCGTCTCCGATCTCTCACAACAACATCCCCATTAAGTAGCGGACTGAGTGAAAGGACCTAGACATGTTGTAAGTAGTTGCGAGAGAGACAGAGAGAGAGGCAGAGAGAGAGAGACAGAGGTAGAGAGAGAGAGAGCGCGAGAGAAGGAGGAGGCTGAAGCGAGGGGGTAGACTTTGAAGGGACTTTCCAGGAAGACACCTAGCGACTGTGTAGCCTCATTTTTATTCACTCTATCTCTCTTTCTCGCCTTTCTCTATATTTCTCTGCTTCTCTCTCCCACCTTCTTTCTCAGTGACTCCCAAATTTGAACCTTTGCGGCAGCATGAACAACGTAGGCCACGTGCTTCAAAGTCTACTCTTTGATCAATGCTTCTCTCTCTCTCTATCTCTTTCCCTCTCTCTCAGTCTTTCTCCCTATCTCTTTTTCTTTCTCTATCTCTCTATCATTCTTTCTGATCCCCTCTCGCATTCCTTTCATCTCTTAACCTTTTCATTGTTCGCAGACTTCCGCTCTCTCATTCTTTCATCCACACATCCTCTCGTTTTTATCTCTGTTCTCTCTTATTCTCCAATCTCTATTGCTCTCTCTCTCACAATCGTCTGCTATCCAGAACATATTGGAAGGTGACATTAAATCTGCGAAAGTCTGACAATGAGGGATACCACAAAGTACAGCACGAAGAATGAAAGTAAAACAAGAAAGTTCCGTTTGGACATCACTTGTAAGGACATGATTCATCACTTTGATGATGTAGGCACAATGCAGAAAGCCATTACAGCGATTTACAACTCAACTAACTGAAATAATTTGAATTGTATAAAAACATGTTGATTTGAGGGAAAGGTCTTCAAATAAAGGGAGCTCCCCAGAAGGACCAATCAATCACTCCTTCCTCTCTTCCGGGTTCGGATGAGTTGCTCCTCATATTACGGCCATCCAGGAAAACATGACTCTGACGCCATTAAATTGTATTCATTTTTAAATTGTGTTTGCCTACCTTTGTCTTACTCTTCTCCCTGTCGCTCGCTTCTCATTTCTTTACTTCTCTACGTCCCTCTAATCTCCGTCCCTCTCTTTGTCTTCATTTTTCTCATTCTCACTTATTACTCCATTTTTTGATCGGGTTTCCTTGTATCCTACACCCCTGTATACACACACGACTTCCTTGTCTTTTATACACATGCGGTATATTTCCACCTCAAATGCAACCTCCTGGCAGGTGATATGTCCAGCAAGCAACAAATTGCCAGCATAATTCTCCCCATCCGCTCTCTCTCTCTCACTCTTACTCTCTCTCTAACTCTCTCGCTGTTGTTCTCTTGCTGAATGTTCCGATATCATCGAGAACGCCAGGCAGCCGCAAAGATATCCAAATAAAGCATAACTTCGCTTGCTCTTCAAAAAGGCCCGCTCAAGATGGTCAAAGCTTTCGCTTTGCGACGGTTAAGCTGGAAATAAGTACGTTTTGGTTTTGAGGAAAGGAAGGGAGAGAGAGAGAGAGGGTGGGGGGGGGGAGGAAAAAGCGATGGAGATAGAGAGGGAATGGGTTAGATAGGAGAGAAATTTTAAGGAAAAGAGAGAGAGACAGAGAGAGAGAGAAAGAGAGAGAGGGAGAGAGAGAGAAATGGGTTGGCTCTGGGAGTAGGAGAGGTTGATTGAGCACACCGGTGGGCGCCGCCGGCAGCCTCTCATTCATCATCGCGCACACTAAATTCGTAAAAGGGAAGGAAAAAACACTCACCTATCTCAGCGTCTCTCCCCTTTCCTCTCTCTCTTCCCCTTATCTCTGACCCTTCTTTTTCTCTTCTTCTCTCACCCTCCCTCCTCTCTCTCAGAGGCTTAGTAGAGTAAGACTAAAGGAAGACGCTTCTGTATGTGATGGAAATGGCAACCGCCCTGGGGCTAGCGGAAGATCCTGTGGGATCAAGAGGGTGACACGACGGATGACCCAATGCGAAACGTCTGTCTGGGCTCCCGAGTGTCACCATTCCGCAAGTGCATTACTCGTCTCTTTTTTTGAATACTTGTCATAGTCTCGTTCTTCTTTTTTCCTCTCCAAAAATTTGCCTATCTTTCCATTATTTCTAACTTTCCTCTTTGTCTCTCTCCCGCCCTCTCTCGTCTCTTCCCTTCTTCCTCTCGCAGTCTTCCCCATCGTCCATCCGCACAGTTATGCCAGAGGTCGTGGCGGAGTCACGGAGCGAGGGGTTTTCGCCCTTCTTATCTTTTCCTTTGCTCCATCATTCTTCTCCTGTTCTCTTTGCCTCTCTCTTTCTCGCTCTCTCTCTTTCTATTTCCCTCTCTCTCTCTCTCACTCTTCCTCTACCTCTCTTTTTTTCTCGTGATCGTCTGCGAAAGCTTACTTAGGAAGAGCTGAAATAACTCATGCCTTTGGCGTTTCCGAAAGAGGCTTCCTCCTAAATGTTCCCTCTTGCCCGCCCTCCTCCCTTTCTTTCTTCTTCTTTTACTCATCGCGGTGCACTCGCGAGAAAGAGGGGAATGAGAGAGAGAGCGAGAGAAAGAATGAGAGATAAAGAGAAGAGTGAGAGAAGAAAGAGAGGGTGACAAAGAGAGAGAGAGAGAGAGCCACAAAGAAGCAGACAAACAAAAGACATGAACGAATTCTGCAGTCGAGAGACAAAAAAGGGCCCAAATTGATACGAAGGAGAGAAAGCGGCCGGAGCCATCTCCCATTATCTCTAACCCCCTGCGGCGCATAGAAGTAGTATTTCTTCCCTTTGCTACTTTCCAGGGATCTGCTATGAATGATGTTAGATTCGAATGGGTATGCGGAAGTACTCTCGCTCTCTCTCTCTCTCTCTCTCTCTCTCTCTCTCTCTCTCTCTCTCTTTCTCTCTCTTTCTCTCTATCCTTGTTGCTCTCTCCCCCACTCTTTCTCTCTCTTTCTCTCTCTCTCCCTCTCTCTCTTTCTTTTTTCCTCTCCGTCGCTCTCTCGCTCACTCATTCTTACTCCGTTATCTTACGAAGAACACAGACAAGTACATGAAAATGCAGAATGTGTTGCGAAATGAATGAAGAGGGAAGCAACTCCCTCGAGGAAGTGCATAAGTAAGTGGCCCGAGGGGATCTTGCTTATCTTTCCTCTGGCACTGTTGACGACGGAATCATCACATGCTAAACATCGAAAAGAGAGGGAAAGGTCATTCTTCTTTTTCACCGCCATTTGTTGTCTATTCATCTTTCCCGATTCACAAGCTGAATTTTCCGTTCTATTTTGCCTCACAAATTCTCCCTCTCTCAATTTTCGTCCTCCGTCCTTCTCTCTCTCTCCCTCGCTAACTCCCCCTCTTACTCTGTCCCTCTCTCTGTCTCTCTCTCTATGTCTTTCTCTCTCTCTGCTTCACAAGATGCCTGATTGCGCAGTCATCATCCTCATCATGATATGGAGTTGTGCTTCTGGCCCAGGGGGATTACCCTGCAGAGAGCGGCATCAACAAGTTCCAGCTCATCTGTCACTACTTCGGAGAAGAGAGGCGAATGCTCACTTCAGCCTTCGCGCCGCCGATTTTTGCCTCAGGGGCACAAGGAATCTTCAGTACATAGGAGAGGGAAAGAGAGAGAGAGAGAGAGAGAGAGAGAGAGGAGAATGAGAGAGGGAGATAGAGGGAGAGAGAGAGGAGAATGAGAGAGGGAGATAGAGGGAGAGAGAGAGGAGAATGAGAGAGGGAGATAGAGGGAGAGAGAGAGAGAGAGAGAGAGAGAGAGTTAGAAAAGCTCAAGCCCGAAACCTTCCTCTCACCCCACGTACTACAGCGGAATCAGACGGTGTCTGGGTTTAGGTGCTCCAGGGCATGAATCTAAGCCCCTGCATCCTCCTCGATCCACCGAAAAGGTCACCAGGAGAGTGCGACGTAAAGCCCCCCACTCCTTCTTCTAGCGCCGTTGACTTTCCACCACTGCGTCTGTCTGTCTCTCTCTCTCTCTCTCTCTCTCTCTCTTGGTCTCTCACGCTTTCAATCTCGCAAAATCTCTTTCTCTCTCGGTCGCTCACTCTCTCAATCTCACTCACTCACTCTCTCTCTCTCTCTCTCTCTCTCTCTCTCTCTCTCCTTCTCGCTTCTAAAAACGGGAGATATTCGGGGCCAATGTGTCTGTGATCTGTCAAATATTCACAGTGCATCAAGTATTATTGTCGTGGATATATGACTTATTTGGCCGGAGTTTCTCCAACTTCTGCATCATCTCGAAGTGCGTAGGAGTCGGGTAGGCCGGGCTGCGTCAGATATGAACAAGTTTTGACGGGAAAGGAAGCGAGAGAAGGAGACAGAGAGAGAGAGAGAGAGATGTGGAAGGAGAGAAAGAAGTAAAGAGAGACACTGGCTCTTCCGGATGGAATCTGCGGCCTCCGACCGCGTCGAGGCCTCAGAATCCCCTTGGGAAGTCCGATCCGAGGAATTTTCTCGCCGAAGCATAACCGCAAGAAGCATATCACTGACGAGCTGGTTGTGGAGGTCTGCTTCCTCTCTCTCTCTCTCTCTCTCTCTCTCTCTCTTTCTCTACAAACTTTCCGTATATTCTTTGAGGCTTTTTCCGCTCGGGAGCCCTTACCGTATGACTTCTCTCTCTCTCTCTCACTTGCAGCTCAATCTGCTCTCTCTTTCTTCTTATTCTTTGATTTCTGTTTTGTCTCTTTCTCTCTCTCTCCTCTCTCCTCTCTCTCTCTGTTTCAATGCACTCACTCTCCCATCCCTGATCATCGTAGACAAGGCGAGAAAAAAGGCAAGCTCATGTGTATGCTGACAAGCGTCGTGATGGATCGACATTTTCTGACTTCATGTGAGATAAAGAGGTGAAAGAGAGATAGAGAAAAAGACAGATGGAGAGAGAAAGAGAGAGAGACCGAGAGAAATAGAGAAAGAGAAGAGAGGACAAAGAAAGAGATCGAGAGTGAAAAAGGAGACGGGGAAGGAATGAGAGAGGGAAACAGATGGTGAAGAAAGGGAAAAAAAGAGAAAATGAAAGAAGCAAGGGAAATCTCGCTGGTTTCTTATGTATATTCGAGGAGCTTTGGCAGAAGCAAAAAAAGGGAAGGTGGTGGTGGTGTTCTTTTCTTCCATTCCGGTCAAGGTACGCTTGATGGATGCGCCAGTTTCTTGAATGAATGAAATGAGAAGGAACCTCCGACTTACGGAAGGCCATTGAACAATGAGAACAGCACAGAATGATAGAGAAGCAGCGCATTCATTCATCTACTTACGAACAGCGGTTCCAATCGTTCGAAAGAGGTCGTTTGACCGGCTAATCGAAAGCCTGTGATGTATGGGTAATGAAGGCAAGGGAGGACCTGAAAATGGCTGAAATTCTCTCCCTCTCCCTCTCTCTCTCTCACTCTCTCTCTCTCTCTCTCCCTCTCTCTCTTTAATCGTCTATGTATCTCGCTGGTTGTCGGGCTCCCATATCTCTATGTCTCTTCTCTTCTATTCATCTCCCTCGTCTTCTATTCATCTCCCTCGCTCATGCTGCATTTCTTTCTCTCAATGACATTTTTGCCTCACTACCTTTTCTCTCCCATACTCTCTATCTGTCTCCCTTTATCTCTTTATCTCTTTATATCTTATTTCTCTTATTCTCTCGTTCTCTCTTTCCCTAGTTCAGTCTTTCAGTCTTTCAGTCATTCTCTCTCTCTCTCTCTCACTCTCTTTCTCCTGTCTCAGGCAACAAAGAAAGGCTGCCGTAGTCGTGGCCACCCGGCGCGCTTGTTCTCTTTTAATTTGCATAATTTCATTCGAGTGTAATTCGCAGAGGAGATGTGCGGAGAGGCAAAATAGAGTAAGAGAGCGTTGGAATGCAGAGAGAAAGTGAGGTAGCAGAGACAACGGGGAGAAAGAGGGAGAGAGAGAGATGAGGGAGAGATGAGAGAGAGAGAGATGAGAGAGAGAGAGATGAGAAAGAGAAAAGATCGTCTACAAATCGAAGCAGAAGAAGCATAGAAAAGAAAGAATTCGCCATTGCTCTACAATTCTTCTCCCATTGTCGTATAAACTCGTGCCGATCAAACTGGCACGATAGAGTTTGGCCTTAACTTTATAATCACAGAATATATGTACATACTTTGAGTTTTATGGAATATTATTGAACAAATATTCTTTTTTTCTAAAATATGAATCTTCGATCCTTGCACCCATCTCATTCTTCTTGTGAGCTCTGGTCCAGACTAGAAAGAGAAAGGGAGAGGATGAGAGGGGAAAGACAAAGAGAGAGAGAGGGAGGTAAGATAAAAGACATAGAGAAAGAGACAGACCCTCTCTTTCTCTGCTCTTCTTCTGCAAACCGTTCCCGATTAGGATATCTGGACTCTGAGTGTGCAGAATGGCGAATGCCTTGATGGTGAGAGCCGTCTTTATTCTCGGCATGCCAACTCTTTGAAGGGAGACTTCTTGAGAATGAGGCCAATAAAGAATATCTTGCTTTCTCAGCTATTCAGTACATTCGCCGCTGGCTATTCGGGTATCGCAACTGTCTTTTGTAGAAAGAGAAAAAGAGAAAAAGAGAGAGAGAGAGAGAGAGAGAGAGAGAGAGAGAGAGAGAGAGAAGGGGAGAGGAGAGAGAACGGAAGGGAAGAGGAGAGAGAGAGAGAGGAAGAAGCTGCTTGCCCTCGGGGGTCATACATGTTGCCCTCCTGTCACCTATACTACGCCACACACGCATACACATGCTTGATTGCATTTAGCCGGACCCCGACATCTCGACAAGCCAGCACTGAATGGAGTCGTAGTGAGAAGAGGAGGGAGAGAGGCAGAGAAAGAGAGAGAGAAAGAGAGAGAGAGATAGAGAGAGAAAGAGAGAGAGAGAGAAAGAAGGAGAAAGTAGCAAAGAAAATATCCGGGAATCCAGGAAATCTCTCCATGCCGAGTTTTCACGTCGTCTTCAACAGCAACATTTCTGTATGCCATAGTAATCCTGACTTCTCCTTCTTGAGCTGCGGCTTTGCTGCGAAAACTTTGACCTCGAATACGACCTCAAGAGAAAAAAAAAGTGAATGCCACAAGGGATTCTCCAACGTTGTATACACATCCCATTTGAAAGATCGCTTGGACTTCCACAGGGTAATTAATGCCTTCAAATTTAAAACGCATGATGAACACATTTACCATCAATGTAAAAATAATTACCTACATAATTTGTTATAAAATAGACAAAATGTCTTCTGTTGTTTTATCTTCCGTTTAATCCTATTCATATTTTCTTTTTTCTCTTTCTCGCTAAAATTTTCCTTACCACGCTACACTAAGGTGTACGTAAATAAAGTAAATAAATTTTTCTTTTAGCATACATCAATTAAATGTTTGTGGATGTTTGCCCATTCCTTACTCCTTTTGTTTTCCATTGTGAGAAAAATTCTTGTTGAAGCAGAGCAACTCATAGAATGATTTGCTCACTTTGCGAACCTCCTGTTTCATTGCTATTAACAATCACTTTCAAAAATCGCTTTGAACAAGATTCTTCTTCCAATTTGAGCGAATTTCTAGAGATAGAGTTAAGTTGATGCATTTATAATAAACACTTCATGGAAATTTGCTTCTATATATAGTTTGGGAGTCGGAACTTTTAGGCCAGGAAATAACGAGAGCGAGCGAGAGAGTGAGAGAGATAGAAAGAAGAGAGAAAGCGAAGAGAGACCCTGGGGTGAAAGATGAAAAGAAGATATTAAACGATGTGAAGAGAGCAGCGGTCAATGTCCATGCTCATCTCCTTCACTTCGGGTGTTCACTTCTTCGTCTGCAAATCATCGTCCTTCCCTGGGTGTTCGGCAGTGGAAAGAAAGGCGAGAGGAGCAGAAGGCAGGACGTGCCCTCTGGCCCTCAAGCATGCTCTACTCCCACCCTTGGGCGCCTCCAATTTCCATTTGCTCCTTGTGGTTGATCACTTCGCTTGTCACTCCTCTCTCTTTCTCTCCCTCTCACGTTCTCTCCCTCCCTCGTTTTCTCTCCCCCCTTCTTGCTCTCTCTCTCTCTCTCTCTCTCTCTCTCTCTCTTTCTCTCTCTCTCTGTCTATTTGGTCCGAGAACCCCGTCCTTCTGGTCTCTCAGGGTGTTCATCTTTCTACCATTCCCACCACGCTGGCATCCACCAATGCACTTTGTGCATGTTCCTTAGTAGGAAAAGAGGCAGAGAGAGAGAGAGAGATACAGAGAGAGGGAGAAGGATAGAGAGAGAATGATAGAGAGCAAAAAGGAGAGAGAGAGAGTGAGAGAGAGAGAGAAGAGGGGGGGGGAGAGGAAAAGGCAGGAAAGGCAAGAAATGTCGGATCACGCAAGACGCCGTGCGGATATGCCTATTGGGACGCTGGCCGACACAAGAAACCTCGCTTGATGCGAAAGAGCGAAAAAGGGGCACGCATTGCTTGGCCTGGATCGAACTAAAGAAAGACAGGAAGAAAGAAGGTTGAAATACGGGAAGGCAGACTCTTGCTCTAAAGCCATGATTCATTAAAAAGACTGATAACAAATGCACCTTACATATATGACCGAATAATGTCTATTTGGTCCGAGAACCCCGTCCTTCTGGTCTCTCAGAGTGTTCATCTTTCTACCATTCCCACCACGCTGGCATCCACCAATGCACTTTGTGCATGTTCCTTAGTAGGAAAAGAGGCAGAGAGAGAGAGAGAGATACAGAGAGAGGGAGAAGGATAGAGAGAGAATGATAGAGAGCAAAAAGGAGAGAGAGAGAGTGAGAGAGAGAGAGAAGAGGGGGGGGGAGAGGAAAAGGCAGGAAAGGCAAGAAATGTCGGATCACGCAAGACGCCGTGCGGATATGCCTATTGGGACGCTGGCCGACACAAGAAACCTCGCTTGATGCGAAAGAGCGAAAAAGGGGCACGCATTGCTTG
This sequence comes from Allodiplogaster sudhausi, assembly GCA_945643635.1. Taxonomy (NCBI): domain Eukaryota; kingdom Metazoa; phylum Nematoda; class Chromadorea; order Rhabditida; family Diplogasteridae; genus Allodiplogaster; species Allodiplogaster sudhausi. Next base: position 3,750,468 of record CALZFC010000033.1, on the reverse strand, counting down.
GCCTGGATCGAACTAAAGAAAGACAGGAAGAAAGAAGGTTGAAATACGGGAAGGCAGACTCTTGCTCTCCAGCCATGATTCATTAAAAAGACTGATAACAAATGCACCTTACATATATGACCGAATTAAGCTATATAGAAAATGTTTTCACAATATGTATACACATATATATATATATATATATATACATGTATAAAAGATTAAAAAGAGATGAAACATAATTACAGATCATCGGCCTCGAGGGCATCCCCGTGTACACGCATCTCTTCCTGCACGAGAACAAGTGGGCCTTCGGCGACTTCCTCTGCGATCTCTGGCTCTCCATCGACTACACCGTCTGCCTCGCCTCCATCTACACCGTACTCGGCATTACCATCGATAGGTACTTTCTCTTTTGATTTCATGTGATAAAAGGAACAATGTCATACATAGAAAGTGGTTGAAAGAGATAGAGAGAAAGAGACAGAGAGAGAGGGAGACAGAGAAAGATATTTATACTAAAAAAAAAGCTTAAAGGGAGAGAAGAAGGATCCAGAAAAGCTTGCTTGAATGTCATATTGCCTTATTGCTAATACATCTGCTGACTCATTTTTTTTCGCTTCAAGTCGACTCGTTCTCACTCAATGAAAAAGAAAGGAAATGAAGCTTGGTTAATGAGGGAACAAATTTTTGACGCTTCCCTTTACAATTAGCATGCATAGTGTAGCGTTGACTACAAATATCCTTGTGTCTACTTCGTTCAAAAGACGAAGCTTGAATTTGCATATGAAACAAGATCTTTGATGCTTTCAAAAAGAAATTCATATAATTTATTATAAGAAACATATTATTTTAAAAGAATTGAAAGGTGCATTTTTAAATGGAAAGCAAAAGTGCAAAGTAGAAAGAAATTTCATTCTGTCAGATATTGCTCGGTAAAGATGCCAGCGACTTATCGGAATTGGCGGACTCCGAACCGCGTCCGCCTCATGATCATCGTCGTCTGGATTGTTAGCAGATTATTCTGGAAAAATGCTTTGATTGAAAACTAAATAAAATTATCTAAAAAAAATAATTTGTTAGTTTGCCAAAATCATTCATTTACTTGATTTAAAAAAAAACTCGCCTTGTAAAAATACTTTTTTTTTAAGAAAGCGAAATAAGTAATTTTCCTTGAGGTGCCGAGCGTGCTCTTCACCCTCTCCATCTTCGGCTACGGCACCTTCACGGGCACGGGCCGCCTTCTCAAGGAAGACGAATGCTACGTGCAGTTCATGACAAATCCCTATCTGAATATGGGTATCTTTCTTTCTTCCATTCATTTTTATATGGATACAAAAAATCTTTTTTTAATGCTTAGTGTGTAGGCACAGCATGAAAGGCGTAATTATTGAATGATGAGCATCTACCTAAGAACACCGTACTCAGGAATGTACATCTCGTACTACTGGTCGACACTCTTCGTGATGCTCTACCTCTACTGGGGCATCTACCGGGCGGCGAAGAAGCTGGCCGAGAAGAGCGAGCAGGTCTGTGGCAAAGATGGCTATTTTATTTGTTTCGTTTCTTTCACTTTGTTTATTTTTGCTTCTTTTTATTTTCTAGAAATATGCGAAATCAGTTGTATGTATGTTAACGTCTGAGAATTATATATAAAGTTGCCGCGCTGTGATAATTTGAATTTAGAAATCGAAACGCCTCGCGCTGCTGACAGAGATGAAGAGACCGTCGCCAATGGACAGGCACGTCCAGGCAACCACTCAAGACACGCACTCACTCAGGACAAGCGACGCCGGCAGGAGCAGCTCCGACTCACCCGTAGACACTTCCGAGAGCACTCGGTTGGGAGAGGAGAGAGAGAGAGAGAGAGAGAGAGAGAGAGAGAGAGATAGAAAGAGAGGGAGAGAAAGAAAGGGAGAGAGAGAGATCGAGAGGGAGGGAGAGAGAAAGAGAGGGAGAGAGAAAAAGAAAGAGAGGGAGAGAGAGAAAGGGAGAGAGAGAGACACCGGCCGATGGTTGAGAGATGAGAAAATGGAGAAGGAGGTATGATATCGCAAGAGGGATAAAAGAAAAGCAGAAGCAGGTAGAATTGTGGAAGTGTGTCAGCTCTCCTTTGTAAATTAAATAAAAAGAAATATCTTAGCTTCACCCCCGGCCGCAGCACGATTCCCGAGCAGCCGCCGCCCTCCACGGCGACATCCTCCGCCATCCGAAACAGCATCACCGTCCAGCCAGCCGTGCACGTCCTCACCGCGAATCATCATCCGACGCCGACGCCAGAAGAAAGCCCGCCGCCCGCGCCAATTGAGAAACTGCACCAGGCGCCCGCTGAGGAGCCGCCGCCGCCCGCGCCTTGTCTCGCCAATGATGTCTCGCATAATGACTGCCTGAATGACGTCATTCAAAAAGGTTTGATCAAGTATGCAAATTTGAATAGTAGAATCAAAATTTGATTAGATAAGTTGTTTATTTAAAGATCACTTATTGATTCAGCCCCTCCACCGAAGACGTCGTCGAAGTCGCCAAAGAGGAAATCTCCACGGAGATCGCCCGGCCACTTCCGCAGCTCCTCCGTTCCGTTGGAACTGAACAACGGCGCCGTCGGCAGAATGCCTCGGGCGCCGGCGCCAACGCCAGCGACCGCCACGCCCACCGCTGACTTGCCGCCGGCGTCCATCGTCCGCTACAGTATTCCCGGCTACAGTAACCCCGTCTTCGAGAATGGCGTGATCACTGAAAAGGAGAACGGCGACTTGATTGATGTCGGACAGACTGAAGTCATCGGAGAATCAGTTGGAGATAAATCCGTGGCCATCGCTACCGCCATTCAAACCACCGTGTAGGTTTTGTAGAAAGAATAAAAACATAAAAAAATTCTTTTTGCCTCTCTGTTTTTGTGGGAAAAGTGTGCAGCAAAAAAGACCTTATATATTCTTCGCATTTATTCTAATACATAAATATTTTCTGTATCAGTCGCAGTCCGCCTCGACGACGTCCGCATAACACGGAACCGTCGTCTGTGATCGAACGAGAGAGCACGGCGCCCTTCTGCTCCTCCGAAGTCTCCTCGGACGATGGCGTTAGTCATTCGTTATCTTGTTCTTTTTTGAATCTAAAATATTAAGTATTTACCTTATCCATTATCACAATCACTTTTGGCTGTCTTTCTGAAGTTATCTCTTTTTTTCAATTTTGGCGTTGAATAAGAATATACATATTAACATACATATGTATAAAGGGACAAATTCAAAATATGCCTAATTTGTGAAAAGCTAGCAAGCGCTTAAGATATTGTTAAAAAAGAATTGCAGGAGCTAGCCGAGTCGAGTGACTTCGCGCCCGATCTTCTGATCCCTTTCATCGACGAAGGGAGCGTCAGCTCACTAATGGGCAGCGATGACGCATTCTATCGGGGGAGGTTGGCATTCGTTCTTATTTTAATCAATATTTAAATATAAATCATTGTGTGTTTTTTACTATTAGAAATATTATAAAATTAAAAATAGCTAAATATGCTTAGATCTTCTCGCCGGCGGCCGATGGCGAACGGCTCGGTGCGTCGCACTATCTCTGATCTCGGGACACCGAACGGAGCGGCGCGGCGAAGCACGCGGCGCGCGGGCGCCGTGCGGCCGCCGGCGCCCACGCTCCCGCCCCCGACGCCGCCGTCGCCGGCAGTTAGACTCGAGGTGGCCGCGCCCGACTCGGAGCGCGTGGTCGCCGCGGTCGACGCGCTGGCACCTGCGCCGCCGGAGGAAAAGCAGCAGCTCGCGCGTCCCGTCCACTTCAACCACTCCCTCAGGCGGCAGCGCGCCGCCACACATGTAAGTCATACGGTCTTTTCAAGTTCATTTCGATATTGTTAAGTTATCTTGTAGAATTGTCTTTATTCTTTCTCTCAGTGTATCCACCTCATACATATTATATGTCTTTTGATATTCTATCGCATTTCTAAAGAGAGAGAGAGAGAGAGAGAGAGAGAGAGAAGAGAGAGAGAGAAGAGAGAGAGAGAAGAGAGAGCGAGAGAGAGCGAGAGAGAGAGATAAGGGAGAAAACTAAATAAAAGATATGATTCTCCAGTCGGGCGGCTCGCCCTCTCCGCTGCGCCGCCAGAACTCCTCCTCGAATCACCGCCAGAAGACGCCCTCTCAGCTGCTCTCCGCCGACCGATTCGGCGGCAGTCGCGCCTCCGTCCAGTCCGCCAAGGGAGCCAATACCATGCCTCTCATTGCTGTCTCACATGTCGAGAGTATACGGTAGGTCTGGCTACTCTCTCATATCTCACGCTCTCTCATTTGCTCTTTATGTTCTATATGTTTCACTCCTAATTTCTCTCTATCCAGTCTCTCTCTCTCTCTCTCTCTCTCTCTCTCTTTCTCTCTCTCTCAGAACTCGCGAGGAGAACGGCAATCGTGTGCGGCGACTGCTGTCCGCGATGAAGAGCCGCTCCGGACGGAAGCGAGGGCGTGCACGTAGAAAGGTTTGTTATCACGTACACTCTCGATTGATTTATCGATCGATAATTATGTGATCTCTTATTCAGAAAATAGTGAATTAATAGATAAACAAATAAGGAAATAATAAATAACAGTATAATTTAATAAATAAGCTTCTTTAAAGGAGTACAAGTCGCGTAGCGAGAACCGAGCACGGAAAGCTCTGCGAACGATTACGGTAATCCTCGGTACGTTCACAATCCTCTGGACGCCCTTCTATGTCCTCGCCACGGTCTACGGCTTCTGCGAGTCTTGCAAGACGTCGCCGTCCTTCAACTGGCTCTACAGGTCACTCACTCATTTGTTTAGTCTTCAATATTGTCGATTTCGTTTGTTGGAGCTATGCAATAAACTATAAATCAGTATGACTTTTTCCAAAACATTAGAAGTATCAAGGTAGTGTGCTAGGATTGGGGTGTTTTCTTAATGAGTTACCGGTTGCCAAAGTAGTAATTGTAATTTAGTATTTTTTCAGCATCTCGTATTATCTCTGCTATCTGAACAGCCCGATCAACCCGTTCTGCTACGCCATGGCCAATCAACAGTTCAAACGCGCGCTCACTCGCATCTTCAAAGGCGATTTCCACCGTGTCTGACAGAGATCCGACTGGATCAAGCTGTCGATGCTGAACTGCTAGATCATCCCGAATTTGTACAATCCTTAGGAGAACCAATGTTCCATTATTCCATGCCTATATCTCATAGAAACGACTAGTACTATATTGCAATCTCTTTTTTCATTGCCATAGGTTTGAGCATGATTTCTTTTCTTTTTGCTACCATTGATGTTTCTCTCATTTTCACCCACTGCATACACATAAGTTGGACCGATTGTGTCGGCTGGGATACTGTAATGGCGGGTCGCATTCTTCTTCTCTCTCTTCTTGTTGCACAAGTCTGAATATGCACTAATCTGTTCACTTTTCGTGTTCTCTCTTCGTTTTCTCTATCCCCTCTCTCTCTCACTCTCTCTCTGTTCCCCATCTCTTTCTCTACCCTTTCTCTCTGTCTCTGTTTCCTCTATCTCTGTATCCTCTTTATCTCTCTCTCCCATCTCACCCATGATATAGCCAAAATTGACAACGTGCGCAGTTCAATCTTCGCTTTGCTCATCTCCGGGTACTATTGAAGATTCTTCATAACATTTGAAAATTGTCAAATTCTCTCCTCCCACTCTCTTTATTTTGCTTATTCTTAGAGTCAACTTCTCTTCCTCTTTCGCTTACAATTTGATAGATGAGCTTTACGAATTATCAAGGACGATTTTCTGGATTTATTCATCTGATTCGTTTCATGGTTTCTTTCGAAGTCGCTTACACGAATACGACCCTTTCTGTAACGATTAGATTAAACGGAGAGCTGCACACAGACTGCTCTCATTTTCGCTTCATATTTATTTGCTCAGTTATTCGTACGATTTTAATACAGAATAGGACTACTTCTCTTTAAACTCTGAACGCAATCATAATTAACTGAATTACAACGAAATTGATTGGAACCATTAAAATGTATAGATTTAAATCCTTGTAGGGTCGAAGAGCAATAACATGAGATCAATGGAAGTTGTAATCCAGCAGCAAGACACCATGTGAAGATGCTAATTCCGTTGTATTATGCAAGATTCATATGAAACGAAAGGAAAGAGAACAGAAAGCACTAATCAAAATTGTATCACTACCGCAAGTTGACTTGTTTTAATTAACGGAACTAAAAGAGAGAGAGAAAAAAAAAGTGGAAGAGAGAGAGAGTGAGAGAGAAAGAGGGAGAGGGTGAGAGTGAAGGAGGGAGAGAGAGGAGAGAACACTAATAAAAAGAGAGAACTTGGGGCAGTCCAATCTCAAAGGTAGCTGCCTTTTTTTTTTAAAAATATTAATGCCAGATAAAAGTATCGCAATTGCTCTATTTTAATCCGTTCCCACTTGTTTGATCCATTTTACACGTGAGAGTATGCTCTACGTCTGCTAGTAGAGTCTCCTCATACGTCCAATGCTATACCGCAGTGCTAATGTATGATTAAATTCTCGATATATCGCTCAAGTCAACCCCATCGAAATGCTTGGTCGCAGCACTAATAAATGATCGAAGTCGGAGTGCGAACCACCGGTGTGCGAAATCTGCCAGTTCTAATGAAAAATGTTAATGTATTCTAATGTTTTCTCTAGTCTATTCTGACAAAGTGCTGCTAATTAAGAAGCGCATTCTTGAAGTAGAAGCCAACTTTTGTTGCATTATTCCATTCGAAATATTTAATCTTTATTTTAACATGAAACAAAATCTTAATAATGTTTCTTAAAATAAAATAAGCAAAATATATCATTTATTTTTTTAGGCGATCGCGACCAAAGACCAAGCATTGAAGTGCTCGTCGTACCCGGAGCTCCGATTGACGTCCTTTTTGTTCTACAAAAGACACCTACGCGATCTGTTTTCCCATTTCCGTCAAAGTTGCAGCGAAGTTTCACATAAAGTTGAAATAAAAGAATATAAATACAGTCATCAAAGAGCAATAGAATGTCATCAATTTAAATTACTAAAATTATTATTAAAGGACAAAACAATAGCTTTTTTGCTTAGTTGAACGTGTTGGTGCTGGACAAATTCCCTATCGGCGCTTCCACTATGTGAAAATGGCTGGTTGAAGCTCATTAAAAAGTGATAGGTATGCATGTACATATGTATATGTATGTTATGTATGTACATATGTACATAGTATATCGATGCTATTATTCGTGGGTGTAAGTTATTAGTTTCCACATTCCTCCGACAGGAGAACGGTGGTCTCTTTAGTACAATCGTTGATCAACAATTCAGTTAGTTGCTTTATGCAAGGCGATCATTCATGAAAAGCAAGGGCTGTGACTCTTCAATTGTTGTACTCGATGGGGAGGTTCTTGCGGCGGACCATGCCGTCACCCTGGAACCACTCGCGGCGAAACTGCTTGGCGGCGCCGTCTGGGGTGTTGGTCCACTCGATGGTGATGCGGTCGTTGTTCGTGTCTTCCTGGAATTAAATTTAAATAAAGGACACATTTTAAGCTATTTTATTTCTAAACATTGAAATTTTGTTCTATATATTTTTTATGAACCTGGCCGTAGACGAAGGCGTCACAGGAGACAGCAACAAGGACGGGCTCCTTGTGGTCGAGGACGCCGCTGGCCGGGTCGACACCGAGACGCTTCATGTTCGTGGTCTTGAAGGCCCAGCCGATGCGGCGAGCAGAGGTGTTAACCACCTGAAAATTAGAAGTTATTAAGTAAAATTATAGTTTAGAATTGCACAAAATAACTACACACCAGCGCGGTGGCTAACGAAAGGAAATATAGATAAATAATGGAGACGTGAAATTGGATAGTTGACGAAGCTGAAGAAAACAAACCTTGATGTGGTAGGTGTGCTTGTCATCGTAGGGCGCGTTGAAGACGACCTTGGCGTTGGGCTGAGTGACGATGTCGCCAGGAGGAACGGACTGGGCCATGACTTGGAGGAGGAGAAGTGGAGTGGAGAGCAGAGAAACGCAGTCGAGGACTGATGGCATTGCCTCTGTACAGCGGCCTTTTATATCAGCACGAAATTTTGCATTTTTCCTTCTGCGCAACGAACTAGTTGGAAAAGCTCGTGGATATTTCTAGAATGCACATAACAAAGGTCAAATATTCAAAATCTTTTCACTGAAAAGCCACGAAGCCTGGAGAGTTCTCTGTTCTTAACAGTATATTATATTGAACTTTAAATTTTCCCTAAAAATTAAGAAACTTGAACTTCTGTTTCGCGATATTTTGAATGCCCTCGAGTTTTGCATTTTAATTATTTGTAATTTAGCTAAAATTAAAATTTCACGGCCGAAAAAATCTATAAAATGCGACTCCCAAAGACATTTTCATCTGTCCTCGACTGCGCTTTTCTGCTCTCCACTCCACTTCTCCTCCTCCTAGTCATGGCTCAGTCCGTTCCTCCTGGCGACATCGTCACTCAGCCCAATGCCAAGGTCGTCTTCAACGCGCCCTACGACGACAAGCACACCTACCACATTAAGGTTTGTTTTGTCTTCATTCCTTATCGACATACATACCTTCGCTCTTCTTTAGATACAGAGCTCTTTTAGATTGGGAGAAATTGTAAACTACAATAGGAACGATTTATGTCTAATTGTTTCTAATTCTCAGGTGGTTAACACCTCTGCTCGCCGCATCGGCTGGGCCTTCAAGACCACGAACATGAAGCGTCTCGGTGTCGACCCGGCCAGCGGCGTCCTCGACCCCAAGGAGCCCGTCCTCGTTGCTGTCTCCTGCGACGCCTTCGCCTACGGCCAGGTTCATTAAAAATATATAGAGCCAAATTTCTATGTTTATAAATAAAATAGCTTAAAATTTTTCCATAATTTAAATTAAATTCCAGGAAGACACGAACAACGACCACATCACCATCGAGTGGACCAACACTCCTGACGGCGCCGCCAAGCAGTTCCGCCGCGAGTGGTTCCAGGGTGACGGCATGGTCCGCCGCAAGAACCTCCCCATCGAGTACAACCCTTGAAGTGTCCCAGCCCTTGCTTTTCATGAATGATCATCTTGCATAAAGCAACTAACTGAAATGCCGGTCTCCGATCGGAGGAATGTGGAAACTAATAACTTACACCCACAAATAATAATGCATCGACAAACTAATAAGATAATTACAATTTGAAGGGCACGAACAGCAGAAACTGCGCGATATTACAGCTCTCCGAGAAGTTTCTTCCTCAGTAGTACTTGAAAAATCCGCACTCCTTTACAAAAAGCCCATCTTCAAAAGCTCCCGTCGGTTCTTCTCTCGGTTCTCATCGGGATTCTCGTTCTTTTTTTCTTATCTTGTGCATGGCAAACTCTCTGTTACACAAATCTCCGGTGATCGTTCTCTCTTTCTCTCTTTTTTTCGCGCTCTATCACCTCTCTCTGACACAAGTTCACAAGCAACACTGAGTGAGCACATTGTTTGCTTGCAACTTTCGACTTCAGACTGCATTGACCAATGTTCATCAGCTTTATTATACTAATAAAATACGAAATATAACATAAAAACAAAAAAAATATATTTTTCTCGAATTTTTCTTTGCGCTTTGTGGACGAAAATACCGGAAAAGGCCGAAAGATGGCGCTGAAGAATTATCTCATCCCCGTGTAAACCCTCATTATAACGACCCTTCCCCAATAGGAAAGAGTGAAAAAGGCCGTTATTCAATTATTTTTTCAAGATTTTTTGTGAAAACACTTAACATGACAAAATGTGCCCTTTATTCCTGTGATTCATGCAGAATTAACAGTGAGAGGGACGCGAATCAGATTGGACATCTTGTGACGTTTGGCCAGCTCGCGCAGAGGCACTGCAATTAAAGGTATGAATAAAGACAGAGAGAGAGAGAGAGAGAGAGAGATAGTGTGATGGGAAGGAGGGAGAGAGAGAAAGGCAGAGAAAGAGAGAGAGAGAGAGAGAGAGAGAGAGAGGGGAGGAGAGCTGTGATGACTGCAAAGATTAGAAACCATCGGCCTCTTTGTCCGGGAGCTCGACAAAGTAGATCTTGAAGTGCTCAGTCGTCGAGTCCGAAATCTGCAAAAAGAAATTTATCTTGAATTTTATCCATTTCGCTGCTAATAATATTAATTGTAAAGAAGAAATAAATTATAAAATTTTAAATCCGACTTATGTATGTGCACCGTCCACTTTTCGAATCATAAGTGACCCTCATGAAATAGATTAATGACACCTTAGCTCCTGGCTTGATGCTGGCAATCGCTGTGATACTGCTGCGCGGAGGGAGAACGCCGATGTGCGGTCTTAATTAATAAACTATCTTTTAATACGTTTTTATTAATCTATATTTTACTTGCCGATTTCGAAATACATATTTATGTTCTTAAAAAAGATAAGAATAATCGCTTTCACATTGGATGCTTTTACATATTTTGGTTGTTGAGAACAAAGAAGATCCGATTGAGCAACCTCAGCACAAAGTCGGTGTTGGTTGTCTTGGCCATCCACAAGACGCGCGCTTCATTCTCATTCGAGAGCTTCAGCTTGCAGCTCGAGGCCTGAGAATCGAGACTTTTACCATCTCAGGTGCCACAAATGAATCATATGATGTCTCTTAAAGTGCCCCCCCTCTCAATCAAGCCCCGCCCCTTTTAAATAGCCCCGCCCCCTTATCAAGCCCCGCATATCAGCAAGCCCCGCCTCCAACACACCACTGGAATGGCCATGGCGGCTGGCTCGACTCTGATCTGGAAGGGCCTGGCCTCCTTGGCCGGCTCGCAGCTGTCGTTGCTGCCCCTTTTCACGATCATCGACTTCTGCCGCGGCGTCCTCGTCTCCTTCTGCTGCTGCGTCTGCTTCGTAGGCCGCGGACCAAGCAAAGCGCGCTCAGCACTCAATTATTATTCATCAGAATTAATCTATTATTCGGTTAAATCTTTAAACTACAAAATACAATACACATAAGGTATTGTCGAAAAGCGTTGCCATATAGGGGACCGAACTCGCGACTGCTGGGCAACACATCCAGCAGCTTCATCCTAGGCCATCCTCCGACCCTAAACTGACTCGGTGTACTCCCAGTCGTACTCCGTCTTGAGCTTGTCAAAGTGCGCTCTGCAACACGAGATGAGACTCTCGTCGATCTTGGCGAGGATCAGCGCGTAGTCAGGGTGCTCGGCGTACTCCAGCTTCCAGATGTACTGGAGAAGAGGAAAGGAGAATTCATTGTAATCAGTTATCTTTCTCTCTCTCTCTCTCGAAGTTGACCATTGTTTGTTATATGTATGTACACGAGTAAATCGATGAAGCCTTGGCGACTTCCAGAAAAGGCTTAGGCATGTGCTCGCAGAGTTGCTCGAGAGTCGTGCGTTCCTTGATGGCTGCGACCTCTTCTGGCTTCTGCAGCGACGTCGACCACGACAAGCGGCCCTTGTACATCTCCACCTGGAGAACACGGAGGAGATCTCGATGTCTTCATCAATCCATCTCATCGTCTCGCTCTTCTCTATCATCATTTCATTGTCTCTTTTGCTCTCGCTCCCTCCTCTGCCTCCTCCTTCCGTAATCTCTTTATAACCTTTCTCTCTCTCTCCCTCTCCAACAAACGATAGCGTAGATGGTAGAGATCTCCGGAGACGCCCTGCTCCTGCCCGTGGTGCATGACGAGAGGAGTGTAGCGGGCCGTGCCACGGAAGCCAACCAGATCACGACGGGGACGCACGTTGCCAGAGAGGGTCGTGAAGGGACGAACCAAGCCTGGAAAAGGGAGAATATAAAATTAGAGCGAGAGAGGAGAAGAGTGAGGGGGAGAGAAGAGAACGAGAGGGAAAGGAGAGAAAGGGGAGAGAAAAGAGGGGGAGACGGAGAGAGAGAGAGAGAGAGAGAGAGAGAGAGAGAGAGAGAGGAACCATAGTCGATCAAGAAGATGCGACGCCGGTCGAGCTGGCCGATGCACATATTGCTCGGCTTGATGTCGCGGTGGAGGCAGCCGATGTGGTGGAGGTCGTGGAGGGCGGTGAAGAGCTGAGGGAGAGAGAGAGAGAGAAATTCAGAGAGAGGAAGAGACTAGGAGAGAACGAGAGGTAGCGATGGAGTTGAGAGTTGGAGAGAGCGGAGAAATTAGGGGAGAGAGAAAAAGACAGAGAGTGAGAAAGAGTTGAAAGAAACAGAGGAGAGGGAAGAGAGTGCATAGATGGAGAGAGTCAAAGAAGACGCAGAAGGAAACAGGAGCATGAGAGAGGGGTTGATTGGCATAAGAAAGGGGAAGAGGATAGACTGTGTACGAGGAGAGTGGAAATAGAAAGGAGACGTGAGAAAGAGAAGTCTCTGTCTTTGGCTTTCGTCATCCCCGTCCAAGTCTGGTGGTTCCTCATCCCGTTCCTTGTTTGACGGACCTGGTCAGCGATCCGGTAGACGGTGCCAGGAGTGAAGCTGCGGCTCGTCTGCTCCCTTCTTAGCTCCGCCAGATTCTTTCCGAGCTTCTGGAGGATAAGGAAGGCGCTGCTGTTGTGGCGGCCGCAGGCAATCAGCACGGGGCAGTGACGCTGAGAGAGAGAAGAAAGATTGAGATAAAGGGAGACAGAGGGTGAGAGAGAGAAGGAATGAGGGAGGAGGAGAGACAGAGAAGATAGGCAGATGAGAAAGAGAGAGAGAGAGAGAGAGAGAGAGAGAGGAGAGAGGAGAGAGAGAGGAGAGAGAGAGATACCTTTCCCCTGAGTTGCAGCAGAACACTCATCTCCAGCTTGAGACGGCGGTGGTCGTCGCTTGTCTGCCACTACATGGCGAAGAGCTGGTTCGTGATCTCGTCGCGGACACTGAAGAGAGAGAGAGAGAGGGAGGAAGAGAGAGATAAGAGAGAGGGAGAAACAGAGAGAAGACAAACTTGTAAATTTGTCCGAAGCCGCCACGGCCGATTCGCTCATCGACTCGGAATCGGTTTAGAAGGAGAGTACCCTTCTCTACGTCCATTTCCGTCACGGAATTCTCCTGCGTATCTGAAAATTATGAAATAAATTAAAAACAAGCATTGATATTTTTTATTGCCTGCTTCTTTTGACATTCCAGAGAAGCAGCCGCGGGCCGTGGCCTAAAGTAGTAGAAATGAGATGGAAACTCAGTGAGCTCTCAAATGGTTTTGAATTGCGAAACTTATAATTATCAGGGGCACATTTATATAGTATTTTAGTGTTTACATTGAGAAAGTGCCCTTCTGCTCGTGCACGTGGAATTGATAATAAATTGTAGTTGACCTTTGATATGAATCTTTCGCAATCGAATTACTAAATTGCGTTTACGAATTACTGTTCTGAACCTCTGTAAAGTTCGTAAAGTCCTTTTTATCTTCTGAGAAGGAGGAACAGAACAAGAGCAGAGTTTTGAAATGCTCTGTTGTCCTCTGCTCGCCCTTCTGACTATGAGTTATAAATTAGTGATAAAATGGCTCAAAGAAGAAAAGTGTCGAAATCATCAAATCATTTTGCACGATAATTTTTTGCACAGTTGCACTTTAAAAGATAGAGAGGGAAAGAGAGAAGGGAGTGGGAACAAGGAAAGGAAGAGATCGAAACAAGGAAAGTGCGGTGATAGAAAGATAGGAATAGAAAATGGGAGCATGCTCGTAGAGAATTTTGATCCCTCACGGTAGATTCACTTCTTACGCCGGTTGTCATTATTTAAATCTACACATGACTGGAAATAAAGGTCGCTTTTCTCTCCTTCTCCTAAAGCTTCTTTTTGTTTCCGTCACAATGAATTGAAAAGAAATTATTCTTATTTCTGAGAAATTAAAACGTAGGATACAGGATCCTCGACGTTTGATATCAGCCAATTCGTTTTCCCAAATTTTTTCCCTGTTCGTGAATAATATAAACGCTCTCTGTGCCTCAAATGTTTTGCTGAAATCAGTCTTGCCGCTTGCAGAAAGAATTATTATTCATTAATGTGTGCATACATCGGAGAATATGAATAGAAAGCACGACAATTACAGTTACAAACACAGCATTGTTCTTCTGGCCCACCTCGTCTAGATACGCAAGAATCTCGTACTTTTTTTATACAACGAAGCGATAATTACAAGTGAAACCGAATAGTGGAGAGAAAAAGGTATTTATCGCCTCATTTCCGAAGTGTCAAGAACTTCTTCTTGCTGCACTGGGTTGGGCGGAGAGACCTCTACTGGAGGCGTACTAAACCGGCCTTCGGGCAGCGCTTGGTTATCCAGCAAACGTTGCAGGAATTTGAAGATCTAGAATGTGTTTAAGTGAGATATGTAGTACAATAATATTTTCTGATTAGAATTTATTAGACAAATATTTCACGAACCAAAGGGTGAGCCATGTGCTTTTTGCGAAAGCACTGTGCCAGCCTTCCATGTGGTTGTTGGTTCTGGGGATGCTGTCATAGCTCGCCAATCTAGCGCCAGAGAGCTTGGGCGAAGTGGAAATGGCATCCATGCACGATTGCATTTGGAAAGGCGCTCTTCTCCATTCTCAAAATTGGTGACGAAATAGCTGAGATTGAGACCAGACGGAGAGTAGGTAAAATCGAAGATAGAGGAGTAGAGGTGTTCTCGCTTTCTCGGCCGTACAGCTTATACCTAAACGTGATTTATTGATATGTAACACGGATATAAAAAAAATGAAAGAATTATCTTTGGACGATATTTAATTGGACGATTACGAATCGAAGTGTGATAGTTAATTTAAAAAATTCAGAGTCTATCTTTCTTACTTCTTGAAAGAAGAATGAGTCCTCATCTCTACATCAGTGTATGTGACATGAGAGAGAAGAGGGGCCTGGTATATGCAGGCAGTCGAGTTTCTCTATAAAACACGATATATTTCTTTAAATTAATCTGTGGGGAGTAGTGAGAGAGGGGTAAAGTAGAGAGAGAGAGAGACAGAGGAGAAAGTGGAGGTGAGAATACACAAATATTGAATGCAAGGGAGTAATCGTGAGACTAAATACAGAAGGGAAAATTGGTATGCGATTTTTCATCATATGTATATACATAAGAATATATATATATATATATATGGTATTTAAAAAATGCAATTGGCAAAGTGAAATAGAGAAAATAATCAAAGGAGTTGAGTGAACAAGAAGCATCGGCTTCGAATTCCGAGAGTGAAGATGAAGTGAATCTGAACTGCTTAAATATGTTTTCGGCCGCTGACCTTAACCACTTCTTCACACTTTATCATAGTCCTCTGCTAATCTTCATTACACTGTTTAATTGTACAAGTTATTAGGTGCGACCTGTAACTGCCTTTCATAAATTGACAGCAGGGAGAGGGGAGAGATGAGAGAGACAGCGCGAGAGAGAAAGAAAGAGAATGAGAGAGAGAAAACGACAATGAGAGAGAGAGAAAGAGAAAGAGATAAAATCGAGAAAGCTGAAGGAGAGAGCTTCTCCGCCCATTCTCATAGATGGTGTCCCCTATCGCCTCTGTCTAATTATCCATTTTCCCACTTCTCTCTATCTCTCTCTTTCCCTCTCACTTGCAGGCTTCTCAGCTATTTTATTCTTGTTTGCCCCTCTGCACACTCTTCAGCACTTCAGGCTTTCCGAAATTGCTAACGTTGGCCCACGTCTCCGTCAGCGTCTTATACTCAAAAATAATAATTACTTAATAAAAATGTTTAGAAAGTGGCCATGCCACCGGGACGGACGACGACGACCAGCAGCAGCTGCTGCTCGACTTCAAGAAGGACGGTTCCGTCGCCGCCGTCCACAACGGAAGGCAGCTTCTCAAGGCGCTCAAGTGAGTTCCCATTCTTTCCTCCTTTTCCCTTCTCTCTCCTTCACTGTATTTTCTTTGTATAAATCGTTTAATTTAACACTTTGTTTCGAGCGGTACAATGAAGAATAAATAGCAACACGGAAGAGTATAACAGGAATAAATAAAAAAAAGAAATTGACAGAGTATTTTATGAGAAGGCGATGGTTCAGAAAGTGTGGGCAGAGAGCGTTAATTATTTGATTGTCATTCCTCTCTGCCATCGGCTCTCTAGTCACTAACGATAAGCCATTACTTTACTTTCTAAAAAAAAGTTGTTTAAATCATTTTATTTTGCACACTACATAACAACAGATAGAAAAAACGCAAAGAGGAAATAATTTAAAATGTTTGGCCAAAGGGTTCTAGAAGGCTTGGAGAATAATAATAACAGCAGGAATCTAGAAAGCACCGAGTTTCGACTCATACGGCCAATTCTCGATGGTTCAGAAATTATTGATCGAAAAAAATGAAACTGATGAAGATAGCAATGATAGGAAAATGTGCCAATAGGAAACCCTGCATTTACACGTAATTGCAATTCAAAGTTGGCCTGTACATATATGCAGGTATGCGGTCATGGATGTTTATATTACAACCTGCTGATGATTCTATAATATCGAGGCTAGAATCCATTCATTAAGCAATATGAATAGATTCCAGTTAATATTCAGTTAATTGGTCCATTTCTCATTACACTTGAGCCGGTTGTTTCGTATTATCGCATAATAAAGGAGAAGACAATGATTGATTCAGGCGAACGGAGGTTTTCCTTGCGCGATTTTTCTGAAAGCAGAAACTGTAGATAGCATTATCGCTTATTCGGGTTAAGAATATGTATGCAATTTTATTCTTAAATTATTTTCACAGTTTCTTAGTGAATTTAATAAATTGAATTTTGATTTGAACGATTTGTATTTTTATAGTGCCTGGTGAAATAAACAGATTACTTACAGCGTGACTAAAGATGGTGGAAGCGGCGAGTGCATGCGACGCCTCGTACGCCACGATTCCCACGCAGAAGATGAACGGGACGGCGATAAAGATGAACACGAGCACGGCGTACGGAGTCGTCTCGCTAGAAGAATTAAATTCAAATTAAAATTCCCGCCAATATCTCCAGATACTACTGTAGCAAAGAATCGTTCTGAGACCTTGTCGTCGACGTCACTGTCTCGTCGCAGCACTCCCACTCACAGCAGCTCAGAGACTCGCGACAAGTCCAGAAGAGCACGGAAGCCCTGACGAGACTTCATTTTGGCCGTCTGTTTTTTTATCCATAATTAATTTCAAAATGGCTGGGTGGAATTTAAGATTGACAGAATCATATAATATATATTTTGAAAGTATGCTATTGTATTAGCCTGTTTTCTCCTAGGTTCTTCTTTATTCCTGACTTTCTCCGTGTGTTTTTTTGTCTAGAATCAAGTATAAAAATTCGTTGGAGTGGAAAAATTTAAAATTCCCGCCGGACTTAGAGGAATTTTAAATTCCTCCCGGGAGACCTCGGGAATTAAAAATTCCAATCGGACCTCGTTCCATTCGGGAAGACGGCGGCCGAGAGATGATCGGACTCTTCGTCAACGGCGCGCGAGCAAAGGCGGCGGTCGCATTCTTCCGCTTCCGCTTCAGCGTCAGCCTCATCGCCCTCGACGTCGTCGCCGTCCGGCCTCTTCGTTGTTTTGTTCCTGGCGCCAGTTCTTTCAATAGCCCGCGCCCAAGATGGCCCCGTGGGCGGCGGCGCTGTCGGCGTCTCGCAGGGCGACGCCGGCGCTTGCCAGTAGTAGTTCAGGTCTTCGACGCTGCAAAAAAGGGGTGAGATCAAAGTATGAATAAATGAGAAAAACGCGTTGGGTCCAGAGATTAATACTTAATCAATCACAAGAATAAAATCTAGTTTTCCCGCGACCACCCCGGAATGAACGCTTTCCCACACGAATTCTGCGGAAAGCCCCTTGCAAATTCGCCAGATCTAGAATCATCGCCATCTCCATTTTCGACAGCTTCGCACGATGAGAGGCGTAGTTTATGCGCTGCATGCTATATGAGTGCAATGCAATGGGAGAACTCTCACGACTATTTCTACTTTTCATACATACCACACATACTCATTGTGAATGGTTAATGTTCACATTTGACAGTGTTCATCTGCGGATTTTTTCAAACTTTTTTTTAGTATTTATGACTAAAATGCTAAAAAAATACAATTAATGAATCATTCTGACCGAATCGGTTTATCCGGATGCGCGAGAACTCGTTGATGCGCGCCAGCGGCCAGCCCGTGTCCGCCGATGAAGATGGGCGCGGCGGCGACGATAGCGGCGCCCCTCGAGGAGGAGGACGCCGCGGCGGAGATCCGAGCACGCGAGATGGCTGTCCGGCCGCCGCCTCCGATTCCGCCGCCGCCAAGCGATGTTCCGCCGCCGCTGGAAGAGAAAACAATATCTTTAACTCAATATCAAATTGACACTTTTTACCTGACCGACTGTGTTGTACTTTAAAAAGGTTCTCATGGTCAATGTTCATGTTTACAGACCATTCATGCCAGGTGCAGAAAGCAAGGATAAATTTGAATAGGATTCATTATTACTTTTTCATTATGTACTCTAACATAAATATAAAGTATTTTCCAAAGATAGCCATAAGAGACCGATAGGCAGACGCCGCAGAGCGCGCCGCCGACGAGATTCGACCGCCACCGCGGATTGTAGCACCTGAGAGATAGAGAGTGAGAGAGAGAGAACGAGAGAGAGAAAGAAAGAGAGAGAGAGAGAGTGGGACGATTGATTATCTGATAGGAACAGTTAGTGAGATGGAACGAAAGATAGATATTTCCTTTTCAAGGTTTTTAATGTTTATGCCTTGGCAACTCCGTTTTCGAGCAGACAAAAGTGCTTACATAATCCATGGTGTTGTTTGGGACGAAGAGGAAGTGAAAGAGAGAGAGCAAGAAAGACAGAACGCGGAAGTGTTAGGAAGATGGCCAGAGTTCTCAGAAGATGCAAATGACCTCGGAAGCCGGAGCTGCTGCCTCCTCTCTTCGCTTCCGCCAAGCAGAGAAGCAGACTCACGAGGACCGCGAGGTCGTTAAGGAGGAGACGACGCGCATTGAGCATCAATCACGCTGCTCAAGCAAAGTTACGATAGTTACGGCACGCGTAACTTTCCACTAAGGATAGTTACGGCACGCATAACATTCTACGAGCTTGCTTGAACAATAATGTTTGAATTATGACATATGTACATACATATGTATATTAAAATAAAGAGACAAACGAGGGTTACTAATTGAGTTATATTTACTGGTAGGAATACAAGTAGATATCTACGAGAGCAGTGAATGCAAGAATAAGAAGAATGTAAGAAGAAGAAGAATGCGTTAAAAAATAAAGACTGACAAGCGAAGAAAAGCGCCTAGACGGCCAGTGCATACTCATGCCAAAGAACAACGCAGTAAGAAAAAGAAGGACTAACAAGTCTGTGTGTACATACGTCGTAAGTAGTAAACGGGGAGCTTAGCAAATCCCGGAAGGGAAAAGTAATTTGGAGACGCCGGCTGCTTCCTGCTCTTGTGTGCCGGGCATTTCTTTCTGCTCTTCTTGTAAGCCACACCTCCCTCTTCACATGGTCGGCGGCTACTTTTCTCATTTATCTCATTTTCTCTATCTCTCTCTCTCTCTCTCGCTCGCTATCTTTCTCTCTCTCTCTCTCTCTCTCTCTCTCTCTCTCGCTTGCTATCTTTTTCTCTCTCACTCTCTGACTATCTACTACTTATCACCCACTCTTTCATAAACTCCTTCCGTCTCAAGTAGCAATGGTAAGAGAGCAGAGACACAAAGTGGCCAAATCCTTCCGCAAGCTTAGAAAGGCGAAAGAATAGAGTGAAAAGCATACACATCTCGTGTGTGTTTTTTTATTCTACTTCTAGACATTCCGTGTGAGCTTTATGTTTAATTATGAGAAGTACCCAAGGGGAGTGTGAGGGAGAGATGCAGAGAGAGAGAGAGGCGATAGAGAAAGGGAGTGAGAGTGAGGCAGCTAGGGAAAGAGAGAAAGAATATGCAGCGTATTCGAGGAGAAGCACATGGGGGAGGTCGAGCAGAGCAATGGGCGACGTGAAGATAGCAAAAAAAGGACGGAGAGCAACACATAGAAATGGGATACTGAGAGAGCTCTCGTATGTTCTATCGTGAGAGAGAAAGGGAGAGAGAGAGAGAGAGAGAAGAAGAAGGGATAGAAAGGAGAAAGAGAAGGAGAGAGAGAGAGGGAAATATAAAGGGGAGAGCGAGAATGAGAGAGGGAAAGAGAGAGATAGGCCTGCCCGAGGGCACTTTAGCGGGCGAGGGTAGTGAAATGGAAAGGTCATTGAAAGGTAAGCATGAGGAAAGGATCGGCAAATGGTAAAGCGAGAATAAGAGAGAGGAAAGGGTAGAGGGAACGAGAGAGAGAGAGAGAGAGAAAGAGAGAGAGAGAGAGAGAGAGAGCAGAGACAGAGAGGGGGAATGAGAGAAATAGAGTATACGTTCGCCAGAATAACTTGAGCGCAGCACAAATTGTATGCAGCTGCGCAACTTTCTGACTCTCTTTGTTTAACTCACTTTATTTTTCAGCTTCTCCAGCCCCCTCTTTATTCTCTCTGCTCTCTCGCTCTCTCTCTTTCCATCTCTCTCTCTCTCTCTCTTTATTCTCTCTGGTCTATCGCTCTCTCTCTCTCTCTTTCTATCTCTCCCTCTCTTGCTCATCGTTAAATGTCACTACACATACTTCTGAAATAAACAATACGCATCAAACCAGAAAGTGACGACATATTCAGCTACGGCAACAGAGAAGCCAATTAGAAATAATTGCAAAAAAAAATTTAAAGATACAGAAATTTTTTTTATAATTATTAAAAAACAAATAAATAAGAACTCTTGATACCGGTTCTTCTAGCTTATGCAATAAGAAATATTAGTAATTCGGCAGGAAGAACGCCAGATTGCAAATATCCTAGAATTCAGCAGCACGGATGTGTACACTTTTTGTGTGTACACAGTGAACACTTTTTGTTGGACTTCGTGAGTTGGCGATATACATATCTTCATTTCTCTCCCTCTGCCTCTCTGTTTGCAGCTCTCCCTCTCACTCTCTGAATCTCTCTCCTCATTCTCTTTGTCTCTCACTCTCTCTCTCTCTCTTTCTCTCTCTATTTCTCTGAATCTTGCTCTGCCCCTTCTCTTTCACTCTCTAATTGTAAGTATCTTTTTCTTTCAGCATATTTGTCTCTTTCTCTCTCCCTCTCTCTCTCTCTCTCTCTTCCCATGAAATTGAGAGACACCACAGAAGCAGGGAAATCGGGATATGTGGAGACTATAGGCCATAAATCTTTGTGATCCGCCGTTGACAGCTTCAGCAGAGGGGCCTGCTAACGCAGTGCTTCAGCGATCTCTCTTAGAGGCCAGGAGATTGCGGACCGGAGTGGTCTTTGCGGAAAAAAGGAAAAGGTACATACATCGGTGAACTCCTCGGATGCCCTACTTCTGACGTCTCTGCAGAGTCTGTGACGTAGAAAGGGAGAGAGAGGATGGGGGGAAGGGGAGAAGAACATGTAAAATAGGACGGTTGCAACCCGGGAATAGAACACTCGAATCTGCACACCGAACGTGTGAGAGTGGCCTCCCTCTCGCCAAGGCTTTGAAACATCTCTCGAGCCAGGCAGAAAATGCACGATTCGAGGGCAGAGGCCATGGAAGAAAGGACGCTGATGAGAAGGACAAAAGAAGGAGAGAGAGAGAAAGAAGAGAGAGAGAGAAAGAATAAGAAAGAGACAATGGAGGAGAGAGCGGGAGAGGGAGAAAAGGGAGAAAGAGATAGCGAAAATGAAAAGAGATAAGAGGGCAAGATAAAAAATGGTAAAGAGAGAGAGAGAGAAGGGAGAGGGAGAAAGAGAGAGAGAGAGAGGGAGAGAGAGAGAGGGAGAGAGAGAGAGAAAGAGAGAGGAGATCGATGGCCGAATGAGAGAGTGCGTGTGTTCCATGAGTGAAAGGCGTGATGAGAGGATGTCACGTTTGGAAGCCGCGATGGACGACGTCGAAATTGCAGAGAGACAAGAGGGGCAGGCCCGGGGCACTCTTTATGTATCTGCCTCTTTCTCTTTCTCTTTCTCTCTCCTTCCTTTCCTCAATCTCTCTGTCCTCTGTGTGTGCTCTCTCTTTCCCTCTTTCTCTCTCTCTCTCTCTCTCTATTTCTCTCTTCCTGTCTCAGCGTTCCACGCTTGCGCATCAAATTCCCTGTGGCGACCGGAGAGACGGCTCTCTGGGCACATTGAAGTACAGGACATTCCCGATAGTGAAAACAGGAGAAGAGAGAGAAAGAGAAAGAGAGTAAAAGAGAGAGAAAGAGAGAGAAGAGCTTGAGAAGGAAACTGCGGATGAAAGAAATACACGAAATACATTCATTTGTACATACGTACATATATTTAAAAGAAAAGGAACGAAGGACAACTGACAGAGAGACGATATCTAGGAAAAACTAAAGCGTCTGTGACGTGGAAATTCCATTGTGGGGGATAGAAGAAGTGAGAAAGAGAGGGAGAACGAAAGAGAGAGAGAGAGAGAGAGAGAGAGAGAGAGAGAGAGCAAAATAAGGGTGAATGAAGCTAGGATAAGTTGAGTGTACGAAATGGCTAAAGTTGAATGTAGCCAGCGGCCAAATAAGCGAAAAATTCCCGAAGGAAATTTGAAGAAATCGCGGGGTCAGGAAAGGAGAAGAAAAGGC
Source organism: Allodiplogaster sudhausi (assembly GCA_945643635.1). Taxonomy (NCBI): domain Eukaryota; kingdom Metazoa; phylum Nematoda; class Chromadorea; order Rhabditida; family Diplogasteridae; genus Allodiplogaster; species Allodiplogaster sudhausi. Next base: position 3,727,951 of record CALZFC010000033.1, on the reverse strand, counting down.
CGCCGATGTTGCTTTTGGCGAAAAGGGAGGACTGGAGGGCAAACTTGTGACTCTTGAAGACTCAAATACGAGAGTGGAGGGAGAGAGATAGAGAGAGAGAGAGGGAGATAAAGAGAGATCGGAGAGAGAAAAGAAGAGATAGAAAGAGGGCGAGAATGAAAGAGGGGAGAGAGGTCGAGAGAGGGAGAATAAAAGAGAAAGACAAAGGTAGAGAGAAGGAGAATGAAAGAGAGAAAGGCGAGCGATAGAGAGAGGACAAGGTCCGAACAAGAGAGAGAAAAGAAACATTCTCAGGCTGTGAGGGTGGCGTTAGAATTTGGCTCCCGAACTTGCTGTGTGTGGGTGGATATGCGAGAGGATAACATAGCAGTGAAAGAGGAAAAGAGAGCGGGAAGAGAGAAAGAAAAGAAGGAGAGATAGATAGAGAAAGACAGAGATAGAGAGAGAGGGTAAAGAAGGAGAGATAGATAGAGAAAGACAGAGATAGAGAGAGAGGGTAAAGAAGGAGAGATAGATAGAGAAAGACAGAGATAGAGAGAGAGGGTAAAGAAGGAGAGATAGATAGAGAAAGACAGAGATAGAGAGAGAGGGTAAAGAAGGAGAGATAGATAGAGAAAGACAGAGATAGAGAGAGAGGGTAAAGAAGGAGAGAGAGAAAGATACAAGACAGAGAGAGAGTAAGAAAGAGAAATAGAATCGAGTGAGAGAGAGAGTTAGAGAAAGAGAACACAATATGAATAATTGCGTGACTGTTATTCATACTTTCTGCTCGAATAACAGCAGTGAAAAAGTCTTGAGATTATATGACGGAAAGGATCATTGCGGAAGCAAAAGATTCTCATCCTTATTGTTAGAGGTGTCTCTGATAAACAAGAAAACGAATTTATCTGATTGTGAGACCGAGACCTAGACAGGCGGAAATAGGGGAAGAGATGGAACAAGAGAGAGAGAGTGAGAGAGAAGAGAGAGAGACGGAGAACGAGAGAGAGAGAGAGAGAGAAGAGAGAGCGAGAGACAGAGAACGAGAGAGAGAGAGAAAGCTGTGAACTGCTTGAACCCATTGAACGTTCGAATGTCGAATGGACGATTTAAAAAAAAGATGTTTAGCATAAAGATGCCCACTTCGATTATGCCCGTTCGCAACCTGGTTTGCCTGTTAGCCGTTCGTTCACCCATAGAAACGCGCTTCACAGTTCGCGCGGCTCGCCAAGGGAGGAACAGAAGCTAAAAATTACGGAAACCCGGGGCGAAAACGAACTTGCCTCTGCTCAATTGCATTTGGCTGCATCTTCTTATCTTGCAGAAGTCGCAGATGAACAACAACTCGCGTGGGGAACACCGGATACGCCCAGCTTGCAGAGGACAGTCTGCTTCCGAGACGAGAACATTATAGACTTCCATGTCAGGGGTGGAATCTGAGCCGCGAAAAGATTCAGAAATATACTTGATCCGAAACGATATGTTCAAAGATAAAATAAGTTGTATGTTTGCTATGCTGTTTTCAGTAGTACATATACCATCCCTTTCTCTAAAAACTGAGATTATTTCTCATGATTGACGTTAATCGAAAGAGGAATTCACTGTAGACACCTTGGTTACAGGTTTTCAGGTATAATCGCAAAACATTAAATATAACATTTAAAAAAGCAGTTTACATATGATTGATGTGCCACGAAAATGTCTTGCATTCTATTTATCTTTCGCTTAGTGTCATCGTATTAACAAAGTCCTTTCGCCAGCAAAGATAACATAAATGTTCAGTTTATGAAAACACTCAAAGCAATATTGTCCTTAGATTGTAAAAAAAAAATATAGGATTCCTTGGAAGTTCTCCTTTTACATTTGGACGAGTCAGGCTCGTGTAGGAAATGTATATACATATAAGATAATTCAAGATGTGAGCTTTAACTTAAAAAAAAAACAGCTCTTTCAAAAGAAGTATAATCTCGAGTATCAACGCAGCGAGTACTCATCAAATGATATGCAGATCGAGATGACGGAATCAATCAATGTAAAAATTAAACAACTGTAATATTAAATAGAGGGATAAGTAGCTTCTTGAAAGTTGCACTTTTAAAGCTCAGGGACAATGCGAACTATAGCCGAGCTGTGAAGTGGCAGCTCCCCTATTTTTCGTCTTGCATCGTTTTCTTGATCCCAGAATGAGTCGGCTCGTCAGGATTCGCATCAATCTTCCTTTTTCGTTGACTATCCTGTAAGAATCCCAAATTTTTCACAATAAAATAATTTGTATCTCTTAATCGACAACATCATAATCCGTTGATCCTTTTCCGATTTCTTTCACTCTCTCTCTCTCACTCTTTCTCGATATTATTCTCTTTGTTTCTCTCTCTATCTCACTCCCTCACTCAATGCCGTAATGAATTCTTTGTCTAGCATTCATCTCCTCTCTCTCTCCCTCTCTCTCTCTCTCTACTTTCGATCTCTTTTGTCTGATCTGCCAACCAGCCCGAGGAGGTTCTCCGCTGCCTCCTCGCCAGCTGTTGAGATGCCCCTCAGCGCAGCCTCGACACTCTCAACTTTCTTCTTGTAGAGAATGGCCAACGTCTTCAGCTAAAAAGAGATCGTTTTCCCTTACAAATATACATACTTGCATATAATAAATATTGCAATGAATAATGCCAATCCTTCGTATTTGCATGCTGAGCTTCCTCCAGTTCGCCCTTCACTTTGATTAATTCGACGCTGAATGAAAGGGAAAACAATATCACCGAATTCATCTACATCTGTGCATATGTCTCACTACAAAGATGATTAGGAATATTGATAGTCACATATGAAATGCGAAAATAAACTAACCGCTGCGCATCTTCAACTGATACCTTCTCTAAAAATTCCTTCCTGGTTTCTTCGTACTTCTTCTTATATTGCAGCGACAAAATTTTTAGCTGAAATTAGTAATGTGTGTTCTTTAAATGTATCTGCATATATGTACATAAATAGAGATGTTTATAATATTCTTTTAAAATATTTGACTCCAAAATGTCCCTTTTTCGTACAGGACGACCCAGACCATTCCATGGAGCATAGTTCCGAATAATTCAGCAGCGCATTCAATCTTAGCAAAGATGAACGACAGGTGCATCACCAAAAGTTGAACGCTGAAGATAAAGATCGACGAACTTCGCTATGCTTAAGCACAGAAGATCGTCCATCCAAAAACAAGCGTTCAACTCGAGTGCAAGCGAAAAAAAGTTGAACGCAGCGTTGAAAGTTCGTCGCTAGCGAAATAGTGTAGAACAGTAAGAGAGTTAGACAGTAGCGTCGAGGGCATGTTTGTCTGGTTCTCTTCACTGTCTCACGTTAAAGCCTCTCTCTCGCCCGTCGTCGATCTTACTCGACAAATAAGATCAACGCTAGGTCAACGATGCACATTTTGGCAATTATTTTACCTGTTGTGCACAAAGTTGCATGGAGAACTTTTTATTGACACGGTTTTACAAATCTATTCCCGCTTTTAATTAAAATAAATGAAAATATATGTATCCAAAAATGTAACGTGCATTCTTTTGCATAAAGCTAGCTAGTGGTTTTCTCGAATAATTTCAAGAGGTGCAATTTGACGCCATATGGCACCAGAATTTGAACTTGTTTTTCTGTGTTATTTTTCTAGATGTTTTATGCTTGAGGTTTTTTTTGGTTTTGTTATTGATTTTGTTGTTGTTAGTCGATCATCGATGACTAATCTCTGTGTTTCGCAGGCTTGAACCGTGTGAAAGCCGATGGAAATCCGCACTGCGCGCAGGCTGAAGATCCATCGTCAGGAGCAGCGATGGAACGACAAGGGCTAAAAGAAGGCGCATCTCGGCACGCGCTGGAAGGCCAACTACTTCGGACGATAAGGGAATCGTCTTCGAGAAGGTGGGCGTGCTTTTAGGCCTTCTTTTTTCTTTTTTTTTCTTTTTTTTTGCTTTTGAAAATTACCTTTTAATGCGTTTTTTTTTGCACTTCTACCGATGGTATTCCTATTAGATTGGAATTATTGCATAAATCAGTGGGGTGTTTTTATAAAGAATATGTTGCAATGTCATCAAAATCAGAGGAAATATCATGGTTTATTTATTTTTTCTTCAGCGGAGTCGAGGCTAAGCAGCTCAAGTCTGTGCGAGTGCAGCTGATCAAGAACGGCAAGAAGATCACCGCCTTCGTGCCGAACGACGGTTGCCTGAACTTCATCGAGGTGAGGAAGAAATGATGTAATATGCTTGTTGAATGGGCTCACCTTCTTTTTTGTCCTTGTTTTTCGTGGAAGGAGGCAACCCACTTATTCCGTCTCTCGAACGCTGTTATAGCCTTCTCATCTTATAAGAATGCCGGAAGTACAACACCCTTTTAACCATGGTTTTTGTACAGAAATGCTGTTTCATGGTAAGAATCGGGGGATGCTGATAAGGGTTTTGAAAACTAGATTGGTCTGTTCCAGTTGAGCTTATGCAGTGTTTTCCCGGTTCCTGCGTTAGTTGTGTACAGCGGGTTGAAATGTCGCGTTTTGTTCTTAAAACAGGAAGAACTGTTATTGAGTCTTGCGCATTTTATTATTTATTTCATATTCATAAGAATTTTAGCAAGCCCACACTTGGCATTCCCGATTTCACTATTTTAATATTTCTTTATTTTCCTCGGAACGCCAAATCATTTAGCTTGGATCTTGCTGACAATCCACGTGAATGTTTGTTTTCTACGGAATAACGGGAAGAAAGTCTTCTTCCTTTCTACAGTATCTCCGCAAAGATGTCCTCTGTTCTACTACCACCTTACCGTACCTTACGCATAAGGTATATCCAACTATTGGTTGAGTTTTGAGCGAACACAGTTTAATGTTTGCCACTTTCTTACCATAGCAATCAAATTGTGAGCGATTTGTGCAAGTGCAGGCGTGTCTTTGAGTATGCGAATGATATTGTTCAGAGAGTGCGGTAGTTTTTGTTCCCGTGAGAGCTAATTTAATTCCGATATTATGTGTCAATTCAGTATGATTAGTTCGCAAAGGCCACGTCTTTTTTCTTTCATTCTTTTTTTTCGATTCGTCATTTTTTCGATTCGCAAAGGCCACGTCTTTTATTTCGATTTTCAGATTCGGTCGCAAAGGCCACGTCGTCGGATACATTCCCGGAGTCCGCTTCAAGATCGTCAAGGTCGCCAACACGTCCCTGATCGCCCTCTTCGAGGGCAAGAAGGAGAGGCCGCATTCGTTGAGCTCCGGGCAGCCCTCATGTCGCCATCTCGCACCAATTTTGTTATACCCTTGTTATTCGAGCGACATTTATAAATGTTGTTGCGTCAATCTTGTTGTAAGTGTTCCTTGAGATGTTGGTGATTGTACATAGAAGAAGAGGGAAGTTGTACCTTGGCTCAGGCTCGGATAGTGGATCGAATAATTGACAGGAAGTTGGTGATTATAGTGAAAGAGCGAGGAGAAGAAGACTAGGAGAACGAAAAGGGAGCAGGGAATGGGGGATTGAAGAGATCAGACAGGACAGGAAAGCAGGGAAGAGATTTTATGCTAGACTGGCGGACATATTTTTATTGATATTCCTCTTTATTTCTCTATCTCACTCTTCCCTCTCTTTATAATCTTCTCTCTCTCTCTCTTTCTCTCTCTCTCTTTCTCTCTCTTTCTCTCTCTCTCTCTCTCTTTCTCTCTCTCTCTCTCTTTCTCTCTCTCTCTCTCTCTTTCTCTCTCTCTCTCTCTCTCTCTCCGTCTCTCTCTCTATATCTTCTTCGTCTTTCCACATTCATCTCTCTGTGTCTCACTTTCTTCGTTCCTTGTTTCAATCTATCTATCTGTCTCTATCGTTTATCACTGCTTCTCTACATCATTCGAATTTTCGACTACTAGATGCAGGCACTTTTCTTTAGGAAACACATATCCTCGTGTATGGCAACGTGACCGGGTGGCTAATTGGTTCCTTTGTCTCATTGTGGTCGTGCTGACCGGGTTCGCTTCTAGAGAGGAGCAATGATTTTGCAGCAAGTGCTACCTCCACTCTAATATGATATAGGCTCGACGATAGATCATCCAGCGCTGAACGCTTAAATTGAACATCGTCGACTAGTCAGCGCGACTTTGACCAAGATTGAATGCGCGGCAGCTGTCTTGACTTTCTGGGGCTGAATTTTAGATGGATTTTAATTCATAACACCATTTGCTAATCATTAAGTTAACGGCTCCTTTAAGATTCTTCAGAGAAAACAGCGCTGCAAAAAAAACTATTGAGAGAAGAAAAATGGATATATATATATTCCATTTTCTACCTGACTAGCCTGGTCGTTTCGAGAATTCGCTTGCTCTAGCTCGGCTTCTAATTTGTCCAGCTTCATCTTGCATTCTGAAAGCGTTGTCCTGGGAAAGAAGATATTTTCCAACTATATTTTTAGGACTAAAATACTTGTTTTTATTTGGTTAAAAAGCATGAAAGGCTGTCAAAGTAGATAGAAATAAATTAGTCAATAACTGTCAATTAGCTCTATTGTATAAAAATAAAAATAAACTGAAAGAAAATAAAGTGATTCTTAGCCGCCCTTCGTTCCAGTTCCATGAGCTGCACGACTCTCCCTTTCATGTCCTCTCCTTCCTTCTTCTTTCTTCTGCTGCCACTTGCGCCGCACGCGAAAAGAACGAGGATATTGTTCATAGTCCTCGTTTTTTTGCATTGTTTAAACACTCAATATAAAAAAACGACTTACCGCTCTGGAGCTCTCGGCCATCAACCTATTCAGCTTCTCGTTCTCCTTCTTCAATCGGTCGGTCGATTCCTCCAGCTTCCAGATTTCTTCAGTCTAAATTTGTCATTACGTTCTACATCTGCCAGAATTGTGAAGGGTGCTGATTGTCTTTGTCTCAACATTATGAAACGCAACGACCTAGATATCATTTTTGAAGTAATCATTTCTGTTTATGACGTCATTGAGTTATTAGTGCGCTCCAGCAGAACTTCAATCATCACCATCTCAACCAGCTCAAGCCTCAACTACGAGATGATGTTGTCGGAAAAAAAACAATATACATATTACCAGCCTGAACAACTTTCCTCATAGATTAAGTGAGAGAATGAATACTTGTGTGACTTGTTGAATATCTCTTATCTCTATTTCCCCTACCTTCTTTTGCAGCTTGTCCAGCTGCTCCACGCTGATTGCACGTAGCTCCCGATTCTCATGGAGTAGTCGATTCTGCTCGACCACCGCTCCTATGCAATGCGCTCTCATCTTAACAATGAAAAAATTACAAAAATTATTTATTAAATAGAAGATAAAGGTTAACAAGTAAAGAAATATGTATGTACATACATGCATTCATTCTATGTATGTTCTTATCAAATTGGCCAAGGCAAAGAAGCCGTTTAAAGGTCTCTCATGTGACTGGCCTGCTCGTGGAATGAGTTGAGCTCTGCATCAAATCGCCCACGCATCTCTCCATAGTAACTGAGCTCGCGGAGCAGTCGATCGACTTTGTTGACGTCCGCCTCGTCGGCATCCCCTTCTTTGTTCTGCTTCAAGATTCCAGGCTTCTTCTCAGCGGTGGGAGAACCGGCAGCACCCGCGCCTTTTTATATGTAGTTATGTTCATACATCTTCTATGTTCATAATATGCACTCTTTGATGACAGGGGTAAAGGTCAATAAACGAGCTCAATAATAGAGGTTGTTTCATATAGTAAATAAATATGTCATTGTTTATCGGATGATGGTTATGCAAAGAAAATACTTGGGAAAGAGCCGTCGACCACTGCACTTCCAGCGTTCTTCTTCTCCGAAGAAATCGCTGCTGTGGGGTCCTCCTTCTTGACCGGAGACTTCTTTTCCATGTCGACGAACGAAATCTATTTAAGAAAGAAATAGGTCGCGAATAAAAATAATTCAAACGTGGGGACGAGTCCGATTGCGAAATAATTCAATCGAAGAAGACGAAGGCAGCTGATCCGCGTGGTGAGAGCGAGAGAGAGAGAGAGAGAGGGAGAGAGAGAGAGAGAGCGATTCAGACAGCCAGAGCGAGAATGCATAGAATGAGCGAGACAGCTAGAGGTCATCATAGGCTTCTTGTTGCCACTTTCAGCGTATGTAAGGCAGGACGGTTCGATCTTCTTCTCCCTCTCTCTTTTGTTCGTCAATCCTTTATCTCGCTCTCTTTCAAATACTGTCCCTCTCTCTCTCTCTCTTTCTTTTGTTCTCGCTCTCTCTCAGTCTCTCTGATATCCTTTCGTCACATTCCCCCACTTTTCTTTGTCGTCTCGTCGAATGGTATCTCTTGTTCTCTTGTTCTTTACTCCAACTCTCCGTTAGTATAAAGGGCAACTTTGCAAGTCTCACAGCCAAGCCTAAGATAAAGATCGTTCCAGGATGCTTTGAACGACTGAAATACTTCTTCGCTCACTCTGTTCTTTATCAGATCTCTCTCTCTCTCTCATTCTCTTACTCTAAATGTGGGAAGGAGTGATCGGATATAAGAGCGTAACGCAATCAGGGACTCTGGCTGAAATCACTCTCAGAAAAAGTTAGGAAAATGACAGAAACAACAATATAACATTCCCTAAAGGGCATATATTCATGTACATACCAATCAAATATCCAAGAGTTATGGCACGAGTGCATGTTTAGCATTGGGTTATCTATTACATAGCATTATTGATATGTTACGACAAACTTACAATTAGAGAATATTGACAACATAAGTAATGCCTAAAGCTTAACCGGCACAACGATGCACTCGACTGGGTGGACGCACAATCCTCGACTCTGTATAGCGGGCAGTGCTCGCCCGGGTTTGGCCTGAAATTAGCCTGGGTTTAAATCGTAAATCTAAGTATATGAAGTAATAATAAAGAATAATACCTGGCGAAGGGCAACAGATGTATCCTGTAGCCACTGCAGGCCCCATTGAGTGCCTCCTGGTAGCATTCGGCGGGCATAAAGGACTCCAACTGAAGATCTTCGGAGGGCTTCGTCGAGCACCCGGATCCCAGCGAATCCAGGTTCGCGGATTCCGGGACACACATCGATAAGGAACGCAAGGTGATGTGGCTGCTGAGCTTTCATGGCTCGAAAAATGAACTCTCCGAATATATTGTTAGGACTATATTCAGTGTATCGTGCAATAGTCAGTTATATCCTTTATTTTGAATTAAAATTAAAACTTTCAAATGAATGAAAAGTAATCATTTGTTTTTCAAAGAATGATTCGAAATGCAACTAGATTTATATCTCGATTTAAAAAAAGTGAACTCGAGTGTAGAAAGAGACAGTGAACGAATGGGAAATATGAATGAAATTTGAAGAGAGGTAAAATATATATAGGGACGTCCAAGGATCGCAGATGACTTCAGAAACGACATCTTTCTTGCTGCTTATTAGGCGCTTCTTTTTCTTTATACCGGAACCGCCGTGTTCTTCTCTATCTAAGTCAGCTTCTTGTTGTTGTTAATTTCGTTCGTTAATCTATATAAAGTATTCAAAGCTAAGCAAGCATGAAATGCAGTTGCGATTGGTATATTTTAATTTATGACTTACTAATTAAGAACCTGTTGTTCAAGACTAATTTCAAGCAGTTCCTCTCCAGTGTCTGAGCTGCTCTTCAGTGCAGTCGTGGCATTCTCGACCTTCTTCTTGTACTGAACCGCCCTCGCGCATATCTAAAATGGAAAAAAAATTAATATCAACCGTACATATTTATAATTTTCAATATACAATTGTACATTAATATAGAGTTTCTTCTCCTATTGCTTGTGTAAGTAAGTCTTACAAGTACGATCAAAGGATGATCCACCTGTTCGAGGCTTGCATTTGCACGCTCGAGCTTTTCCTTCAGTTCGCCTATCTCCTTCTTACATTCTGCCAATTCTGGCCTGAAAAAAGAAGATCTCTGATCAGAGTATATCATTTCTGTCGTTTCCTTGGTAGAAGAATAGCCTTTCAAAAAAGAATCAGAGTGAAAGGCGCAGGTGCGTACTCTTTCTCAACGTGTTCGAAGTGACTCCAGAATCTTGTCTTCAACTCTTCTCTTTCCTTTGCAAGCCGGTCGGCCTCCACTTCCAACTGCCACTTCTTCATCCTCAGCTTCTGTAAAACGAGAGATCATTTGAATATTCTTTTTGTATAAGTTAATGTAAATATAAAAAAAATGATATGTATAAAAGTAAGTAGTTCCAAGTTAGCAACGTCATGAATTGCTTGATACTAACCATATGATAAGAACACAAACATTGAATAGTAAAAAAATGCAAAAGGGAATAATAAATGAATTGACCTCTCTCAGCACCGACAATCTAAGACGCTCGTTCTCAAGAGTGAGCCGGCGATTCGCAGCTGCCATACACTTTATTTCGTCTCTCTAAAATATTTTATTTCTTTTTTTTCAGTTAAAAGACCAACGATACATCTTGGAAAAACAAAAAGAGCTTCTCATATCAAAGAACATATTAATTTTATTAACTTTCTCAAAAAAACATCTTATAAAAAGAACCTTTTCTCGCGCCTTGAGCAGCTGCTTCTCCAAACGCGCCTGTATTTCCTTCCTCTCCCTGCTCAGTCGTTTCTGCTCGTCAAGGGCTGCTTTGCAACATGCTTTCATCTCAATATTATTCCAATTAAGAGGATGCATCTTACTTACATATGTACATATGTTTGAGCGGTCTTCGGATTCCGCCCTCTCATTCCTGACAACTCGCATTCTCGCAATTGATTCTTTCCTTAAAATGGAACCGAAATTATATCTATTTTATGTTCTAACCCTAAGTGGAAAAGCTTACTAAACAAGTTATTGACAGCTACGTTAACCTAAATCTGCACTCACTTTGAGATGGAAAGTGCTGACTGTAATTGCGCAACAGATGAGAGATAGATAGCAAAAGATACCTTGCCTTTGTGCTTTCCCTTGCCTATGCAAAGCGATTGAACATTTGTTTCTCTGCCATCTTCTCTCTTGCTATTCCGTGACCATTCGGATGAAAGAGCATTCGGATATCCGCCAGATGTGGCAATCTTGAAGCTTTCTTTATTTCTTTATGAAGGATGCGAAGATTATCTGTTTATGATCTGACAGAGCATCTGAAGAAAAAGAATTGAACCAGGCAGAACATCAGAAATGATATTCAAACATCTCGCTTACAAATGCATTCATAATATGTATTTTCAACTGTTTTATTACTATTTAAAAGGTTATTTATGCCTCTGAAGTTAATATCGCAAAATTTCATTATTTTGAACCAATCTTTACCATTCAAAACTTTTGCTGGGCAGAGATCACAAGAAAAGACATCGCACGCACGCGAGAATTGCCGTTGCCAAATCTCTTTTCTCTCAAACAGGAAGTCTTTATTGTATCTCCTCGAGAGCTTCTTCCGTGGATCGCTGAGTGTTTTCCTCCCTTTTCCACGCTGCCATAACCTTTGCTCCCTCTGGCTGATTGTGGTTGAATCGAGTGCCGAACTACGATTTAAATTTTTATTGAGCTCTTTTTAAACCAGAAATCAAGATTATTTTAACAAACAAAAAAACAATTGACTCATTAAGAAAGAGTTCAATTGACGAGAGTTGATTTCTACAATTTGTACAAACGAAAAAGCGCGTCGTAATGAAAGTCTTTGAGACTGGCACTCGTTAATCTGCCTTCAAAACAGACCTTCCTTGTCTTCTTTCGAAAAGAAAAGTTACTGAACGTGCCAACATGGTTAGCGGCTGTCTTCTGCATGCTTGTATGTACATACATACATGTGTACATCTCTCTTTCTCTCTTGTTCTCTTCTCCTTTTCTCTTTCTCTCTCTCTCTTTCTCTCTCTCTCGAGTATTTATCGCATGGCTTGGTCCAGAAGGCGTTCACTTTTCTTCCTCCCCCTTCTTTTTTTGTCTCCTTACTTCTGATGTGATGGGAGACGATGGCGAGGAGATGGCGAGATGAAGACGGAGAGAAGAGAGAAGAGAAAATATTTCGTTGTCTTTCTTTGTGAGCTGCGTCTGGCCTGTCCCCTCGGGATAATGTCATTCGAGCCGCTCTCGACGATCGCATATACATATGTATGAATATATTTTTTTAATTAAATTAATTTTTTTTGCAGTTCTGGTGCTGTAGATCTACGACGGACCGAAGCTTTTATCACTTCCCATTAGTTAGCCTTATAATAATATAATAGTTGTCGGATACTTTTTATATACATTAAAGCAAGACATACTATGATGTTTTCGACTAGTGTCACTATCATTATGAATGGCAGAAAGAGAGAGGAAAAGAAAGAGAGAGAGAGAGAGGAAGAGAGAGAGAGAGAGGAAGAGAGAGAGAGAGGAAGAGAGAGAAAGAGAGGATATAGAAAGACAGACAAGGATAGTAAAGACTGTTCTAAGACCAACCCCCGAGGGCTTTGCTCTGGGTCCTTCTTGCACGGGGCGGAGTTTAGTGAACATGTATTGCAGGCAGACATGCAGTTGTCCTCATTGACAACCTCTCTCTTTTTCTTTCTCTCTAATCTGGCTCTTTCGTCGTTTCAAATACCTTTTGTAAACGTTTTCGACAACTCTCTCTCTCTATCACTCTCTCTCCCTCTCTTTCTCTCTTACACTCTCTCTATCATTCTCTCTCTCTCTATTATGAGTAAGTCCACGCTCTGAGCCGCAACAAGCATCTGACCTTTTTCGTCTTGTTTAGATTCCTTTGAAGTGTTGGATGAAAGATGGAAAGGTTAAGAGATATTGTAAGAAAGATAGAGACGGAGAGGGCGAGAGTGTGGAGCGCGAGATAAGAGAATTAGCTAGACGGATGCAGGGAGAGAAAAAGGATTAGAGGGAGAGAGAGAGAGAGGGGAAGAAAAGAGTAGCAGAAATAGTGAGAGAGAGAGAGAGAGACAGAGAAGGACAGCGAGATCCAGCCATTTTCTCAGCTTTAGCCTCCTCCCCTTTTCTGTTCCACCCTTTTTTTCATTTAGCGTGCCATACTGTTGGGTTCCTCTCCGTTTTCACCCTTACTCTTGGCGTATCTGCTCTCTCGCTCTCGCTCTCCCTCTCTCTCTCTCTCGTTTCTCCCTCTCTATCTCTTTCTATCTCTCACTTTCTCTTTCTATGTTTCTCTCCTTCACTTCAACTCGCGTTCTCCCATTCTTCCTCTCTTTCTCATGCATCCTCGGCTATGCTCTCGTTCCCATCTTCTTCTTCCTTCTCTCTTTTCCCTTCTCTCTCTCTCTCTCTCTCTCTCTCTCTCTCTCTCTTTTCCCTTCTCTCTCTCTCTCTCTCTCTCTCTCTCTTTTCCCTTCTCTCTCTCTCTCTCTCTCTCTCTCTCTCTCTCTCTCTCTTTTCCCTTCTCTCTCTCTCTCTCTCTCTCTTTTCCCTTCTCTCTCTCTCTCTCTTTTCCTCTCTCTCTCACTAGTTCATCCTCCGTCGCCCTCGGGTGCGCCCTTCGCGCCCACCAGCCAACCACAAATCACGCAACTTCAGCCGTCCAAAAATTGAATTTGTTGAGAGTGGCCACCTCCTCTTGGGCAAGCTTATGATGAGCACTCAGAATTTTCAAAATCTGCTGTTTTTCTCCCCTTCCAACACTTTATAAGTTAAAATATTTCTGCAAATTAATTTGTATAAATACAATGTAAAAGGTGCTTCTGAGCAGCGATGATTCTTCTTCTTCTTCTTTTCTTCTTTCACACGCTAACTTTTTGTGCTGATATTTTTGGAACGTGGCTGCCAAGTACCGTGGCAGGGAGGAAAAGAAGACATCTCTGTCGCGTTCGTTCGAATTTGAGATTTGAGAAGAATTTCGCCGCGAGAAAATTTGCATGTGTAATCTTTGTGACCAGCCGCAGATGTTTCTTTCTTTAATAATATCTTCCTTATTATGTTTATGGTATTTTTATGGTATAATATGGAAACTTATTAATGTTTAATTCGCTTTATGAAATGTATTTAAAAATAATAAACTTTTAGGAGAGAGCGAGGTTATGAATATGCGCGCTGCTCGGTGGACAGCAGTTCGATTGTGGCAGAAGTCGCGTCTCTCCCTATGAACTTGAGATGCGCCGAGACTTCCACGCGGCACGTCTCCTTCTCCTCGCTCTTCAGCTCATCTTCAACCATCCGCTCACGTGTAAGCAATTAAAGGAGCCAAATGCACATGCTTGAATTCTCGCCACTTTGCTGTACATAAGGGTGAGGGAGCATGTAATTGATAGAGACGCGACGTGGGGTTGTAAGGAAAATTGAAATAGAAGGAGTTTCATGTTCTTTTAATAGTAAGAGCGTGAAGTCACTTCTAAACTTCATTTTTTAAATAAAACTTTTTATATATTTTATTTTAGAACTTGACCATAGACCATATGCGTGCGCTTTGCTAGACAGACAAACAATGGAAATTTCCACGTCGTCACTGTTAGCCTGTGCAATCAGCCTTTTTTTGGAGTGGAAACAGGAAGATAATTGCATTCATTATTTACTGCTGCCGAGACGCGTTGTTTTGCCGCTGACAAAAGTGAATCTGAACTGTCGAGAAGTCACTCATTTCCATGCTAAGGCTCCATTCTTTTCGTATCTTTTCCTTTCCTTGTCTGCTGCTTTCCATACAATCTCTCATTGTCAGTCTCTTCCACACTCTTCGCTTCCGCCGTCTCAATAACAATCTCGGAATCTCGATCACCTTTTTCATCGCCTTTTGAATTTGACGGATAAGTTCTTTCAAGCCTGGCGGAATAGTTATACGAGATTTTGGTTGGGTGCTTTTTTGTCACAGTGCGGCGTTTTTTCCGGCTGCTACGCGTCCTGGACTTAGCCTTTTTATCCTTGCCATATTGACACTGGAATGCTAAGAACTTGCGTCAGTTCTTCTCCCTCCCTCCCTCTCTCTCTCTCTCTCTCTCTCTCTCTCTCTCTCTCTCTCTTTCTCTCTCTGGTTATTTTCCAGAGCCCAGAGAGAGAAGTGTTCCGAGGGTCTTGTCATCTGTGATGCCTTCCAAGAAGTGCTCGTGTAGATCTTCTCAGCATCTTCTTCCTCCTCCCTCCTACTCACTCTCTCTTTCCTTCTCTCAGTGCCTCTCTCACTATTTCTCACCTTCTCTCTTTCCCCTTCTAACTTCTTTGCCTTGCACCAGCTCCAAGGATGCTATTCGTATGCACATGCATGTGAGTAAGGATAAAAGATGAAAGCTCGTTGTCATCTCTCTCTCTCTCTCTCTCTCTCTTTCTTTGTCTCCTTTTTTCTTCCTCCCCTGTCAGCCTCTCTCCCTCCCTCTCTCTATCTTCCTCTCTACCTCTTCCAGACCGATTCTCTGGTGTCGCCCCCGTTTCGTTTTCTGCAGCTGTTCCAAAGGCATATGAATGGGAGTGAGATGGACCGAGGAGGACCATCCTGGCACCCAAGCATTCATGCTCACTTTTGTACCCCTGTCTTTCTTCATCTCTCTCTCTATACTCTCTTTTACTCTCTCTCTCTCTCGCTCTCCTTCTCTCTCTCTCTTCTTTCTCTCTCCTCAACATTCCTTCTTTCGTCGACCGAAGCTTCTTCCTTCGTCGTCGTCGTCGATAAAATATGCGCGGTTTTCTCCTTCTCGTCCTTCGTCCAGATAAAGGAAAGCGCCTTTCACCGATCCCAGCGCATATCCAAGAGGGCATAGAGAGAGAGAGAGAGAGAGAGAAAATGAGAAGGAAAGAAATAGAGAGAGAAAATGATAGATAGAAGATTCGAGAAAGAAAGAGAGAGAGAGAGAGAGAGAGAGAGAGAGAGAGAGAAGATAAAGAGAAGGAGAGCGAGAGAGAGATAGAACTTGGTACTGAAAAGGAATAAATTGAGAGACTGTGAGAGGAAAACTATGACATAGCATTAACTTAAAAAGAAGATGTCACGAATTATGATTAATCGGTCCTCATAACCTATTAGAATTGTAGAACAGGAAGCATGTCACTAACCACCACAGAATCCTTTCCAGAGAGTTTTCAAAGAACTGTCAAAGGGCTTCTGAGGACTCGGAAGATTGAGGCAAAGGGCAGGGAATAAAAGCCACTGTGGAGGAGCGAGCAAAACAGGACGGGGAACGATGTATTGGGCCCGTAAAATCGGGTAAAAGGGTATTAACGGAGTTTCTACCAAAATTTTCATCAAAAACATGTTGGGGCATGACTTTGGTGAGACCCGAAACCCTGGTTGCCTCTAAAATTGAGAATACTTTTTTTTCTGCAAGGGTAACAATCATGTGTGTGCAAATTTCAAGAAAAACTTTCAAGTGCCTTCATTTGTTGTTGACCAAAACTGTTACTGTCTGTTTTTATTATTATTAGTAGTAAACAGGCGGGATATGAAATAAATGAAATGAAGGATTGCGTCATTGCACTTTCCATTAGAGAAGTTTCGCTCCATCTCTCTTTCTCCCTCTCACTCCTCTTGTTCTTTCTCTCTCTCACTTTCTCGCTCTCTCTCTCTCTCTTTTCCCTTCTCGCTCGATTCATATCGTGTGCGTTTAGGCCCTGGGGCATTAGTCTTTCTCTCATCCGAAATGTATGCTAGCCTCGAGGCGTTCGTCTCTGTGTGGTAGGGCTGAAAAATAGAAGGTAGTTCAGCGCTCCAGTGGTGACGATAAAGCAAAGCGGATGAAGGCTGAGAGAGGAAGAGGATGGAGACGGAAATGGGACAGGGGGATCAGGGGATGAGGGGACACTTCTTCACCAGGGGATGAGGGGACACTTCTTCACTATGCATGTCTGTGTCGGCATTAGAAATGCGCGTAAGCGATATGTAGAAGAGAGATGAAGAATATTCGACTAAGAACACGCAACCGCAGACTCGACAGGTGCAGAGCTGCTTGCTATTCAGAGAGACTTTCATCCTCTTCCCTGATTTTTTTTTCCTCATTTTCTCTCACGCCTCTTATTTCCTTCCTCGTCTGTCCATCTCTCACGCTGCGTGCTATCTTTTTCTCTGTTTTGTCTTTCCTTCACACGCTTTTTATCCTCTCTATCATCATTATCACGTACATAACATTCATCAATCTGCATGATAATCTAAATAGTAACAGCAGACGTTGGACATGGTTCATTCGCTTTTTTCTTTCTTTCTTTCTTTCCCTCTCTCTCTTTCCTTTCCCCCCTTTTTCCTCCTCTCTTTCTATGTATCTCTTTATCGCATAATCCTACAATATCCATCTTTCGCGATAGAACTGTTCTTATATTCTCCTTATTTTCTTCAATTCTATCCTCTAATTTTTTTTTAATATGTACCATCTCTTTTTCACTTTATGTTTTCGTCCATTCTCTTCCAGTCTCATTTTCACCTCTATGAACATTCATATCTCACTCCTTCTCTCCCACTCTCTACCGCCCTTTCGATGTCTCTCTTCTCCCTCCCTCTTTCACTTTCTCCCTCTCTTTCTCTCTCTCGTTCTCTTTCTCTCTCTCTCTCAGTTTCTCTCTCACTGAGGTTTCAGGGAATCTTTGGACGAGCAAATCCTCGAGTTCGGAACTCGGCAAAAAGTTTCCTCTGCATGACTGTCCCGGGGGCCGGCAGATGTCGTTGAGGGTGGAGATGAAGAGGGGACGAATCCCGAGAAGACGATGAAGAAGAGCAAACGAACGAGCCAAAAGCGGACAGGGATTCCTTGCCTCTCTTTCTTTACTTCTCTCTCCCTCCCTCTCTTGCTCTCTCTCTCTCTCTTTCTCTCACTCCCTCCCTCTCTTGCTCTCTCTCTCTCTCTCTCTCTCTCTCTCTCTTTCTCTCACTCCCTCCCTCTCTTGCTCTCTCTCTCTCTCTCTGCTTCTCTCTTTCTCTCTGTCTCTCTTTTTCACTGTTTCGCCCTCCAATCTGAAACATTTTCCCTCTTCCTCTCCTTTTCTCTCTTTCTATCTTTTTCTCCATGATTCTCCGTCTCTCTCCATCTCTCTCTAAATATCCCCTCTTCACTGCAAATCACATTTGCCAAAGTGAGGAAGCATCTGAAGGCGTCGGGAGGCTTTGTGAAGGCTCGATCATGTCTCTCTCCCATCAACGTCTCTTTGTTTTCATAGCTTTCGCTCTCTCTCCCACCCTCTCCCTCCCTCTCTATCCCTCTCTTTCTCGCTCTCTCTCTCTCTTTTTCTCCCTCTCTCATTATCTCTCTCTCCCCTCTTCTTTAACTTCCTCTATTCGACAAGCAAGAATCCTGGTATGGGAAAGCACTCGACGACATCATCATTTCCCTCCCAAAAATCCTTCTGTGTAAACCACAATGCCCCAATAAATGTGTCGAGTTCATCATGCGTAGATGAAGCCGAGAGAGTGGAGAGACGGAGAGGAAGAAGACGAAATTGAGAGAGAGAATTTAAAAAAATGGGAAAAGAGAGTGGAAGGGGGTTTGAGAAATATGGGTCTAGTCACTTCTTTCGATCTCAGCCACAGAAAATGCAATTTTCTTTTTTTTTTGCCGCTTCACTCTCCTCAGCTTCCGCAGCCAAAATGCACTTCCTCCCTTCCAGAAAAATGGTGTAAAAAAAATGAAGTTGTGAGGGAAGTTCGTTAGGACATTCTGACGATGAGTGCAGTTCTTGCAAGCCCATGGACCATGAAGCCGCTTAGAAACAAAAAAAAATAGCTGAATGAATATGTGACGATGAAAACAGGCTCTCTCTCTATCTATCTCTATCTCTCTTCTTATCTGTTCCCTTGTGTTTACAGATGGCGAGGAGAATCTGCGACTTCTCTACAGGTACTTGGTGCAAGATTACGACAGAGAGGTCCGTCGTCCGTCTTTCTGATTCGCATTTGTGTAGGCATCAAATAGATTCATACTGTAATTAAAGTTTCAAAATAGTCGAAAATTTTTCAAGGTTGTTCAATAAATGTACTATCACAAACGCAGTAGTAGATTGATCCTTATTTCTTTGATCTTCGGGTAGCTTTTATTATATAAAACGTACCGTTGCAATATATAACATTGACAGGTGCGGCCTTCCTTGCGGCATGACATTCCTATCAGAGTGACGTTCGCGTTCTCTCTCACGCAAATCATCGACGTTGTTAGCCTTTTTTTACTGATTTGATATAATAACTCCTAATAATATAAATTATTTTAATATTATATAAATAATAAAATAGTGTTGAAAATAATTTTAGATCACTTAAAAGAACATGAAACTCGCACCACAGGACGAGCGTAACCAGATCCTAACGACGAACGCGTGGGTGCGGCAGCACTGGATCGACTACAAACTCGTCTGGGATCCGCGCTACTTTGGCAATCTCACCAAGATTCACATTCCGTACGAGAAGATCTGGCGGCCCGACATCATTCTCTATAACAAGTTAGCGAGCGGGCAATTTATTTGCTGATATAGTCTTGGCTCGTTGAGGCTCGAGCCACTCGATCCGTATGGCTCGTGTATATTAAATTGTAGATTTATGCTTTTTTTTATTTGTCCGTTAGCAGCTTATAGCATGAATTATGCGTATGTACTGTATCAGTATATCTCCATTTGAGTGCCGATTCGCAGTACACAAAGTCAGTGATGAGCACGGACGTAGTGGTGAACTACCTCGGCAACGTGACATGGGCCTCCGCGGCCATCTTCAAGAGCAGCTGCCCTCTCGACGTCAGATACTATCCGTCAGTTTTCTTCTTCTTTGTATAATACAAATTTTTACTAGATTTTTGTGACAGTATCTTTCATTCGATATATTCTTAAGATCTAGATTTATCCTTGTAAGTCTTGTAACTTATTCTGAACATATTTCTTACTTGTTTTTCATATTCTTGTAGGTTCGATACCCAACGATGTGTCCTCAAGTTTGCATCGTGGGCATACGACGGAACGAAGATTGACCTCATCATCAGCACCGAGAACGGTTGGATCTCTCTCTCCCTCTCTCTCTCTCACTATCTCTCTCGCTATCTCTTCTCTCCCTCACCCTTACTCTCGCCTCTTCGACTTTCCCTCTCGCTAATTTATCCTTCCTTCCCTAGCCTCTTAGACTTTCCATCTCGAACTCGGGTTTCATTTAATATTCCTCTTTATTACTCTCTCTCTTCCAGCTTTCACCTTCTCCGTCATTCTCTAATTCTGCCTTGCTTTATTTCTGAACTTGAAATTGTTTCCCTTTCTCAGGCGACAAGAGCAACTACATGATAAGCACAGAGTGGCAGCTACTTGACATTCGGTCGGCTTCATATTTATTTTATTTTATGCTTTTCCTCTGCTTCTTTCATGTGTCAACAAGTGATGGTTTAAGTTACAGTTCGTCTCCTGGCGCAAATCTTTTGAACATACCGTAAAACACCGAGATAACTGCTGAATTCAGTGCAATGAAGGACGTGATCACGTACAGCTGCTGCCCTGAACCGTATCCATTTGTAGATGTCAGCATCAGCATCGAGCGGAGGCCAATGTTCTATGTCAGCTACATATATTATTACTTTTTTAAGACTTAAATATCCACTTTAATTTTTTAGAGAAAACATCACTTTAAAATCAAATAACTTGAATACAAATAATTTTCTAGGTCTTTAATCTGATCCTCCCATGCGTTCTGATCAGCGGAATCGCACTCCTCGGCTTCTACATGCCATCAGATTCCGGTGAAAAAGTCACGCTTGGTCAGCTTTTTTTCAACAATTTCTCCGCAATACTATGTAGCTACATTTGATTTTCTTGGGAATTTTTAATATAATAAATTTACTATTTTAAATTACCTTCTACTGTAGAATTAAAATGTATGGTAAGATCATAGTATTCGTATGCTCATCGGACGAATTCGTATACTCATCGTAAGAATCCATTCCCTTCCCTCGCCTAGGAATCACTTCTCTCCTCTCGACGACTGTCTTTCTGATGCTGGTGGCCGAGGGAATGCCGCCCACATCGGAAGCGTTGCC
Source organism: Allodiplogaster sudhausi (assembly GCA_945643635.1). Lineage (NCBI taxonomy): Eukaryota > Metazoa > Nematoda > Chromadorea > Rhabditida > Diplogasteridae > Allodiplogaster > Allodiplogaster sudhausi. Next base: position 3,707,129 of record CALZFC010000033.1, on the reverse strand, counting down.
GCTCATCGGTCGGTATCATAAAGGAATTTATTAGCTTTTTTTATTTTTTTATTATGTACATATAATTATGACTGTATTGCTTTAGCTAAATCCTCTTTTTTCTATAGGAATCTACTACGGCGTCACCATTTTCATTGTCTCTCTCGCAACTGCCATGACTGTTTTTACTGTACGTGTAGTTTATCTCTTCATATTATTTATCACATTTCATAAAAGAGTCTTATGGAATTAAGAAAATTATTTTTATCCAGAATTAGGAATCTGTTCGACGCATTCGACGTTTCTTTCCATCGATGCTTGGAATCATTTGTACATGTCTAATAGCGTTTTTATACTTGCAAAATAAATGCAACTAAAAGATCATTCTTTAAAAAAAGGTAAACGAATAGCAGTAAAAAGGGAGTGAGCTGCAGCTGAACGTGCATCACTACGGCATCCACGGCTCGCGCGTCCCTCCGCTTCTCATGACGTTCGCCTTCCGCTACCTCGCACGCCTTCTCATGATCCGCCTCCCGCCCTACCACTCCATCAATGGCCATGTAAAGTATCTCTACGAGGTACTAATCTGCTTATTTAATTAGATACATCTATGAGTTATGTACATACACATTCTGCTATGTTCTCTAAATGTTTTTTTCTTTTAAACATTTCCACACAAATCTAATAGAGATCTCATGTGGAGAGTGGGTTAAAATTATGGAATCGCTTTATTTTTAACCCACTCTGTTAGCATAAACAGGGTGAGATATTGTAAGGCTGCTGTTGAGAATAAAAAAAATTGCAATAATATTTTGCAGCAAGAGAATCCTCGATGCAAGAACATGATCGAGCAGCTGTCGTTTCCGAGCAGCCTCGCCACTTCACCCACCGCCCTCGCTCCGCCAGCACGCAAGGCCAACGGCAACGGACGACTCAAAATGGTTACTTTTATTGATTTGAAATTTTTTTTTACTTCTTTTAATTACATATGTATTGTATGTAGATTCATCTATGTACATATGCCCAAACAATACTAACAAGTATATATAACTAATAAAACATGTAAGGACTTTTTTCTCGCTCATAAGTATGCATGTATATATCATTGAAGGTGTCGTTCTCGGCGGCGAGTTCGCCAGAGGGCGCGGAGGAGGAGCTCTCCGAGTCCTTCCCGACCGTGCTCACTCACAACTCGCAGCAGGGCATTGCGGCTGCGGCTGCCGCTGCCGCGGCGAGGAAAGAACTTTGCGGAGGGCACGACGACGTCTTCGAGGTCATTTCAATTTTATGCATGGCACTTGTTTCAATCAATTATTCATCTTACAATATATAATCTTCAAGACTCCTTCTTTGCTTGCATTAAAGAAATCTCTATTAAATGAATCAATATTGACAGGGTGAATTTCTGCATATCATGCGAATGGTGCACGCGGCAATCGAGAGAAGCGAAATGCGACAGGCAGAGAAGGACCGCCGAGAGGGCACGCGGCTCGAGTGGGAGCAGGTCGGCCAAGCATTCAAATAGCTTTCAGTATATGTACATGCTATTTAAAATAATTAGTCTACATATAATATCCATTTAAAGAAGTAACAAAGTAATATATACAAGATAAAATTATGGACATTTTTTTGTTAACGATTCATCAAGATTACATTTCAGACTCCGCTGGTTTCTCCTTTTTCCCTACCTTTTAAACTTTTCTCTCTCCCTCACTTCTCGACTCCAACCACGTCCTTTTCAGGTGGCGATGGTGCTTGACCGCTTCCTTCTCATTGTCTTCATCGTCTCAACGGCCTCCATTTCCTTTTCAATTTTATATCAACGACAACTTGGTCTTTTTGTGTGACTTTTTCTTTTCAAAACTAGAAATAAAATTAAATTGTACATACACATTTATGGCATTTGAAGCATTCAAATTGCTTCCTTATTTTTGTGCAATCACTCCTTTTTTCTTCAAATTTATTGTTCATTCTGTCCACTTAGCTGATCGAAACTTCTGTACGGACTTTTTTTTCTCAAATTACTCGGGTGTTGTTGATTTCAAGAAACATATTAGATTACGGATTGCTCGTATTTCTTTTTTTTTCAGTGAGTACTTTTATTGTAATATGTTTCTAAATGAAATTTACATAAATAATGACTACTTGGAACGCTTCCATGCATGTTGTATGTATATTAGTGAAGACAGAAAAAAAGCAGAAGCAAGCTTCATTCAGGAAGTTCATAACAACAAAAAAGAATGGCTAATTGTAAGTGCCTCAAGTTCGAAGGCAGCATATAATAAGGATTTCACGGATTATGCCAAGGAAGATATGGCTCACAGCCACAAGGACCATGTGAATTTGAGATTTGTTTTCATTCGAAAGTGTCAGTTCTATAATCTTGTGTTCGAATAAGGAATCTTCAAGTTTATTCAGCTATAAGTGAAATGGACTTCACTTCAAAAGGTCATAAAACGGACTTGATTGGATTGTGGCGTAATGGGGAGGAGGGGGGAGGGGGAGGGGGTGATGGAATAGCTAAAGCTTGTTCGCGCTCGCGTCTAGTTGGACATGCCGGGAATGCATATCCCTCTATCACCCTCTTCCTATCTCTATCTTTGTCTTTAACTCTTTTCTTTCTCTCTCTATCTGAACTTGTCTCCCTCTCTCTCTTTATCTCTCTTTCTCTTCCCATCTTAATCAGCTTGGCTACCCCACCCTCGCACATCCTTTTGAATGTGACTTTTTTATGGCCTCCTCAACCATAAACCCTATCCCGTATTGATCACGATCCGCCATTGCTAATAGCATCATTATCAACGAGGTAACTTTCCGTTGTCATATCTATCCTGTTTTAACATGTTTCGTGTTGTTATCAGTGCAGTGACTCCACGCGCTTACTTGATGGAAGAGCGTACCGAAGAGTTGCGCAAGGCAGCTTATAATGGAATAAGAGGCGGAGAAACAAAGGTCTCAAGCGCGACAGAGAGAGATTGAGACGGAGAGTAAGAGAGAGAGAGAAAGGAAGAGAGAGAGAGGAAGAGAGAGAGAGAGAGAGAGAGAGAGAGAGGAAGAGAGAGAGAGAGAGAGAGAGAGAGAGAGAGAGAAAGGAAGAGAGAGAGAGAGAGAGAGAGAGCGCGAAAGTGACAGTAAATGCAAACGAACACCTTTCTGGCCAAATCCTGATCTCCCACATTTGAATGGAAATACAGATAAAATTTGTCAGTATGATTTGATTAAGCCATTGTCGGTAAGGCATTCCCTTTCCCCAGCGGCATATTACAGCTCTCGTAGTATTTCTGATTGGTCCAAGCTAGACAATCAAAAAAGGAGATTATATCGCTCTCTATGTACGCAGATGCATGAACCGACCATATACTCTGTAAATAGATGCATACAAATGTACGTATTTCTGATATGAACTGCTAGAAAGAATGTGGCGGCGATTGTGGCCTGCGCTTCTTCTTCTACTGGTGCCACTTCTTCTGCTGGCGTCGTCCGCCCTCGGCGCCTGCACGGACGCGGAGGCAGCCTGCTTCGGCTGGGTCGCCGAGAACGCGTCCTCGCGCTGCTTCTCCGACGACGTCGTTGCCGCGAGCTGCGCCCGCTCCTGTCGCCTCTGCGGAGAACCACTCGACCCGAGTACGATTAGCGTTTTTTTAATCATAATTATTTGTTTCATATTTAATACTTTAATGCCTGCAGGATTGCCCATGGCTCTAGAAAAAAAAAGCAATTGCTCACAGAATTTGAGTTGAGTCGCCTTCCGTTGCCGCTGGCTCCGCTCGCCTTTCTCGTCGGCATTTGGCGATCCGAATTTGGCGGGAAGGTTTGAATGAATGATCGATCGAGGCTTAAGAACAATCGATGCATCTCTCTAGGCCTTCTTCCCGACCATTCCTCGCTTTACGTACGGCGAGCAAATCGAGTTTTCTATTAGTGATGAGAAGGCGGGGCGGATGCCATCGTTGAACTATACGTTAGCGTGCTTTGCCATTTTATGAGAAGGTGAAACGGATCAAAAATATAAAAAAATATGAAATAACATTAAAAGAAAAATCTCATATGTCAGATAAGCATAAATATTTCGCCAATCGCCGTCGTGCTATTGTAGCCAAATGATCAGAAAGGCTACAAAATAACAATAAGAATAATAATAACAGCGCCTTCGCATGGGATCCGAACGACATGGTGGAGACGCACAGCGAGAGCGGCTACGTCATCATGGGCGGAGAGAGCGAGGATGGCGTGACCATCGCAGAACTCACTACGGCCATGAGCAATGGTCAGGGTCTTATCTTTCAATGCGTTTCCATTCCCATTCATTACCAATTTATCGTAATTGTGTGCGATATTTCATGCCAGTCTTCAGAATTTGTTTTTAAATTTTATTCGATGAAATGCAAATCATTATTATAAGAGAGAAATGTGGAATGCGAGAAGAGGTCATTTTGATGCCAGGCTTCATGACGGTGGAGGTCGGCGAAGTCGGCACGAACCAGGTGCGCTTCCAGCTCGAGCGGATCGGCCGCATCTCCTTCTCGCATGACTCCGCCGTCAGAACGGTCAGGCTGCCGCTCTAACCTTTCCATATAATTAAATGCACATTTGTATATTGAATAATACAGAAATATTTGTCTTACTCATATTTCGTCAAAAGAGTAACTTAAACGTGCATTCATTTTTTTCGGGACACTAAACTTTATATTTTTAGAGCGTGGTGAAATAGCTTAAATTAATAAGTGAATGAGGAAAAAGAAATATATCGATGTTAAAATAGCTCTTTATACAACTGTATGCGAACTGTTACCGCTTATTTATCGTACAAAATGTCTTATTTCTTGCATGGAACAATAGTTTGATATGTGCATATATACATATAAGCAAATATTCATGCAAGATACTTACATAATTCGAAAACGCACAAATGTAGATGTACCGCGACTGGACGCTCCTCGACCCTGATCATCTCGAGGCGCGTCTTCAGATGACAACGACAGTTACGAGGAAGATCATGGAGCACACCGCAGTCGTCTATCGACGGATTCTACCATGACAGATTGTACCGCAGCGGATTAAACCGCAGCGGATTAAACCGCAGCAGATTCCGGTCGACCTGTTACAATTTCATCTCACAAATGACAAAACTTATTAATTAATAGATAGATTGCTTCGATGATTGTATGTATATACAGAAGAAATTTTTGCTTACTCTGAACATTCATCTTGCACACATGTGTATGTATGTATGTACATGAAATCGCGATAGAACTCTTGCAATAAATTCCACCTTAAACGGTCACATTTGTGGGATCTGTTGACTTTGATTTCCAAGCTCCGACAGTCTGGTCGCGACCTAGCAGAATCCAATGAAATAGCAATCTGGCCGAGAGACGTAGCGAGAAAAAAGTGATAAGAAAACACTTTCGCATTCTTTCTTTTTCTTCTCTTTATCGAATTCTTTGATGGCTTTTCATTTAAGCTCTCTCTTTCTATCCCTCATTTCTATCTCAATATTCTCTCTCTCAATATTCTCTCTCCCTATTCTCTCTCTCCCCATTCCCCATTCTCTCACTTTCAGAAGGCTAAAGATGATGTTTGGTGGCCCTTCAAGCGAGGAGCAGCGCGAGACGGCGTCCGAGAAGGTGAAGAGCGACTTCGGCACTCTCATCACATTCGCCATTCTTGTCGAAGCAGGTCACTGGGATTTTCATGTCTGGCAATTCATTTTGAAAGATGTTATCAGACCAGTTGCTTTCTGCCTTGAATATTCACATGACTTCACGTTGAATGCATAAGTTCTTAGAAAAAAGAATTCTTTGCATTTCAGTTGCTTTCGGAGCGAGCCGCCTTGGAGTTGACTGGATCTTCGTATGAATCCGTTGACCTTTGCAAGTTATCCTCATCGTTCTGTTTGATGATACTTATTGCCATAAATAAATGCGCTAATCACGCGTCCCTATTTTTAAAGCATCTATATGTTAAGTTTTCTGAAAATGTATATACATACATTCTTAACACAATATAGCAGGCATGCAGCCTCCAGAGGTGATTCAACTTTTGTTATGCTGATTTGTAATTCTCATTAAAACGAGGAGGCAGGTGAAAGTGAGAGAAATAGAGACTGGGATAGAGAGAGAATTACAGACAGAATGAAAAGATGATATGTACAAGAAATAAATACAGCATTCAATTTCGGTGTGTTTCCCTTGTGTAATCGCTACTTTAACCGTGAATTACATAGGTATGGTAGTCAAAATGTGTCATTTCGGATCCATCCAGTCAATAGGAATTGAAGATAGCTGATAACGCTGTCTGTTTGATTCATTTTCTTGTGATTTGAGCCAGGATTGTTTTTACTTATGCTTCCTAAAGCCGTGTCATTACCATTTCTAGGTATTCATCATGGAAGTCGACGAAACTAATTGGCAGTACTCTCCCGAGTTCGTCCTCGACGAGGTCTTCTTTGCTTTTGCTCTTCAATAATGACTTTTTTCTTGACTTTCCTTTGCATACATAATTGCTAGCTATAAGCTGTTGCTTATAACATGAGTTTCGTACCTATAGTTTTAATTATCCTCTCATTGTCAGGGCTGATGCGAAAGGGGAGAAAATGAAAGAGTTTTTCAGTCGTGGCCACCTTGTTTGCTAGCAGTTTCTTCCCTAGATCTTTGGTCGTCTCGCCCTGGCTGATCTCCGAACAGCGTCTTGCGTTTGTCTGAACTGGAGAAAACGCGCGTCCCTTGCAGCCAACAGATGGGATCGACTCAGCTTAACCGCCACTCACTTCCAATGGTTTCTTTTCTTGTGCGGCTATCGAAATTGCGAGCTACTAGTAAATGGCATTTTTTGTTGGTTGTGGTAGAAAGTTATCTTCGAAAATACAAATCGTTTGATTGCTTGATTGCACGCACAGGGAACCCGTCCGCTACATCTGTACCTCCATCTTTCCGGGCATGTCTCCGCGCACGCACCACGCAAGTTGCTATCATCCGAAGAGTGGAAAGGCAATTATACCACCCTCTTTTAAATTTTAAATTGCTTTTTATCTCAACACCCATTCCCCCAAATTGATATCAAGCTTTGTATGTCATTATTTATAACGCTTTAAAAAAATACAGTTTTTGGTTGTGTATATATTTTGTGGATTTCCAACAAATCTCTTCTTACGAAGATAATTAAGGTCTACGTTTTTGGCGGGGAAGTTCCGACGACTGGAATTCCAACTCCTCAATTAAACGATTTATGGTCATTCGATTTGGTTAGTTAGACACGTGCTTGTCTTCCTGTATCTCTGCTTCGTAGCGCTTGAAATGCCAATTCATGGTCTAATAATTTCCCTGAACAGAGAAGTGCACCAGTACATTCTATCATGATGTATAAATAGTGAGATTGTACTTGTGAATAGGCTCGTCGTTGCTGGGAACGCGTGGTCGTGCGGAGTACATCATATCCAATGCCCAAGTCGAATTGCTCATTGGCCGCATGGGAGGACTTCCTTGTGCTCGTTGGCGGATCTCGTTACGGTAAACTTTCTTTTTTGTTACGGTATTGAAACATAGTTCGTAAGATAAGGCGCTAGTTTGATTTTCTTACATTAGGCTTTGCCGCTTGTTCTTAAGTAATATATGTTCTTAAAAATAAACTTGTATATAAATAACATACTTCTTGCCTGACTGAGCACTCAGTTTTTCCTGGTCATTCTTCTACTATGAAAACAATTTCCTGACTTTTATTTAGTGCGATTTCCAGATAATGGCCCAAATGAGCATCGACGAGGCCGGATCCGTACTTGCACTCGTGAGATTCATCGATTCGACACCAGAAAAATGGAGTGGATTGAGGTTGGACATAGCAAGAAACGGGAAAACAATTTTCCTACTAACATTTTCGTAAGGGGAATTTCTCTCTCTCTCTTTTATAGTATGACGACGTAATCAGTTGGATCAGACTGATTATGCATACACTTGAGGAGAGGGTGCATGTGCAGACGGGGTAGCCGTGGGGAGGAGACTTAAGGGGACTGTGACTACATATCAGATACACGACACACAAATTGTGTCTTGGTAGAGCAAGTACGTTAAACTTACTTCGACGAGTGTCAGATGCCGAGTAACTCGCAAATTCGCGGCATCGTCAGCCACTCTTCCGTGGTCTTCCAGCACTTCCTGATTATCATTGGTGGCGTATCTTTCCGGGGAACGGTCAGAAAGCCTGTGTAAATTTGTGGCTCAATCGAAAGTACTTGAAATTAGATGTTTCGGAATAAAAAAATTCAGCTACTATCATGAATACATTTTTTAAAGCTTTCAAAATTCGTTGTCTAAACATTGATTTTCACCATCAGAGAGCGCTCTACATATAAATCAGGCAGACTCATTTTTTCTTATCTTAATTTCGCTTTATCCACTGCGCCGTAAGACCACAGTTTACAGGTTCTTGCCTGAGGACATTCTATTGTATTTTGGCAACTCTCTAGTTGATCTCTTTATCGTTACGCCTCCACCTTGACACAGGGGTCACACCCCATATAAAAATTTGCAAGATTTTAAGTTCACCAAATATGAGATACTACACCGCCGCAACAAGTCATGAGTTTTCCGCTCAGGACCACCTCTTTGTGACATGGAAGAAAATTACCGTTTTTAGGACCCGTGTGATACACGAGCCATACTAAATTTGCTACATGGTGTGTTTGAAAGTGTAGTTTTCGAACGGTTGTAAATTGCTAAAGATGGACTAGAAAATACAGCTAGGGATATTCAGCCGTTCACCTGATTCACACTTTATATGGCAACTTTTAGACAGGTGTGACCCCTGTGCCTTGATATCTATATTATCTCTTTTCCTGTCTCTCTCTTACTCTATTTCTCTATCTCTCTCTATTTCTCTCTCTCTCTCTCTCTCTCTCTCTTCCTATCTTTATTTCTTCAGCGATATGATCAATACACCTCGCCCTTGCGTCACCTCGTCCACGTCGTTGACCTTAAGCTTGGCATCTGGCACGAGCCTTCGTTCCCTTTCGGTCCGCACGAAAAGTGGTAAGCATTGAGACTGGGTACATGTTCTCTTTGAAGGACCCAAATACGGTCTTTACATGGCTAGAACTGATGGTGTGCCGAGACCTCTCACTGGTGAAGCCATTTATCCCACTTTAATCTACTTTGAGCTTTTGTAATTGTTTTTCTTTCTGCTCATATTATCTTGATGGCGTTGAATTGTGAATAGACTATTGATGGATGTAAACATGTTTTCTTCACTAGGACTGAGGGCTTCTTTCCTGACCTTCTGCCCGCTTGCACTTCCGTCCTCCTTCGACCCGGCTGCATTCTCGTGCATCCCTCCGCTTCCTTCTTCGATCACAGCAGGTTCATGCAAGTTATTTGTAGTGCCACCCGTAGTCAGTTCCACAAATACCGCAGGACGGAATAGTTGAGTGTCACTTTGTTCAATAAGCTGATCTTCCAACTGGCTTATCGATTGTTTCAGAGACGAGTATGAGTGGGTAGCCTATCTGCTACATTTCGACCCTAACGACCCCACGCAGGACTGGGGGAGCGAGAGAATTGCGATCGGGGTTCCATGCCTCATTTCTTCTCATTACTTTCCTAAGCATTTAATCCTTTGTTTGAAGATTTCATGAATTTGTTGAGTCGTGGGTGTGAACCGAGTAGCCAACCGGGTTCGAGTCTAGTGCCCAGAGCTGCACGCGGCCCGGGCAGGGCCGGGCCCAAGCTAGGGCCCTCCCTGTAGGGCCGGGCCGGGCCGGGCCCAACCTTGGGCCCGGCCCTGAGCCCGAATGGGCCCGATTTTCAAAAATTTGCAAACGAACATGCTTATGACAGAGTTCTTATTGCTCATGCATAATATTGTAGCTCGGGGTTGTATTCCTGTTCAGAATGAAGTAAATGAGAAGCCTTGTGAACGGCAAGCTAAAAGAAAAATTTTTCGCTAAGAAAATTACGAATTAGAAATTGAAATCAGACGGATTTGAAAATCGGGCCGGAGCGGGCCGGCCCGGGCCCAAAATTCCAGGGCCCTAAAACGGCGGGCCGGGCCGGGCCGGCCCAAAAAATTTGGGCCCGCGTGCACCTCTGCTAGTGCCTCCATCTTTTTGCTAAGCCTAGCACCTCTCCCCTTACATTTTTTTTCGTCTTTAGGGGGACCAAATCAAGGACAGGCGATGGGGTTTCGCCAACATTGGAGTTACTCAAGTCAACAATAAGACTCGATTGATGTAAGTTATCGAATTTATTTATATTTCAATATTTAAAAGAAATTGTAAAATATCAAAGTATGCTTATTTTAGCATTAACTAATAATAAGTATATGGAGTGCAGAACCAGCATCTTATTTCAGACATCTTGCGTCCGCAGAAAGACAAAGAGTCGCGAAGAGTTCGCAGATGGTTCGACGAATGGAAACTTTCCATGCGACTGTCCGCACTGCCCTCCGCGACCACATCATGAGCCCGGAAGATATCGCTCGCTTTGTCAGCACTTTACTACTCTTTATTTGCTACTCTCTTCTTTGAACTCAATGTTATGAAAACAAGCTTAGTTTACATTTTATGCGATTTTATTTTAGTATCTTTCTCTTTTACGTTTAAAGGTCCTAAAGTAGAATGGGTGAAAAACGGCTGAATCATATACTCCCAAATTTGCTTTTCCCCCAATGACGCATCCCATTCTATTCTTCTTGCTTTGCAGTACAACTCTCTCTACACTGAACCCTTCTCCATCAAATACGAGGGAAGCGAATACATTCTATCACCTGGAAATAGCGGAACGCCGAGCGATGTCCGGGTTCGCGTATCAATAGAATTCATTATTTACGGGTTTTTCTTCTTTTATTTTATCTTCGAATATGCATTAACTTCTGATCCTTTGAAGGTTACGGTTGAGTCTCTGCATCCGACTGGTCCTCATCTCTCCCCAGCGGAAGTCGATATCAATATTTCCTTCATCCAGTGCAGCTTCCTGCCTGGTATATTTTTTTATCGTTTAATTGTCGAAATAATAATGTAATGTATTTTTTTATAACCTCAATTAGTTTCCGGATGAACATTTACTCTTTAGCCGATCTTCGCTCAGAAGGATGGAGTGTCTGCGAACAGACCATTCGTCGTCTCTCCAGTTCGGACAACGAGGAGATGATTTTGATCTCGGCTGACCTCGACCGGGTCGAAGAGGAGAAGGAAATACGGTAAGTAGCCATTTTCTTTTATAGGGTTTATAGGTTTGTTGCATTTCTTTATATAGGCTTCTTTACATTACTGGATTTATTTTTTTAGAAGTATCTTCATAAATAGCCTTTGGCTCTGATTTAGCTGGACCCTTTGCGAGATGAGAGGCGAAGCCCCACCAGTCACTTCAAATTATTCATTCGTATCCGCCGGAGGTATGTGATATTTTTTTATCTCATTTTCTCTGTCTTACGATCACGCTTTCCATTCTCTCTCTCTCCCTATGTCCACTCTCTCACCCTCTATGATATAAAGAAACAGCTTAATCTGGCTGCATTATGTTTTTCGTAATATCCTTGTTGCCGCTTGACGAAATGAGTACTTCTATGACATTTGTTTCCCAGGCCAAATGGTGATGCACGGTGGTTCCTTCACACGAGGATGCATCTCATCCGGTGGTGCATGCTCGGGCGGAACTTACATTCTCGACCCAGTTCCATCCTAATTTTCAATCATACTTCCCCGCCGCCATCCTTATTACTTCATTCAGCTCTTAGTTGTTTCCTCTTTAAATGCCTAGATCTCTGCCAGAATATGAGTTCTATGGTCTTAATCGATATGATTTAGCATCGTGTCCACCATTTTATTTCCAGCGCGAATAGGCGCATGCTCGATGCTCTTGTTCTACCTGCTTCGAAACTGTGTGAATAGTCTCATGACTTGTGTCTTCGTAGTATAATTAGCGGTCTCATGCAAATGACAGCGCGGGTTCCGTACGGTGTAGCACGCATTTCTCTTCACCGACGATCTTTCTTTCTTGATGGTTCACCCTCGTATTTCCACTGAATTCATGACGCATAAAGCAAGTTTCCTTTTCAAAAAGGCGCATTTTCCTTTGTTCAAACGTCTTGCTCGTGTGAAGTTATCAATATTCGGAGACATTTTGCCTGCATCTTGGTTTTATTCTTTAATTTGTTTTAGATCGACTGTTATCCCTTTCAGACGAGTGAGATTTGACAATGGTCAGTGTGCTTCTCCTTATTCGTCTTCTTCCATTGCGGGAATTTTTGCTAGCATTTGTTGCATGAGCGCCGCCTAGAAAGGGCCAGTTATTATTGTTGATGGAGTAGTATGGCCCGTATTGGCTACAGTACCCAACAACTTGGGGATGTAACCGTATCCAGAGTATACCTTGGATGTTCTATCGCAGAGTGGTGGCCTGACGATCTGCGCCATCTCGGAACCGACGAAGGAGCGTCTCCGGCAGTTCCGCTTCGCCAAGAGCGCGACCATGGATGCGATCGTGCTCAAGATTGACAGAGAATCGCACGAACTCATCATTGACGAGGAGATGAATGTCCGGCTCGTTGAGCACAGTTATATTTGCTCTATTTTTATTCGGACTTTTCTCTTAAACTATTTTGTTATTATTTCTGTGAAGATTATCTTATGACGAGAACATTATTGTCGAGTTTGTTACAAAAGATTAAGAAACAACTGTGAATGTGGATGCATTCTTGATACACTCTAATGAATCTGATGTAGTGGGGCGCATCTATAGTTGTTTCGGCTAAATGTATCAATCTAGTTTGAGTTGGCTTACTTATCGAATACCATTTGTTATTATTGATAGGACTCGTCTATCGAAGAGGTGCGCGAGTCGTTGCCAGAGCAGCAGCCACGCTTCATTCTACTCAGCTTTGCATACAAGCATGAAGACGGACGCGTCTCTTATCCCATGTGTCTCATCTTCTTCTCGCCATAGGGTTAGGAGAGAGAGAGAGAGAGTGGAAGAAAGAGAGACAGACAGTGGAAGAGAGAGAGAGAGCGGGAGAGGGAAAGAGAAGAATTTAAAGAGATAGATAATGAATGGGAGAAAGAAAGTGATAGAGAATGCGAAAGGAACAAGCGATAGAGAGAGCGAGAGAGGGAGAGAGAGAAAGAGAAGATGTCTTTCAGGCTGTAGCCCAGAACAGCAGATGCTCTACGCAGGAAGCCGCAACAATCTCGTTCGTGAGTCGGAGATCACCAAGGTATGCATTTAATTGCTAACACTATTCAATATTAAGTGAAGCCTTCCGGTGAGGGATGTTTTATTCAATGTTTGACGAGACATTTTAAAATCCTTTAACTTCCAGAGTATGGAGATCCGTGAACAGGATGAGCTGACTCAGGAGTATCTCGAATCGAAGGTTGTTTAGCAGTCACCCCCCTCCCCTCTCCCGTCAACCGTCAAGCGTACTTAGTAATTTATTCCGCATATTTATATCAGAAAGATTACTACATTGGCATGTTAATGATTGGTTCTGCATGCTTGTTTTCCGCTCCAAAGATTGGTCCTCGTGTTATTTCTATCTCCTCGACATATCATCGTCACAGTTACATTGATATTCTGCCATATTGCTATTACAAGGTGAAATAAAGCAGTTTTTTCTTATCATGAAATTGTCGCTGCAGCTGGAAGAGTATTTGGATAGAATTTATATGAATACTTGATTGCTGTAAGGCGTGAAAACACTGGAGCCTTTTTAACAGTAAGTCGATGTTAAATAATTAAGACAAAAAAGAATAACGAGGATTCGCTTCTTTCCACAAACAAGTCAAATCTTTAGCCTCGGGGTCCTTAATCGCTGTGAGTACGTCTGTCCTTTGAAGACGGCCGGAGGCTTCTTATTACGAACTTTCACCTGCACTTCTCGCTGGCACAAAACGCTAGAAGAGCGAATAGCGTGCACTTAAGTGCCCTCTTGGTTCAAGGAAGAAAAGGTCTTTGAGTCTTGTCTCTGTACTTCCTACGTGCTCACTCACCTCCAAGCCCGTCTGCCGTATTTCTATGATCCAGGTGATCTCTTTTATCTCGTGCGCTTCTCGTGTCTGTGTCATGTGGCCAGATTGACGGCGCCTCGAACCTCACTCTCTATCTCTCTCCATCTCTCTCTCCCTCACTCTCTCTCCTATCTATCTCTCTCTACTCTCTCTCTCCCTTATCTCTCTCTCTCTCTCTCTCTCTCTCTCTCTCTCTCTCTCTGCCTACTTTTTCTCTCCCTGTACTGTATGTACGTATCATTTCGTTTGATTTTGGCAGATATGCAAATTCAGTTCCATTTGTCTTCCTTCTCTGTCATTCTTGTTGTCTCTATATTTTTCTCGCTCCCTCTTTTTCTCTCGCTCACCACTCCTTATACCTCCCTCTTTCCCGCTATCTTTGATATATCCGTTCGACATAAGCAGATCTGTAGTTCTTGCATCGTTGTCCACTGGTCGCCCTCTGAGAGGGTCAGGTGACCGGCAAGAGGGCGATGTCTTGGTTCTCTTTCTCTTTCTATCTCTCTTGCTCTCTCGCTCTCTCTTTCTTTTTTGCTCTCACTCTCTCTCTCTCTCTCTCTTTCTTTCTCACTGTCTCTCCTGCTCCCGTTTCCCTCCTTTCACTCTCTAGATATCTCACACTCTATTGACCACGTCACGTCCCGACACTCGCTCACCAACGAACGGATCAGCTGAGACCTGGGGTACAGCCACTGGTCGTGAGAGGAAAGGGAAAGAGAGACAGCGAGAGAGAGAGAGAGAAAGAGAGATAGAGATCAAGACTGTGAATAGTTGTGAGAGGGTCAGCGAGAATTTTCGAGGGAAGATGGAAAACAAGACAATTTGACAACGAGAAGCCAAGGCAGGCACAAGCCTGAGAGAGAAGACGAGAAGTGTAGATCGAGGAAAAAAGATCGGCGGAGAGAAGCTGGCTGCTGGGCGGCGGCGGCCAAGGAGCCGTTCCATTTCGCTATTTCTCTCTCTTTCTCTCGCTTTCTCTTTCTATGCCTGTTCACTTTCCTCTCCTGCACTCTCTCTCTCTCTCTCAAGACTCTCTGACGGCATTGTGACTTTTGTTCATCAGCCTTTTGCTCTCTCGATGCATCGGCTGTTTTCGGTCACTCTCTTTCGCCTTCTGCGTCTCTTAGCTCTACGTGGTCTCTCTCATCTGGCCACTCATGCACTCTCCATCTCTGTCATCTCTCTCACCGGCGAGAGCTCATCCTGACAACTCTAAACCACCACACACACTTGAATCTATCTCTCTCTCTCTTTCTCTCTCATTCTATCTCTCTCCCTCTCTCTCTCTTTCTCTCTCTCTCTCTCTCTATTTCTCAAACACATCTGTAGCGCTGATGAATTTTCATCTCTTCTCTTCTCTCTCACTTTGTAAAATTGACGCCATGTCTTGTCTGAGTTTTCTCTCCTTTTCTCTCCTTTCTCTGCCCCTTTCTTCATTACCCACTCTCTCTTTCTCCCTCTCCTCTCTCTCTCTCAAAATCGTTAAGTTTCAGAGGCGGTCGCCTGATCCCTGGGCAGTCTGGCCGAAACTCGGTAGTCGAACACGGTTGTCTAAAGGAGTCAAGGAAGAGGAAGCTGACGAATCTCTGTCCTGTTCAAGAGGAAGAGAAGTAATAACAGTAAGTGAAGAAGAAGAAGACGAAGAATTAAACGGAATCTCTCTCTTTAACTGGGATGATGTACGCGATTGAAGAATCGACTCAGATCATGCTTCAGGTTCGCAAATACGAGAACATATTTATCAACTCTTTTTTTCGTTCCAATTGAAACATGATTAGTCGAACAACAACGCTACTGATTATTATTTGTTGCTGGAAGGAAGCCCTACAAGACCAAATGTTTTCAAAGAAGTGAGACGACTTATCATTTTTTTCGCGTGTGTAAACCGCCTGTCCTCCCTCGTGTTTTTAATCCTAAATTCTAAAAAAGACTGCTTTAAAATATATGACGAGTATCTCTTGCTTGCCCTTGGCCGTTCCAAACGAACTCTGCTCAATGTTTTGCCGCTCTTTTTCATCCAGCGGATGTTGACTGAAGATCCCTTCTCTACAACGTTCTCGATTGTGAAATGCGCTTCTTTCACTCCTTGGCTCCTCCACAGCTGCTCTTACTGTTAAAAAACCCAAAACATATTTATGCTCAGCAAAATGCATTTCCCAAAGCATAATTTTTTTTATAGTTTCAATTATGACTCTTTTTTCCAACAATGAGAAGATTAAACCCATATCGACTGGAGAAATGTAATTGAAGACTTTTTCGCCACCACCATTATGATGATTGGAGCGAGCAGTAAAGTGTCTCTGTTTTTCAGTTTATTTTCATTCTGTCAAAACGTTTCTAACGAAAATGCATATGATTTCACCACCTCAGCCTCCGCCTCTTCCAATTGCTTCTCTCCTCTTTTTCTTGAATGTGAAAATAGCTCGAGGAGGGTGAGTCAGCTGATGAGGAGAGTGAGTGAGACACGCGGAGTTGTCAGTTGACAAAGCGAAGTCTCTCTCTCTCCCTCTCTTTCTCTTTCTCTCTCTCTCCCTCTCTCTCTCTTTCTCTCTCTCTCTCCTTTTCTCTCTCTCTCTTTCTCTCTCTCCCTCTCTGTCTCTTTCTCTCTCTCCCTCTCTCGCCTATTATCTCTCTTTCTCCTTCTTTCTCAGCGTCCTCTTCCGTTGTTCTTGCTCTCGTCCTATGTGTTTTTCTTCTATATTTTCAACAACTATGTACATATCACTTCCCATCTATATATCTGCATTTCTCTGCCTCTCGTTCTCCGGTCTTTTTTTTACTTATCAACAATGATCAGTTTTGGAGTTAAACGAAATCTTCTCTCGCTCTCTCGTGCTCTCTCGCAGCGCAGCCTCTCTCTCCTCTTCTTTTTCGGCTTATCCTCGACGTTTTGGTCTCTAGTCATGCGATGTTTTTGTTTTCACGAGGGTGCATGCGTAGATCGGCCATCGTCGCATCCAACATTCCAGCCTCTGAGACAACTGGCACGAGATCTTTTTATACCATCTACAAATATTTTTGTTATGTCCAAAAAGCAGGATTGCAAATATTGTCCTCACCGTAGAGATGCAATTTGGCCGAAGAAAGGCTCTTTCCGTCATCATGTCAATCTCCCATATTGTTCTCACTATCTCTCCCTCTCTCATCGTTTCCTCCTCTCTCTCTCTCGCATTCTTCTTCTCTGTTACCTCTCCAGCCATTCCTCTCTCACCCACTAGATGACCGCCGTTTCTGCACTGCTAGCTTCTCTTCAAACCTTTACCAGCTGGCGATCCTTCTTTATCGCGTCGTCTGAAGCTCTTTTCTTTTTCGAGCCTTAGTTTTCTTATTCATAGTGTGCTCCTCTCTCCCGTCTCTATCTTTATGTCTCTCGCTTTCTCATTCCTCTGCACTCTCTGTTTCTATCTTTTCCTCTCTCTTTCTGACTCACTCGTTCACCCTCGCTGTCACCTTTTCCCTCTTGCGCTCGCTATCTAACACACACTCTTTTCCTTCTCTCTCTCTCTCTCTCCCTTTCTCTCTCGCTGTGGGTGAAGCGACAAAAGGATAAACAAGGAGGATGTATCTGTTTTGAACGGCTTCTCGGCCCGTCCGTTCCTCCTCTCCTCTTGCGAGGGGCTGCTGCACTTCAACTGTCGATGGTTGTACTTCCGATGAACAGATGAACAAATATCACATCTGTGATCTCTTAACTCTACTCTCGCTACCCCGGGGTCCTCAGGGCTGGGGTAATTGGTGCGGCCCCAGGGGCTGGCTGTGAGGCTTCAGAAGACAATGAAGTAATACATGAAGGCATAAAAGTAACAAAATGTACCTAAATAACTATGCAAATATCTGTCCGAAATAAATGTTAAGCAGCCGATTTTTCTTATTCTAAATATTGAAGAAAATAATAATTTCAGCGCCAACTGGCCGACAAGATCACGAACTATGCCTCGGTCGACGAGATTCGCATGCTGCTCGTCTGCGGCGCAAAGGTGCGGAACAGCACTAAAAATAAGAGTCACTAGATAATAAGTAGGCACACTATTATTCTTCTGTTAAATGACAGAAAAGAACACTTTCGCAGGCGAACGTCGCGGTAACGCGAGGTCTCACGCCGCTGCACTACGCGTGCTTCATCAACTACTTCGCAGCGGCCAAGCTACTGCTCGTACGGGGGGCCAAGGTTGGAGAGAGAGAGAGGGAGAAACAGAGAGAGAGAGAGAGCGAGGGGCACGGAGAGAGAGCGAGATACAGAGACAGACAGGGAAGAGAGGTGTAGGGCGACAGAGAGAGTGAGAGAGAGACAGAGACAGAGAGACCGAGAGAGAGAGAGAGGGAGGTAGAGAGAAGCGAGGGAAAGGGAGAAGAAAGATAAAGAGATAAGAAAGATTAGGAGAGCTAGAGTGGCAGATATTTAGAGGAAAAGAGACAGTTCGCGATGGCGAAAGAAAGCGAGAGGATAGAGTGAGAGCGATTGAGAACGAGCAAGAGAGAATGAATAAGAGATGAGATAAAGGGAAAGAGAGAGATTTCAGCAGTAGTAAGAAGAGAAAGCATCATTTTAGGCGGATGCCGTTGACGAGATCGGCTGCTCCGCTCTGCATCTGTGCGCCGAGCACGGCTACTATCGAATGATCAAGCTGTTGCTCCAAGTAAGGGGGCATCCAAGGGGAAACTTGAGGAAACTATGGGGACACCAAGGTGGACCGAGTTATCGGCTAGAGTCATTTACATATGTCTCCCCTGATCTATCTCTGATACTTACTCTCTCTCTCTCTCTCTCTCTCTCTCTCTCTCTCTCTTTCCACCTCCATCAAACCACCGGGTGCAAGTGGGCGGCGACAAACGAAAATAAAAAACTGGTTTTCCGGCTACGTCTCGAATAGCTAGCGCTCGTAAGTGTCTGAAAAGACGTTTTATGACTTCGTTCCTTGGGTGGCACGAGAATGGTACTCGGATGGGGCTGTAATGTGCTGAGGTACTCCTTTAATGAGAAGGGCACACAGTTTAAGGCATCCTTTGGTCGAAGAGATTGTATTCTACTTATAATTCAAAGTATACCAATAGCGTAAATGCCACGTCGCCGAACTAATATATGATTGAATTTGGAGCGCGAACCACCGATGCGCGAAATGCCTGAGCAATGACATTTGAAAGCTCTAATATAAAATCGCTTGCGGTGCCATTTGGAGTGTTAAATAAACGGTCACTTTGTGGATATAACGAGAGGGAGAGAGAAAGAAAGGGAGGTCAAGAAGATACGGAGAAATGAACAACAAAATGACTTAGAGAACCAAAGTCAGGATACCCAAGGAGTGCTAAATAGATAATAGGGAGAATAGACTCAAAAATGAGCAATTGGCATTTCATTTAAAAAGAAAGAAACGCTATTTGCGGTACTCCGAAAATTCGTCCACGTACATACAAGTGTAATTTTTTAAGGGTATACAAGGAAGTAGTATACAAAGAAGCTCGATCGAAACAGAAGGTAGCCGCACTGAAATATAAGTGAAGTGAAAGTGAGAACCACCGGTGCATGCAATCCTGACAATGAGCATTGCCTTTTGCTAGCTCTAATGAAAAATCGCCTGAAGCAACATCTGGAGTTTTTTTCTTCAGTTTATTGCCCATATTAAACACATGGTCTCTTTGTGGAAATAACGAGAGTGAGGGAGAGCGAAGAGTTGACGAGATAGTAATGGAGAGAGATACGAAGAGGAAAGGGAAAGACAAAGTTCATACTCGTCTGCAGTACATGCAAGCGGTGCGGCAGTACGAGGTGCCAGTGCAGAAGGCGGGCGAGCGCTACCCGATCAGAGAGCACATCGACGAGCCTCTCCGACTCGCCGTCAAGAACGGCCACTACGAAGTTGGCCAGCACTTCTTTTCTGTCACACAAACAACACGTTAAATTTATGAAAAAAAATATTTAAAATTAAATTGATTGATTTAATTCTTGTGATATATTTGGATAATGTTGAAAAAAAAGAAACAAATATCAGTGTGCTCGGCTGCTTCTCGAGAACGGAGCCAATCCGAACGCCATCTACTTCGAAGGACCGGAGATCACGCACATCAGCCCGCTCGATACCAACTTTCTTCGTCTGCTTGTCAGTCTCTCTCCCTCTCCATATCCCTCTCTCTCTCTCCCTCTCAATCTCTCTCTCTCACTCTCTCTCTCTCCCTCTCCATCTCTCTCTCTCACTCTCTCTCTCTCACTACATTCTCTCTCTCTCTCCCTCTCCATATCTCTCACCAATTGTAATCCTAGTGGTCAATAAAAATGCCAATAGCTTGCAGGTCGAGTACGGCGCGGACCCTTCCGTGTTCGACCGCAAGGGACTGACGACTCTCATGCGAGCCTGTCGTCTCAAGGAGAAGGGCATCGAAGCTGTTCAGGTGGAGTCATTATTTAATATTTAAAAAAAGGTTTAAACATTCAGTCAAAACTGATCACGTTAAATTATTCATAATTAATAAAAAATTATTTAATAATTATAATTATAATAATATGATCTATTTTTTCCAGCTCCTCCTCGACTACGGCGCGGACATCAACGCGGAAGCGGACGAACGGCAGGATAGGCGGACGGCGCTGCACTACGCGGTGCTGAGCGGCAGCCAGCAACTTGTGCGCTTCCTCATTCAGGTATCGTCTCTCTCTCTCACTTTCTCACTCTCTCTCTCGCTCTTTCGTTCTCTCTCTCTCGCTCTCTATATTTCTATATTTCTCTTTATATTTCTTTCTCATCCTACATAGCTATCACGATCACAAATTCCATTTTAAATCATCTGAAAACTGCGTTTTTACTTGAACAAGATTTAAAAATTAGATAAAAATTATTTGCAGAAGGGCGCTCGCGTCAACATGCCGAAGGAGTACTCGAAGCCGTCCGTGCTCGACATCGCCGTGCTCAAGGACGACCCGGCGCTGCTCAAGGCAAGAGCTCGCTCTCTCTCTCTCTTCCTCTCTCTCTCTCTCTCTCGCTCTCTTTCTCTCTGTATCTCTCTGCATCTCTCTCTCTGTCTCTCTTCCTTAGTTCGTGTTCTCTTCTTGATAAAAAGATGCATAAAAGTAAATGCAATTACTAAATTGGCAGATAACTGATTGTAAAATGATATCTAAGTATGCTATAGAAACGCGTAAAGTAAGACATAACTAAGCACAAAAATCTATATAAAGTCGATAAGTATAATAAATGTTTAAAGATAGAATGAGATTGCCTTGAAGATCGTGCTGGACGCCGGCGCCGACCCACACATAGTGCACACTTACATTGGATCGGCCATGCATCTCGCATGCTGCTCGCTGCTCGAAAAGCAGTACGACATTTGCAAGTAAGACTGCAAGACTGTCTGCTTCTCTCCCTCTCTCTCTCTCTCTTTCTTTCCTTTCCAGACTCCTCCTGGATGCTGGTGGCGACGTGAACATGCAGCACACGTTCGAGGATGGCTCGGTGTTGAAGAGCCCCTTCGTGGAGTACTTCCGCTCTCGAGACCATGTTAGAATTCATCTTTTTTTCACACAGTATTTCATATCTTTCACAATTTCCATCACGATATTTTCAGCATCAATGTCTGTATGTCTCTTTTTCACCCTCTCTGTCTCTCATTCTTTCTCTCTCTCTCTCTCTCTCTGTATTTGTGACTCTCTCTCTCTCTCTCTCTCTTTGTATCTGTGACTCCTTGTCTCTCTCTTTCCCTCCTTCTCATTTTCTCTGATTCTCTATCTCGCTTATTCTCAATCTTCCTTCTTCTCTCTCCTCTTTATCCCTTTCCCTCTCTATCTCTCTGTCCCTCTCTCACCCTCTCTCTCCCTTTTTCCCTTTTTCCCTTTCTCTCTCTCTCTCTCTCTCTCTCTCTCTCTCTCTCTTCCTCTTTATCCCTTTCCCTCTCTATCTCTCTGTCCCTCTCTCACCCTCTCTCTCCCTCTTAGCTTTCTCTCTCTCTCTGTCTTTCTCTCTGTCTCTCTCTCTCTGTCTCTCTCTCTCTTTCTCTCTCTCTCCCTCTCTCCAGACCGACCCCCGCGTTCTGTCTCTCCTTCTCTCCTACGGTGGCCGCGTCATCTTGCGTAGTCCCCTGGCGGACACTCGTGGCCAGCTCCGCAACATAATGCGGATCGCGCTCGCAAAGAAGCAGCCGGAGGTAATGGCATCTTCTTTTTCTGTTTGTCTCCATGATTTATAGACTTAAATAGATTTAAAAGATAAAAAAAACAAGTATCATAACATTCGTTACAAATGAAAAAGAATAAAAATTATTTAACAAAAAAAAGAATCCTTACCAAATGTTAAGGTGGTCGCGATGCTTCTTTCACTGGGAGAAGAGTGCGATCTGCGGACTGTGGACCGGCTTGCCATTCCGAACGAAATCAAAGACGACATTATTAAGACGGCCAGGTCTCTTTCTGTTTTGAATTGACATTTACAATCACCTCTCAGACACTCACGCTCTCGCGTTTCTCGCTCTTTCTTTAGTACTTAAAATAAAAGCACATGTTTTGTTTCTAATCATTAGACTCCAATTCTACGAGAAATTATCGGGACTTTATCGAAGTGCTGGTTCAAAACACTGATTATTCTCTAAGTTTCTCTCTCTCTCTCTCTTCCTCTCTCTCTCTCTTCCTCTCTCTCTCTCTCTCTCTCTTTCTCTCTTTCTCCCCTCTCTCTTTCGTCCTCTCTCTTTCTCTCGCGCTCTCCCTCTCTCTCTCTCCTCTCTCTCTCTCTCTCTCTCTCTCTCTCGTTCCAGCAACCCTCCCTCCCTGCAACAACTCACTCGGCTATTCATCCGCCGCACAATGAGGCCGTTTTCGCCTGCGGCAGTGTCTGCCCTCGGTCTTCCTTGGGATGTCTCTGGCTACCTGCTCGGTCTCTCCTTCTAGTATGCTCTCTCACTCTGTCTGTACATTCTCTGCTTATGTACAATTCGCCGTCTCTCCATGTACAATTCACTCCGTCTTTCACTCCAGAACTGTCCGGTGTCTTCTCTACAGATGTTTCTCTATTTTTGTACATTTAAAGTGAAGCATATCTAGTTATCTTCTGGAAGCATCGAAACACGGAAGTTCTTCATGACACTCTACTCTTCTACTTTGCATGTATACATCTCGGTTTGCTTGCTGTACATTGTTATGCCTCTGTCTGCCTCTTTTCCATCTCATTCGAAAAGAGAATATCTCGCCCTTGTCTTTTGGCTGCTCTTCCCCGGTGAAGACCAGTTCCTTTCTTCCCTTATCCATACATCCCCTTATCTATTTAACACTCTTTGGGTATCCTGTCGTTGGTTATCGAAATCATTTGGTTATTCATTTCCATCTTCCCAACTAAAATCAGCATTTTAGTACAAAATATTTTGAACCTGCCACATATTTATTTGTGCTCTTTGTTACGAGCAAACAACGCATAAAAGGATACAATAAAGCTATTTGTCAGAAATGAATGGTTTTTTTGGTGGCTCGAGATTGGCACTCGGATGTGGATATTGTGTGCTGAGGCAATCCTTTAGGAGAAGAGAAAACAGTTTCGGGAGACCTTTGGGCAAAAAGAGTTGTCTAGCTAATTATAAGAAAGTAGAGTAAAAATATTCACATTTGCTATTTGACTAAAATAAATTCTGGTTCAGGCTAATTCTAACTAAAATAATAATTTGACAAACGTGTAATTTCTGTTAATGAAAGTACCGGAAAAAGCCATGAAATCGAAATCCGGGGCCGCAGCACTAATATAAGATTGAAGTCGGAGTAATATAAGATCAGCACTAATATAAGATCGGTGCGCGAATGGAATGTCACATTTTGTTGGAATATTCTCAAATAAAAACAAGTATTTTCAACAGAGCACCATGCGCTATCAGATATATCTCATTTATTTTTTTGCATCATATATAAATTAGAAACATAATGTACAAAATAAATGGGATATATAGGACAGCTTAAATAATGCAAAAAAATGAGCGAAGTTATCCCGGTAAAAACCGTCTTATTTCTCTGACAAGTTCTATCTCTTACTGTACAAAACGCATAAAAAACTTTAAATTTGTCAGCATCTTTTCGATAACCGTTTTCTCCCTGACAATCAATTCTTCTTTTCTCTCTCTCTCTCTCTCTCTCTCTCTCTCTCTCACCCTTCCGTCTTCCTCACTCTCCTTGCCTGATCGCCTTCGTCGCAATCTCAACTTCTCTGCCTAACAAGATGTACAAAAGGTTAAGTCACTAATTTGCCAGTAAACTAAGGTTCTAGGTTGGTTGTTGGGTGAGCCTCTGAGAGAGCGAGCTTACAAGCAGAGGTTATGGATGGCGACGGAGGAAACGAAGTGACCGTAGGATCATCCATAACTTCCCCTTTCCTATACCTATCTCTCTCCCTCTCTCTCTCTCTCTTTCTCTCTCTCTCTCTTTCTCTCTCTCTCTCTCTTTCTCTCTCTATCTCTCTCTCTCGCGTTCTCGCTCCATCTCTATCTCGCCTACTCCTCGCTCTCTCTCTCTCTCTCTCTCTCTCTCTCTCTCTCTTTCTTTTTCCCTTGCGTAGATATACTGCCGCATTGCTTGCAAGTACTGTAGTCGAATACGAACTTAATCTTCCTCTTTCCTATACCTATCTCTCTCTCTCTCTCTCTCTCTCTCTCTCTCTCTCTCGTTCTCTCCAAGGGACGAAGTCATTCTTTTCCGACACTTACGAGTGTTGGCTATTCGAAACAGCAGTTTTTTTTGCTTGACAGAGCAAACATGCCTGGTGGTTAATGGGAGATGGAGAGCGAGAGAAAGAAAGAGACAGAGAGAGAGAGAGTGAGAGCAGAAGTCAGGGAAGTTCCGCTTATCTCCTTTTTCACATTTTCCCTTCCTCTCTCCCTTTAAACTATCCCACCTCTCTCCATCGCTTTCTCTCGCCATCGCGAACTATCTCTCTCTCTCTCTCTCTCTCTCTCTCGCTCTCTCTCCATCTCTATCTCATCTACTCCTCTCTCTCTCTCTCTCTCTCTCTCTCGGTTTCCCTCACTATCGTTATATCCACAAAGTGACCATTTATTTAAAATGGGCAATAAACTCTAATTAAAAAAAAATAAACTCCAGATGAGTCTTCAGAGGATTTTTTTATTAGAGCTTGCAAATGGCAATGCTCATGCTCAGAAATGAGTTGCCATTTGCAAGCTCTAATAAAAAAAATCCTCTGAAGCCTCATCTGGAGTTTATTTTTGTTTTATAAGAGTTTATTGCCCATTTCATGCACCGGTTGTTTTCACTCTCACTTCACTCATATATCAGTGCATCGACCTTTCATTTCGATTGGAATGTTGTACTGGTTATCAAATAGGAATAGCTCTTGCAAGTGGACGGAATTAGATAGCAACGCAATTAGTGTTTCTTTTAAAATGCAATACTAATTGCTCACTTTCGGATCTATTCTAACGCATCCTAATTTAACCCTCCTTGTGGAACCAGCAGTCATTGTTTCTCGAAATCCTTCAGTTGTCCAATGCTTCAAATTTCACTTGAGCATTTCTTTACAGAATATTTTTTTTTGTATTTGAAGACAATCATATATTTATTTATGCTCTTTATCACGAGCGAACATTGCATAAAATATAACAATAAAGCTATTTGATAGAAATGAATGCATTATGCTTATACTCTTAAAGCCTTGGAGGGTCGGAGGGAATTAGCATGAGATCAATGGAAGTTGTTATCCAGCAGCAAGACAGCAAGTGAAGATGTTCATTAAGTTGCATTATGCAAGATTCTTATGAAACGACAGGGCAGAGAACAGAAAGCGCTAAACGGAAAAAAACACGATGAAACTTGTACCAGTACTATAATTGACTTCTTTTAAATGCTTCTTCGCATTACTCGGAACAAGAAGAGAGAGGAGAGAGAGACAGAGAGAGAGAGAGGGAGAGAGAGAGAGAGGAAAAGAGAGAACTTAGGCCATTCTAAGAATGAAGACAATCACTGGCACAAGGGCAGCTAGTCCAATCGCGAAGGGGTAGAGCGACTCGTAGGGGTCCTTCAAATATTTATGTCAGTAAAGAATAAAAGTAAAAGCCAGATGTCCTCATGAAAAGCTTATCCATTTTGCACATGTACCGTGATGATAATTATATTCTAAAAACAACACTCCAAATATCATTTCGAACATTGACTATATATGTTCTGGAAAAACGTTTTAAGCAAATATAATCCTGAATTTCGGTGCGACCATACCTGGTCGTCGTAGGGATTGCGTGCGGGAGGCCCACTGGCCACGTGGTGGCGGGTTGCTTCGCTCTCCTCGTCGTCCTCTTCCTCCTCCAGCTGCCTTCCTCCCTCCATCACATCTGGCTCTTGCTGCATTGCCTGCTGAGCCGCTTCCATCTCGGCCTGCAAATAAACATCATTTTCTCTACTTCAAAAACATTTATGCTAAAAAAGCTTCTCGCTGCATGTTATGTTATTCATGTCTTCATATCATAAATTTTTTTAAAGGATAGCAAAGTCCTTTCCGACACTAACAATTGATTCAATATTATTGCACAAGAAAAAAAGACAGACCACATCAAAAACTGCGATTTGAAAGGACTGATTAATTAGCATCCACTAATAGCAGAGCAAATAACTCCTTGTAAACCTGCAGCTGCCTGAGCAGCTCCGCCCTGTCCGGCTCCGGCATGTCGCTGGGCTTGCCGCGGAAGACGACGAAGGCGTTGCACTTTGGATTGTCCAGGGTGCCCTGACATTACAATTTGTTTTAATATTAACACCATCAGGTACAACAATAGCGGATTTATCTGGTGAGATTCGTAGAAATCTTTTCCGTACGAACACGGTCATCCTTTGCAAATTCTTGTATTTACTTATAGATATTCCAACTAAATCTCACATTCCGCTCACATGCTTGCAATGTCATTATTTTTAAACTAATATTATTATCTAGAATATGATTCTGGTAATAAATGTTACTGCTAAGTTCTCATGTCAGCAGGGTTAAAGGGTACCGTCTATTTTAAGTATCCACTTAATTTTGGCCTATAGAGAGGCATAATCCACCCCCATTTTGAAGTACTAATTCAGTTTTACTCTCCCCACTTCCCTGCTTCTCGGCTAACCTTCTCAAAAGTGATCTTAAGTTCTCCGTTAAATTCGAGAACAATGTCGCCAAAGATGAGATTTCCACCAGTGATTCGGAAGATTACAATTCTGCAATAATAATATTATTAAACCACAAAAGAGGTCGCTTTATACACAAGGAACGCAAACTATATGGTAAATAATAGTTTATACACAAATATGTGAGAAAATATAACAAACTTCTCAACTCCACGACCAATTCCTCCGGCCTCTCGGAAGATGTCCAATTCGCTGATGACGGGATGGCCATTCAGAAGGACGTTGAAGACCTGGAAGCCGAGTGTTTTAGACAGCAAATGTGAATTAATAGTATAATTTAAAAAATGTACCTCAAATTGGCAACAGTATGTGAATTTCCGCAATCAGAAATCAAACCTTCTGCTTGGGTGACTGGAAGTAGACTTCGGCAAATTTAAGTGAGATGATATATTCGCCGTCCGTTGCGGGGCTCAGGCGAAAGGTGTACGAGAATGACTCGATTCCGTACCGCTCGGTCTGCAGAAAGTTCTTTTCAACGGAATTCCATTCTCGCAGGGCAGAGTTTCCATTCACTCCAACAAAATTTCTCGCAAGGTGGGGATAGAGAGATTTATGAGGCCCTGATTCAAATAAGATGGAAGCATCAACTAGTTCGTCCATGAAGATGACTGTATCATATAAAGTGGTTGATTTTCTGTAATGGTAGGAACACACAGATAGTAGGTAGCATTTATCGGATCTTCAGAATTATTATATCACGGCGCTCTTCCGTTTAAGATAATGGAAAACAATATTATAGACAACAGCCTGTAGGAAACAGGATTAGTACATGTTAAAAGGAAGAATACGACTGAACCTGGAATAACTCGCGATCCTCGGGCATTTGGTCGCGGAAGCCGTGTTTGAGCCCGAAGCTAGAAGCGATTCCCTCGGTCAGTGTGTCCGCCGCGTACGTCACTCCCACAGAGTCCACGACCTTCTCTCCTCCTTAGATAGGAATAATCATATAAAGAGAAACATATAAATTACCATTGAGGAAACATCTATCTCCGAATAAAAGGCTAAATTTAACTGATGACAGCCAAAAACCGACCACAATTAACAGCGTAGATGATGTCTGGAAGCCTCTTGCCATCGAGAACATCGACGAGGAGAAGTGCGAAGAGGAGCAGAAGCGCGAGAGCGCAATCGGACGCCATTTCTGAGTCCTGTCGAAAATGAGAACGGGTTGAACAGGAGCAGAAAAGAGAGGTGGTATAAAAAGCGTTACACATAAACAAATAAATATACGCATTTAGCCGCCGTACGATACAGCTTTAATGCAATAGCTCCATACTAGAGTAGCCCGAGAAAGAACACTGCGGATAGCTGCTACCAATCATTCAGAATGGCGGAAACAGTGAACAAAGTAGGAGCGAATAGATAACGCTGACGTGGCGAAGCTCCGGCAACAAGCATACGTATGCACAACAAAACACTCGGAATCAATCACAGCACCGCGAAACACGGGAGAGAGAGAGAAAGGAACAATGAAACATGAAAGCCGGGCTCGCAGAATTCAAAATGTAAATGTGGTGGTTTTTACGGATTTTGGTGTCAAGTAATTTAAAGAAAATTCCTCGTAATTTTTGCGATAAATGGTAGGCACACTGGAAAAGTTGTGTGTGTTGTTTACCGAGCCGTCTCCTTCCAACTTTCCAGTGTAATCGCCATGCTGCCGCTGTTCGTGTCGGTTGCTTTCTTAATTCCTCTTTTGCCTTCTTCCGGAAGGTAAAGCAGATATGCCAGATGTCCGAATATTGTTTTTTATAATTGCATATCCCGCCACAAGAGAAGCTTAACTCATCAAAGTAAGTACCTCCTAATTCTCTTACTTCTCGATCTTTCGATGTAATTTGTCCTTTGCGTTTTGTAGTTGCTCTCTATGTTTACTGTTCTCACAATCAGTGCGGGCAATGCCATTTAATCTTTTTTTTCATTACTTTCTGCTCTAGCTCTCTCTCCCTCTCCCTCGTTCTCTCTCACTGTCTCCCTCTCTCCCTGTCTCTCCACTCTCTCTCACTCTCTATCACTCTCTATCACTCTCTACATACTCTCTACCCTCTACTCTCTCTCGTCCTTTTCGTGCTCCTTTCGATACCACCCCCTCCTCCCAATCATCTCAAAACACCCGCGCATGCACTCTCCACGCCCTTTTGACCTCTCGCTCTCCTTATCATTCATTCTCTGTCTTTTCGCAGCGAAATCCCCGCCCCATTTCCATTCTCCTGACCATGCCGGCCCGGTGACGTTTATTTTCATTATGCTGATAAGTAGAATAGTTGGTTGACTCTTTGGATACAAGTCATTTTTTATATATATTTTGTTTCATCTCTCTATTACTGGAATTTCATTGGTATTCCATGAATTTAGTTCATCGCCAAATAGTATTATTTGTATTTGCCTGGTTTCATTGTCGCAATTGAATCTGTTTCCAGCGTGGCTTCTATCTTTCTCCGGCGGATCTTCTCATCAAGCATGGCGCCGATGAAAGTGACCATCGTTGGCAGCGGCAACTGGTGCGTTCTCTCTTTTCTCTCCCTCTCTCGCTCCCTCTCTCCTCCCTCCCTATCCTCTCTCTTCCCTTACCTCTCTCTCACTCCTTACCTCCATCGTTCTCTTTATCTTACTCCCACAACCTCTTCCCCCCTCCGTCATCCTTCCCACTTCTACTTTTTCCTCTCGTCCTTATGTTTGCCTAATGCTAAGCTAGACTGAATGCAAGTAGGTGCAAAAAGGTTACAACATATTCGCAATCACGTGAGGATCCCACGAATTGAGAATCTGAGACATTTGAGAACGGAGTGAGAAGTGGTCTCTGTGGAGTTGAACCCGACAGTTTTCTGTGGGGATCAATCATCATTTGACCAAAAGAGTTCAGTTTTATTTATAAACAGCCATGAAATAAAAAAAACTACTAATATTACTATGTATCGTTATAAAAAAATTAAAATGGTAAAATATATCAACAAGAATCTGAAAGTGATATCGAGAATTGATTTATTTTGAAGGGGTTCTGCCATTGCTCGCATCGTCGGGCAGACAGCGACTGCTCATCCAGGCGACTTTGACAACACCATCCGCATGTGGGTATTCGAGGAGATGGTCGATGGCAAGAAGGTTACGCCACTTTTTGATTTCCGCAACCTCATTTGCAACTTTTCCCTACTCTCCCCCCTCCCCGTCTTCAACCGTAACGGTATACTCATTATGTACCATTAAAAAGATCACATTGAGTCTAGTGGAATGTAGGAGAAGTGAAGGAAGGACGATGTCAGCCTGATTTCTCTTCCTGAATGAACCCATCGAAATGCGGAGAAGGGAATCCAGGAGAGCTTTGGCGTGACAGATGTGAGGGAGCGAGTGGAACGATAGAGAGAGAGAGAGAGAAAGAGAGAGAGAGAGAGACGCAAACTGCAGTCGATCCGACGGAAAATGAGAGCGTTGTGTAAAAGCTGTTCCATTTCAGCGTCAAAGTCACAAGTAGCAACAAGTCCGTATCAATGACCAGTAATTGTTCTGGCCGTTTGTGAGCAGGTTTGAGGGCTGCCCCGACCTTGTGTTCCTTATGAACAACTTTTATATATCGCTTGCAAAACTCCATTTTCGCCGTGAAGTTCATGTGCTTTTTATCGGAAGCGTCGATAGATTTGCTGAGTTGTTCTCTTGTTCTCTCAGTGCCATTTTACTGCTAAGCAGACTTCCCTTCTCATGGCTGAGAGAGGGGCGCCAATTGATCTAGAAGAAGGCAGAGGGAGCGTGCCCGACCAGAGTAGTCTGTAGTCTTGTCAAGGATTGGTTCAAGTAGTGATGGAGAAGAAATTGGGCAAAGGCCTCTATGTGGAATGTGGATGCAATAAATGCATATGGAAATATGTAGGTTAAGGGAAAGGAATTCTCGTTTCTTTCTAGGAATCGTTTACTGTGTGATTCATAATTGGAGAAATGAAATGTATAGATGGTTCATCTGCTTTAACACTGGCTGTTGAAAAGTGATGAATGAATATATTGAAAAGGTTGAAACTTTTTTTTTCAGCTGAGCGAGATTATCAACACAGAGCACGAGAACGTCAAGTATCTTCCAGGCAAGAAGTTGCCGACCAATGTGGTCAGTTTCTTTCCCTTGTTCCTCTCTCGATTTCTCTTTACTCTCTCACTTTCTCTCTCTCTCACTCACTCACTCTCCCTCTACTCTCTCTCACTTTCTCCCTCTCTACTCTCTCTCTCTCTCTCTATCGCTCTCCTTTCTCTTTATCTTTCTCTCTCTCTCACTTCTCTATCCCGTCTATCTCTCTCCACCTCGACACCTCTTTTTTTAAATTCGTTGCTTCCATGATTTTTACGGTTTCCTTTCTCATCTCTTTCCCCAAATTCCGTTTAACAATTTTATGTAATTACATTAACTAAATTCTTGTGAGTTTGCTCCTTTTAAAATTTTATTCAAATCGTTACAGTTAAATTGGTTTGTATTCTTATTGAAGCAAGTAGTTAAAATTTCTTTCAAAGAAAGATGCAGTAATATAAGGAAAGAAAGTAAAACAATATGAATTTTTATTCCAGCTCGCCGTGCCCGACCTCGTGGAGTCGTGCACCGACGCGGATTTGCTCGTCTTTGTCGTCCCTCACCAGTTCGTCCCTGGCATCTGCAAACAACTCGATGGCAAGATCAAGCCGACCGCCCAGGCCATCTCTCTCATCAAGGTTAATATGTACTACATTAGACTATGTCCTTTATGATATATTTAAAAGAAGTAATAACAAGTCCCCAAAAAACACCACCATTCCAGGGAGTGTCGATGCAGAAGGCGGGCGGACTAAAGCTGATCTCAGAGGAGATCAAGGAGATGCTCAAGATTGATGTCAACGTACTCATGGGAGCCAATCTGGCACACGAGGTGGCTGATGACAACTTCTGCGAGGCCACCATTGGTAAGCAGAGAGAGAGAGAGAGAGGGGGGATGGGGGAGACGTTCAGAGAGGAAGAGGTAGTAGAGAAGTAGACGGCGAAACAGCAAGAAAGTGACGGAGAGGGAGGAGATTACGGTAGATCAAGAGACGGGGAGATAGGAGGGGATCGGAAGAAGTTTTAAAACATACACACCCCAACCCGCGTTATTTTCCCTATGTTTTTTTTTGCTATATGTCATTTTGAGGTTGTTTTGTGTTCGCCTTTTTCCACCCAGATATAGTACTGCTAAGTGTGAGCTTATGTTCATTGGAATCTTGTCATCATTGGTAGATTTAAGAAAGAAAGAGATTTTTAAAGGTGTTAAAAAAACTCGATTTGAAATAAATAGTCTAATTCAAAAGCCTACTTTAAAGGAGAAAATTGTTTGAGGCTGCCCGAAGAAGGATGAATACGGTGCACTCTTGAAGAAGCTCTTCCACACTGAGAACTTTAGGATTACGGTGGTGGAGGACGCGCATACGGTCGAGTTGTGTGGAGCACTCAAGGTTGGAAGGCGAAGAGAAAGAGAGAGAGAGAGAGAAGAGAGAGAGAGAGATAGTAAGGAGAGAAAGATTATAGTGTAAAGAAGCAAAAGAGAGCGAGAGAGTCGAAAGAAGATAAATAGAAATATATGTAGAGGGACAGAAATGAAGAATTGCGAGAAAAATGGGGTAAGGATACCAAGAGGGAGATATGGAAAGGGTTGAAAGAAGAATTGCGAAGGTGTGGTAATACCGGAAACAATTGCAGAACATTGTTGCTTGCGCGGCCGGCTTCACGGACGGCCTCGGCTACGGAGATAACACCAAGGCAGCTGTCATCCGACTCGGGCTCATGGAGACTACCAAAGTAGGCTTCTGGAGATCTTTGAGTTGAGAAGGAATCAATCTCTTTTCATAGAGATTGGTATATATTCCCCCAAACTTTCGTCATATATTATATATTATTTATAAAATGGAAAATGCAGTTATTTCGGAAAAAAAGTTGACCATATGATATGAAAACAATAGTTGACCAGATGTAATAGTTGATCAGGTGACGTATGTAGAACAAGACAAGGATCATCCCCCTCCCTTTTCCAGTTCGTCGAGCACTACTACCCCGGCTCGAACCTGTCGACCTTCTTC
This sequence comes from Allodiplogaster sudhausi, assembly GCA_945643635.1. Classification (NCBI taxonomy): domain Eukaryota; kingdom Metazoa; phylum Nematoda; class Chromadorea; order Rhabditida; family Diplogasteridae; genus Allodiplogaster; species Allodiplogaster sudhausi. The sequence goes on along the minus strand of CALZFC010000033.1, from coordinate 3,673,980 downwards.
GAGTCGTGCGGCGTGGCCGACTTGATCACCACCTGCTACGGCGGACGCAACCGCAAAGTCTGCGAGGCGTTCGTCAAGCAGCGCAAGGTCGGCTTACTTTAGACTCTTTCACGAAATATATAACCTAAGCCGGTTTAGAAATATATTTTTAAAAAAACACTTCTGACGCCTGCATTTACTTTTTTTTTAAATTAAGGATTGAGTTTATGAATTTGGACGGTTTTAGCTTGTTTTATATCTGTCGCCATATGAAGAAGGCTTGGGTTGCTTGAGAGGAAAGAACTGAACTCTGTTTGAGGACATCTAGAGTTATTTTCACTGTTCTATTGCATTTTTGCTGCATTGCCTTTCTTCTTCTTCTGAATCTTTTGGCAGCACCTGAAAATTGTGTAAATTTGCAATTCCGAATTGTGTGTTTTCAAAATTTATAAAAAGCCCCCTTTCCTGCTCAATAACAATATCATGGGCCTTCCATTGCTTTTAGCCCCTCGAGCAAATCGAGAAGGAGATGCTGAACGGACAGAGTGCGCAGGGCCCGCTCACGGCCGAGGAGGTCTTCCTCATGCTCGCCAAGACCGGCCTCGAGAGCAAGTCAGTCATGAAACTACGAATTTTAGTGCGGCTATGAAAAGTAATTGCAATATCATTGTTGTGCTGCCTACTAGTTCGTGACCATAACCTTGAGAGATCGTCAACTCATCATTTTTATGCTGAGTTGATGATCATCTTTCTTCTCAGGTTCCCCCTCTTCGTTGCGGTTCACAAGATCTGCAAGGGAGAGATGCCCCCCGAGGGACTCGTTGACTGCCTCCGAAATCATCCGGAACACTCGAGCTTCTGAGCAGCGCCAAGTCGCACTCTCAGGATACGGTAGAGATAGGCATACTCTAGGACACATTTCGTTTTTAAATCACGTTCCATGAAAAAAGATTGTCTAGAAAACAAGATTAAGTGCCTCTGTTCTGATTGGTCCTTTTTCATACGTTTTATATTTTATGCCCGTATTTTTACAACAACAAAAAAGATGTGAATGCGGTTGCTGTATTTCTTTTTTTTACAAGAAAATTTGCTATATATCGAGGCAATTACTAGCCTTTGGTAGCTCTTACATTTAGTTTTTTTGTTGTTGTAAACTTTGCTTTTAAATAAGTTCACTTATTTCTAGCAGATTAATGCTTGAAGAGCGCATCTGGATATATTACGGAAGTGTGAGTACGTGTTAAAATGGGCATGAATTAGTCCATCCTTCCGCTACATATTGTTAGCCCACGATAAAATGCTCTAACACGTCAGAAACAGTTTGAGAGTACAAACTCTGGGAAGAACCGCGGTGAGGGTGCTTGCGAGTCGGAATCAGATAGAGGGGAAGCATTGGTTTGGCTAGTCAGATGGTGTGGCGAAAGCATGTTTTGTGCTTGTTCGGGTAGGAGAGGGAGTGCCACAGAAAGCATGCAGGAAGACAAATCTTCTAGAAATACAAGCTGGCCGAACTTGTAAAGATAGGGGGAACGGGAGAACGAGAAAAGATAGGGAAAAAGAGAGAGAGAGAGAGGAGATGCAGTAGGATGAGAGAGGATACAGTATGCTGTACAGTCTGTTCATATGGAGAAGCCAAGTGGCCCTCCTTGCATCATTCTCCCGTCACGAGTGACCATCCTTGTAAACAGCAGCCATAAAGAGAGAGGAGGGGCATTCCTGTCCATCAAAGCATGCCCTCCCATCACCAAAGCAGAACTCTCTTTCCTCCTCCTGGAACAACCAATGGAAACACGAGAACGATTCCACTTTCAAATGTTCTAGCTTTAATTCCCGAAATTCCATAGAATACATAGAAATGTTTTGGAGGACTTCAGTTTGCATTATGACTGTCATCAACAGCATTTCAGTTCTTGTCCAGATGACTGATTTGAACGCGTTTCTCTCAACGCTTCGCTGAACATGGCAATTAGAGATTTCTGCTCTATTGAATTCATTGGATCTCATCTTTTCTATTTTCGAAAAGAAACTGAATCTAGTAATATTATAGCGCCTTCAGCTTTGAAATTAATATTCATAATTATTGAAATGAAATACCGAGACTGACAGAGGGAGAGGTCGATTGAGGAAGAGGGAAGCTTCCGTGATCGCCGAACATATTAACAAGTAATCTTGTAGCGTGCAAGAAAACAACTGTACAATCTATGTGAAAAATATTTAGAAAAAAAGGCTAAAAGTTGACTGTCGAGGTTGCAGTGAAGCCACACTTCAAATGCTTTCTGATCGGCTTTCCTTTGTAAGGCAGTGATCAAATTTGGCGGTCCCTCAGATTGTGTCTTTTGCTCTCTCTCTCTCTCTCTCTCTCTCTCTCTCTCCTTCTTTTCTCTCTCACTCTCTCTTTTCTGTCACTTTCTCTTCTCTCTCGCACTCTCTTTTCTCTAACTCTCTCATCCTCTCTCTATCTCTTTCACTATCTTTTCTTTCTCCTTCTCCCTCATGATACCATCACTGAATGCAATGCCTCCACGCATGTGCAAGCGGATTTTGATGGACAGCTGTTTGTCGTTGTCAGCCTTCAATCAACTTGATTGTGTGTGATAAGGAGATGGAGATGACGCTCTGCAACTTTATTCTCTCGTACTCTGTTTCTCTCTCTCACTCTCTCTCTCACTCTCACTCTCCCTCACTCTTGCTTGCTTTCTCTCTCTCTCTCTCTTCTCTTTGGTGGAAGCACACAACTAACAAGGAGCATAAGCGGCCAGCTTTAGTACCTTTCCCTAATTAGGCTTTCCGATTGAGCCCTCAAGCTCTGCTGACCACGTCATCAACTCTATTACGAAGATATGCTACTTCGCGTCAGTTTTGCCGTTCTCTTCGTCCAGGACTTCTTGCAGAGGTTAGATGTTCCTACATATGTCATGATTTGAAAGACTGGAAAAAGACACTATACTCTTTTATCGATGTTTTTTATAAACCCACTGCATATGTATGCACATAATCTGCTCAGACAAGGGGTTGCTGTGATGGCGTCATCCTTCTCTGCAGCTGCCTCAGGCAATGCAGCAGAGGAAGAGGCATCCTTCCTGGCGGCACTCTTCCGAGAGTGCTGGGGAAAGTGTTATGAGCAGCTGCTGGAGGAGAAGACCTCACTCTTCGAGCTGTTCGACCCCGCTTTCTCGGCTAGCAACCACTCGGCACATTGCAGGTGACAAAGGGAGAATGGAAGAGAGAGAGAGAGAGAGAGAGAGAGAGAGAGAGAGAGAGAGGATGAAAGAGATAAAGAAATATGGACAGGGAGAAAGAGGGGGAGGGGAGGCAAAGAGACAGACAGAGAGAGACAAAAGATGAGAGAGAAAGAGAGTAGAAGAACCCATCAACAATTATCGATTCTAGGCTTGAAATTGTAAATATTGAGAATTATGCAAGTAAAAATTATTATCAAGTCACCATCAGATTCAAGAAAAAGAGTAATAATAATAATAATAATGATAATAATAACAAAAGAAAAAACACGCAGACGCTACCGCACGGCGCGTCGCTGCGCGTCTTCGTGCGTGCCGGGGGAACACGCGCGCTTCCTCCAGCCATTCTATGACCGTAACCGAGTCAACGAACTCGTCTGCATCGATCAGCCTGGAGGTCGCTATTTTTTATCTTTCCTTTTGCTATTCAATTTTACTTCTATTATATATTTTCATATTGTCAAAATTTTGCTTTAGTATACATACATACATAGTTTGTATACTTTTTTTTTAAATATGGTACAGATTATTATTTAGAATTCTCCCGGCATCAGTCGTGCCTGTCGGGCGCGAGTGCTGGCGGCCATTCGATGCGCTTCTTCTTCGCCAAGTGCGCCGTTCCGCTGGCGGGTGCGGGCACCGGTTCGGCGGCGGTCGCCGGCGGAATTCCTTCTGGCGCTGGCGCCGGCGCCTCCGCCCTTCTGCGGCCGACGCGCGAGACGTGCACGTTAGCCGGCGCATAGCAAATGACTGAATGAAACATGAAGACGAAAGAAAGAATGCCTAGCATTGTTCAACTGATTTTCTTTGATTTTGACAGAGCAGATTTTTGACAGGATTGTTCCCCACGACATGCCAATATTGTCTTTCTCCCTTCAGGAGCATCCAGTGCGCCCTTCGCTACGTTCCTGAGATCATGCGAGAAAACTGCGAACAACACTGTTCGTCTCCAATTTTTTTCTGAAATATACTGTTTCTATGTCTATCAATTTTTTTTAAAATAATACACGAAGTGGCACGTTTGTAGGGTGAGGCCAAGATATTTCATTCGTTATGACATATGTACATACAAACATATTCTTTCTGTGTCAATTTAGAATATAAATTGGCATTCAATAATTATTTAATGTTATAAAAATGGAAGAATCATTTAAAGGCGATCTAAAGCGAATAAATAGTGTCTTGTTTTTTTCGCCTTATTTCGTCGGGCTGAGATAGAAACTTCGTTTGCAAGTGTTCCGAAGTCACAAAAATCTCTCTGCCCTGAGGAAATTAGGAGTATTTTCTACTTTGAATTCGCGAATATTCTATTTTCCCGCCATTTTCAATAAAAATTTGGAAGCGCTACGCCATGGCCGACTGGGCCATTGAGCTGCATCGCGTAAAAAGCATGCATATGGTGCGCGCAACCAACATTGGCCGGGTTTTGCTTAACACATAGGCTGACCTGTCAGTGGTTCAAACCACAAGTTTCTGTGGAGAGAGGCGAGGAGCAGTAGCACTATTCCTGTGGTTTCTATACACCGTACTTTTTAACAATCTGTCAGGGAATTCGTGTTAGGAGTTTTTCCCTTATGGTCTCCTTTAAGCGGCCAGCCCTGCGGCAGCTCGCGAGGCCGCCGTCCTTCTGAGCAACATCATCGAGGGATGGCTACGCGAGCGCATCGTTGCCTACGATCGACTTCTCAAGGCTCGCGTTTTTTTTTCATATGTACATATAAGACAGTGTGAATTAAAAAGTTTGGTTTTTCTCTGCATTTTTCAGTTTTGCTGTTATTTTTGGCAAGCAAATTTGCCAGTTTTCAAACCCAATTATTATGCCACGGCAATTTGTACGATTGTCAAGAATGCCACCAAGGTTTATTCATTAATATTGATCATGCCAAAATTAACAGCTGTCTAAAATGGCAAAAACAGCCTAACCAAAAAATAAACGAGTCAAAAGGGGCGGGGCAAAATTGTACAAGTGTTAAAATAACATGGCACAGAAAACGGTCGAAAAATTTGTCACATCTTCTCGAGGAGGAGTGGGCTTTTTTGCCAAAAAAACCAGCTGATAAATCTGCCAAGAAAACCTGCCAGAATTGATCAACTGCTAAATTTGCCAAGCCAAAATATTAGAGTGAAAAATTTGCCAAATCAGCTTGCCAATTTTGGCGGCTAGCAGAAATGGCATGGCAGTTTAAACAGGTGGCAAAAAAGTCTGGCAAAATTTATTGCTATCAAAATTGGCAAAGCCTTTTTGACGGTTGTCAAAACTGGCTCGTCATTTTCAACGACCGTCAAATTTGGCAAAAAGTGGAATTTCATGATCGGATCAATTACAACATAGTACAAGAAATATGGAGCATGGAATAGTCGAAAAGGAATGAGATTTAAAGTGATACGGTAAACTGCTACAGATATGTTGCAAAGACTGGGGGCAAAACTGAAAGGATTCATATTTCGAAAGAATATAACAGTATTGAGATCAAATTGTCCGTTAAATTCATTAAATTCACAGGCGGACAATAATAATGGATCTATTAATCGTGTTAACTATGTAACAAAACCGGAATGAATCAGTGGAGTTACGAATTATATAACGGTCAAAAAAAGAATTCAAATGAATCAATCATCAATATCCCGACTGACATCATCATCCGATTCCACGTCAGCTTGAATCGATAGCCTCTGGCGATATGCTCTGTAGGCGCCTTCGAACTCGTCACAATTTGAGTCGACGATTCGAATGGAGGAGGAGGCGACAGCGAAGATTGCCACTGAGCCTAAAATAGACTTTGCAAAGTTTCGATATGAAAACGGTATGTTGTGCCCGTATATGATTCTGGACTTACTAAACGAACCTGACGATCAACTAAGGACCGCGAGACTTTGCTCTCTATTAATTGTAAGACTACAAAAAATCTAGCAAATTGATATAATTGAGGGAGCTTACTCTTGAATGACTCGATCGGGCCAAAGAAGCTTGTACTGATTGCATTAGGGCTCTCCTCATCCGCACACATGGCGTACATCTTCCGGAAGAGGCTTATCGAATCATTCTAAAACTGCCAACAAATTGAACATTGTAAGGTGGATATGACGCCTCATTTTATTGCTATTAGAATACAATCTATTGCTCTCGTTGTAGTTCATGTGAAAGCAATTAAAACATTAAATACTTATATTTAATAAAACAAGTTTCGTACAACATGTTAAAAAAGCTGACCATCGACAAGAGAGTCGATCGCACATGAAATGTCTCGCAGATCTTGGGAAGCGTGTATTGTTCGCCCGTGAGCTTGAAGAGGAGACGAAATGGCAGGATGGCGTTGTGAATGTAATCTAAATGTTAAATATGTTGCAAAATGTCAATGATGCTTATCAGAAGAGCCAGAATAATCCGGCTATAGATCATTTAGAGAGAATAAAATGAAGAAGATACCTCCAACTTGCTTGGTGAGAGACAGGTACAGTTGGTGGATCTCGCTGACTCCTAGACGACAGCGCAGAGCATCAAAGGCGCTGTTTCCGTTGCCGAGCAGAATGACGAGGCATGATCGTCTCTTCAGCATGGCCTCGATGAATACATTTGCACCCTGCGATACAAAAATGATTAAGAAAATAGATTGGAGCTACATTTTCATACAACTAACAGGCTCGGCGACAATTGCAAAGGGAGGTGAGTCGCAGTTGATGTCGACAGTCTTGAAACTGGCGCAAGAGCCAAACTCCGATCTTTTCTTTACAGGAAGATGCGGAACAGGAACTAAAAGCGACTCTTCCTGGGCAGATGCTTCCTGACGTCGCGAAGGCCGAAGCAGCGTGTGCTGCCCTTCTCAAAGTTGTTGCTCCTTTCATGAACGATGAGCGGAAAGCAGAGATTGCAGAGCTTCCAGCACGGCTACGGAGGCAACAGGGTATGAACATATGTCAATTGCATCCGATAAAAAAATTATTAAACAAGCCTAATAATAGACATTTATGAGGCCTTGTGATCCGTCTACCGTCCAATTATAGTTTCAAAACAAGGGCTATTTTGTATTTTTGCATACAGTTAATTTGTTATGATAGTTAATATCCTGATTGTCAGCCGTTCCGCTTGCACTGCTGCTCGATGATCTGCTGGAAAGATGTGAGGCCTGCAATAGAGAAGCTGAAACAGTGGACGTTGTTGAAGAGGAGTGTATCTACGACTTCTTGCGTGGTCACGGATTCCCCATGGGCAACTCACACGAGAACATGCAGCTCGCAGCTAGAAGAATTGCTTCTTCCAGTGACGACGGCGACTCGAGTGCCTAGTATGTCTTCTTTGCTAACATTTATCAAATAACATCTAGAATGTAATGGTGAACGCTAAATGGTATTTATTTATGCAGAAATCTTATTGTAGAACTACTCTTGTTTCATGACTGATTGAATGTGGTATTGTCATTGCTTCCTTCTTGCATTTTCTTTATATATGCTGTTTATGAAACTTTAGTGATCTGAGGAAGAACGCGATTTTAATAGGAGCGAGAAGACTTTTTTTGCGGTCAGAAAAGGATTTGCCTTTTTTAGCGGTTGTCAATACTGCCAGCCATTATTCATAGCCGTTAAAATTGGCTTGCCACTTTTGAAGGGTCGAAAATTTGGCTTGACATTTTTTATGCCCGTTGAATTTGCCAAGTTGCCATTTTTGACGACTGTCAAAATTGCCAAGTTGCTCGGCCGACAGTCGCTTCCTCGTGGCAAATTTCTCAGCTGCTAAAAATGCCGAATCGACTTGACAATTCCGATAGCTGTTTATTTTGGCAGTGACATTTTCCATACTTGATAGACTTGCCAAAACGTTCAAAATTTTGGATCCTTGCTAATTGTGCCATGGAAAATTTTGGGGGCCATCAAATTTGGCATGCTTCCCATCCATATTTCACGGCCTTCATTTTTGCCGCAACAAATTTTTTTGTTGCTAAATTTGCCGAAGCCCGGTTGTCAATAATTAGAGCATATTTCTGTGGATCATCCATTTTCTTCGCTTGTACATTGTGTCCGTCATTTTATTAACCGTCTTATTTGCCATGACAAATTTGAATCAATGAATAAAATATTGCCATATTTGCTTGTGTGTTTTACTTGCCAAATTTGCCAAAAATAACAGCAAAACTGAAAAATGCAGAGAAAAACCAAACTTTTTAATTCACACTGTCTTATATGTATGTATGTACATACATACATATATGTATTTTATCTACATACATATGTATTTTATCCTACATATTTGTATATATTTGAATTTTAATTCAACTTATCTACATACATATTTTAGTGAACTACATATTTTCCTGTTATTTTCTGCTTACCAAACTTGTCAATGAACATGTCGAACAGAATCTCCAGTGATTAATATGCACTATAACAGAATTGTTTTGTTTTAGTCTTGCGGCGAGCACCTGCGGACAGCGACGCCCTCTGCGCAGCCGCCAGTTGTGGCAAACGAGGATTAGAATCATTTTTGCCGTAATAGAGTCCATTGTCTTTGTCGCTAAAATGCAATTTACACTGCTCCCTAGGACTCTGCGAGTTCTCCTCGTTCTTCTAACTAAGGCTTCTTCAAAGCGGTTGCTCCTCTGCTTACCTCCGAATAATCAGAAACAATTTTCTTACTTTCAATGCTAATATTCTCTCGTATACTAATCAGCGCAAGTTCGTTGCAAACTTGATAAATGCATTTATAGTTTCCACACACGAATAAATAAAGAGCGTGAATGCCGAGAGAACCGGGACCTTCTAATAATATATAAGAGTGCTCTAGACAAACATGACTGTATCATAGCAATGTTGTGTAACAATATAATTGTGAGGGGCTAACGGTACAATTTTGTTCTACTCTGTATCGGATGCTGAGACAAGCTCGCATCGGCTTACGCAAGGTATGGGAAGACATGACGACTCTGTTCGGTTTGTGGCTGGCGAGATTGGGATTAATTGAATGGTGATTGGAGAGAAAGAATAGAGAGTAAGGGAGAAAGAGAGACTGAGAGATAAAGAAGGTAAATACAAAGAAAATAGTGCTAAGCTAACAGAAGGGACATACTAGCTTAGACTGGTACACAGATAATAGCTATTGAGAGAAAGAGAGAGAGAAACAAAGTGGGTATCATAAAGAAAAAGTGGGTATTCGGAAGAGAAAAGAACATCATCTGGTATGAAAGATGTTCACGAATGATGTCACGCGGAGTGGAAATAAAAGAAAAGAAGAAAAAAAAGACTCACAGGATTCGTCTCTGTACTAACAACACACTCAAACAGGAATCACAGCTCATCTCTTTCCTTTTTTTAAAGATAAGATAAAATAGCACTAGAAGTGTATGTAAATGCGAGTTAATAAATGCACTCTCTACGACTAGAAAGTTTGTGTTTTGTGACGAAAAGAAATAAAAACAAGAAAAGAACGAACAATAAAAAGATAGCACTCGATTTTCGATGTGATAGCATTGATTATTGGGTGAAACAACAAGGAGCGCTTCATCAACATCTCATAATGGCATTGCGACATGGAAAATTGCAGACGTGAGATGAAAGAAATTGAGAGAGAAAGAGTACACAAATGGTAGAGAAATCAGAGAAAAGGGGGAGAAATCGACGAGTAATGCACTTTTCGACGAACATATTGCAATGGATTTCATCGATGTAGATGTCAAAGTTATATGAAAAAAATCAATATTTTGGCAAAATAATCAGCTAGCATTGGCACTGGCTCGGGAAACACGAATAAGGACTAAATGAGTTGTGATTGCTCTCAAGGGATGTGAATTTTTACTTTTTGAAAAGCTATAAATTTAGCGCTAAATTTTGTCCGGTTAGATATATTTCATGCATAAAGTACATACAAATATCTCATATTCTCTTGGCTCTCGAAATATACATTTTCCGTAGCAATAAATAGAAATTCATTCTAAGAGATTATGCTACAAAAGAAAAGGAGCCTTCCGGTTAGGACCATCAGTTATGACCTACCTGTGTTGTTGCGTCTGTCCGGCACTATGTTCACAGCATTTGGATGTCCTTTGTTCTGTTTAAGACCAATCGGAAAGCTCTTTTTGTAGTGGATGAAAAGTACTGGACGAGGAAGGGTGATGGTGACCTTGGAGAGGGAGGGAAGTAAAGTAAAGGGGGGGGGGTAGATTAGGAGAGGGTACCCCTCAATTAAAGGTACCCTAACGAGCCCCTAAAGTCCGGGGTCTCTAGAGTGGCTGGAGAACGACCGCATTCTTCATGTCGGGAGCGTAGCTTGGCGGCACGAAGGAGTCGCCATTCGGCGTCAGAAGCTCGTCCGTGTAGCAGCCGCCCTGGAGAACGCTTTTTTTCAACTTATCTCGCTCTCTTTCTCTCTCGCTCTCTTTCTCTACATACTATCACTCTCTCTTCCTCGACCGCTCTTCCTTCCCCTATTTCTCTCTCTCTCTCCTTCCCCACCTTGGTGTACAGATCGAGATGGAGTGGCGACGCGGACAGCGCGATGCCCTCGTCGTCGTGTCCTCCGCATCCTCCGAGCAGCGGCATGGCCGTCGTGTTCGGCGGTGGCGGCGGACGCGTCTGATGCGGTTGTTGCAGGAGGAGTTGCTGATGTTGCTGCTGCTGCTCCAGCATTGGCCGGCTTGCTGCGTCGCCTTCAAAAGGACAAACATACTTTATCTCGCGCTTTTCTGTCTACCGAAGGACCAGAGAGCAGAACTTTAAAAAAATAACCATTGAGTTTCGCGCACTTTAAATCCTAGTACTCAACATTTATTTCTTCTTTGATAATTATTCGAAGGAATAACCGAAGAACTGCTGCTGTTGCTGGAAGAGGCCGGCCGGCCCGAGAAGACGCGGGTCAATCATCAGACGAGTGCCATTCAAGGGAGGAAGCGGAGTCGACGACGCATCCGAACGACCGCAACCGAGGCCAGGCGAGGAGAACGGAGAGTGAGACGTGTCGTTTGAGGACTCGTCGCTAGAGAGAGAGAGAGAGAGAGAGAGAGAGAGAGAGAAGGGGAAGAGCGGGAGAGGAGATAGAAAGAAGAAAGTTAGACCAGCTTTAGAGTGAAAGAGTGAGAGAAAGATAAAGGGGAGAGAGAACAGTGAGGAGGAAGAGGTATGTAATTAAGCTGATATATTTTTTTAGAAATGAGAATAATTGACATTTTTAATGTTTTATAACATTAGCCTTTCGAATACTATCGTTCAAAGTAGAAATAAAACGAAAATAAAAACCTTCCAGAAAAATAGCTATAGGATTTGCATTTTTATATATTAATGGAAAGCCGAACTTTTCGCAGAGCGGCGACGAGAGCCGATCGGCCGAGGAGTTGTTGGCCGCGGCGGCCGAGGTCGGCGGCAGGAAGAGGCTGGCACCCTCGCCATTCGGAGCCATCGAAGAAGAGGAAGTGGGAGGGAGAGCGGAGAGTGAAGTCATTTGCATCCAGCCAGCATGCTTAAAGCGGCCAAAAACATCAATCTTGAATTCGCGCCTTTCTGCATGAACGAATACGAGGGAGCGTGTAATTCAGAGAGACGCGACTAGAATGGTCAGGAAAATTCAAACAGATTACGGTTCAGTCTCGTTTTTTTCTTCTTCTTCATTGAGATGTATAGTAAGATGAATGTAGACTATTCAAAAAGAAGAAACAATTTGTCTAGAAGTATGTAATTATATGAGAGACAGCTGAATGTAGAGAAAGGGAGAAGAAGCCGCTTGCCAGATGGGGTGGCAGCAGATTGCCTGCAAGTTGATGGGGTGGCGGCGGGTGCGGGTGAGGAGGCAGGAGATGGGCGGGGAGCAGCGAAGGCGGCTGTTGTTGCTGCTGCTGTTGTTGATGTTGATGTTGCATGAAGGCGCCCATCTCCATGCGCCTCTTCATCTGGAACGCGTCCATGTGCGCGGCTGCCGCGGCTGCCGCCGACTCGTACGCCCGCTTCTGGGCCTTCAACATTTAATTTACCATTAAAAAAATACACAAATATGTATATAATTAGTCTTGAAGATCTTTGTATAAACGAACTTTAACATAATATTTACCAATAATTTTCATATTTCGTATGTACATATGTAGTTGAGTATAAAGTGAAGAATGAACTAGATGAAGAAAGAAGAGTTACTTGTCTCTGGTGGAAGTCGTGGATGCTGCCGTTGGCGGCGGCTGCAGCGGCGGCGGCGGCCGGCAACTCGATGCTCGTGGCGTTGTTGCATCGCTTCTTCGCGCACATCGCGCCCGTCATGTAGCGGTTCTCGAAGAATCTACGAGGCATGCTTAATTAATATTATTTTTTCTTTCTTCCTTTCCATTAATTAACCGCCTAATTCTAATCGAATGTATCCATGTGTTATAATGTAATGCACGCTAATGTTATCATCCCAACTCGTTTTATTTTTTTCAGTTTGAAAAGGAAAAGATGCACCCGTTAGGTCGGCTCCGTGCACAGGGCCGGGAATTATCTACATTGGCCGATGCCTGGGGCCCGGATTCGATCTCTCGAGAACATCCTTTTCATTTCAAACTGCACGTACTTATACGCCGACCGCCCCCTTTACCTCTTGTCGAGACAGACGAGGCATATCTGGCAGTCGGGCGTCCTGCAGTCCTCGCATTGGTTGCAGCCGACGCGTGCCTTGAACGTCGGCGCGTCCCGCTGCCATGTGTTTATATTTTATTATTCTTCATTTTAAATTAAATTATCAGGTTAAACATAACTAAGGAAAAATTCTTTACCCGTTCCTTATCTTCTATCTCTCTTTCTTTTACTGTTCTTTTTCTCTTTCTTGCTCTCTCCTTGTCTTTCTTTATCTCTCTTTCTTTCTCTCTCTCTCTCTCTCTCTCTCTCTCTCTCTCTCTTTTATTCTCTTACCTGTAGTCGGTTCTCAAGTACTCGCAGACATCGCCTTTCAATGCAGCTCTGTTTCTTCACGCCCGGTCCGCCAAATTGTGGCGAATCCTGAATATGTGCGTTTAACTAATGGGCATAAAAAATATAAGCGATAGTCTTAAGTAATATGATGCTAAAATTTAATTAATAAATGAATAAGTGTGCCTGTTAATTACCTGGCAATAAGTGCAGGCACCGCATGGCTTGCATTGACAACCACGGCATACTCCGCATCTGCAAGGGCATTCATTTTTATTTACCCAAGATCTTCTGTTCACTACTTTTTTGATCTCTCGAGTTAAATTATAAATTCGAAAAGGACTTGGACTACAGTTTATCCTTTTTTTTTTAATATTATTAGCAGGGTGCGAAGTAATATTGAAAATTGTTTTTGTGCTAATAATGCTACTCTGGAAGCGAGTGGAAAAAATATGTGCTTAATTTATGTACATGTGAATACATTTTTTCAGTCCTTCCCTTAGTCAATATTTCGCACTCTCTCCTATTCCTCTCCCTCACTCACTCTCTCTCTCCCTCTCTCTCTCTTTCCCTCTCTCTCTCTCTCTCTCTCACCCTCACCGTCTTTCTCCCTCTTTTTACCTCGAAACTAACACTAGCCAATACATGCCAACCACAGTTGCCAGGATTGTGCTTCGGAAAGGCTAAGACAATTCGATTGCCACATTTATGGCAATAATTTAGTGCCCAAGAAAGCGATTTTGGGAGAAAGAAAATAATAAATGAAAAAGGCGAATAGTGAAAGGCTTCCATAGAAGAGAGACTGGCAGCCTCACATTAAAGGCAGTCGTAAACGCAAATGTCTGCCTGTTTGTTGTAAATATCCGAGTATTTCCAGAGTCACGAGAGTTTGACAAGAGCGAGAGAGTGAGAGAGAGAGAGAGAGAAAGAGAGAGAGAAAGAGAGAGAGAGAGCGAGAGAGAGAGAGAGTGAGTGAGAGAGAGAGAGAGCGAGAGAGAGAGAGAGAGAGAGTATTCAGCCATTTTAGATCTGCATGTAATTAAATATATGTATGTATGCCGCTTTTAGTCAACAAAAAGGCTTCTCCAAGAAATCAATTTGGTAAAACCGAATTTATTTCCCCTCTCATTTTATTGTGTACAACAAAGGTGATGCAGCAGATTGAAATTAGTATTAGCCGCTTCGACCTAATTTATTCGGACGTTTCAAAGTGATGAAAGTGAGCGTGAAAGAGTGAGAAGAGGTGATGTTTCGTGCGAGAGAGAAAGAGAGAGAGAGTGTGAGAGAGAGAAAAGAGATCGAGAGATAGAGATCGAGAGTTTGAGAAGGAGCGTGGAATAAGATCTCCCAAATGTCCTCTGCATTATCTACCTACAGCATCATGCCTTTACTGCCCTTTTTTCCTCATCTTCTCCTTTCCTTTTGCTCTGAGCCAGACACCGAATTTAAGGCTGTCAAGAACGCATAAACTGGGGAAGGTCCTCGCCTCATCTCTATTAAATTAAGCATATGTGTATGTATTTTCCATTTTAAATATTTCAATTATTTTATTTTGTAATCATGATTTCTGGTATAAAGCAGTGAAGAATGGTTTGTAAGAGGCGTGGAGAGAGAGAGGAGAATGCAGGGAAAAATGCGATGGTATGGATCGTGAAAAAGAGAGACAGAGAGACAGAGACCGAGAGAGAGAGAAAGAGAAAGAGAGAGCAGAGAGCTAGAGAGAGATAGAAAACGCACCGTTGTGATCTGTTCATGCTCGAGTTCATCGGCATGAGTCCGCCGCCGTTGGCGCCGGCGCCCGCGGCAGAGACGCCTAGCTGCATGAAGAGAAGCCCGTGAGGGGGAGGTTGGAAGGGAGGGCGAGCACCGAGTTGGCACTTAAAAGAAAGGAAAAGTATGAGAGAGTGAGTGAGAGAGAGAGAAAAAGAAAGAGCGAGAGAGAGAGAGAGAAAGAGCGAAACAGAGAGAGAGAAAGAGAGAGAGAGAGAGCGCGAAAGAGAGAGAGAGAAAGAGAGAGAAAGAGAGAGAAAGAGAGAGAGAGAGTGAAAGGCCTACTGTACTCACTCTTCAGTTACAGTAGAATAGTTCCTTGGCATGACTATGCGTTTCGCACTTGCAGTGATATGTATTTCAAAATGGGAGCAGACACAGCTAAAGTATTTTAAAGTATGAATCGACATAAATGAAAAGAAGTTTACCATCAGGCCGGAGGGCATGAGATGAGGCGGAGGCTGGCCAGGCGGGAGGCCATGAGGGAGATGAGGAAGGTGGAGAGAGTGGCCGGGCTGGCCGGAGGGGGGAGGGCCGTGCTGGCCAGCCTGTTGCTGCTGTTGCTGCTGCTGCTCAAGCAGAAGCATCGGCCCCAGCGACATCAGACCGTTCATTGGGAGAGCACCACGGAGACACGACGAGATGGGCAACTCTGAAAGGAGAGAGAGAGAGTGAGAGAGAGAGAGAGTGAGAGAGAGAGTGAGAGAGAGAGAGCTAGAGAGTGAGAGAGAGTGAGAGAGGGACGAAGGAAGAGAGTGAATGTGATCTAAAAAGCGACATGAATCATCTTATAGTGCAATCGTAAAATAGAGAGAGAAAAGTCTGCTTACAATTATAGAAACGGCGCGGCATTTGCAATGATTTCATAGCGTACGGAAAGCATACAGAGAAAGAGATTACTTGGAAGCATGGAAGTGTACAAGAATGTCATCATCAGGGCACACAAATATCATGACCGGCAGAACATTTTTATTACAAGTAGGAAAGTGTTCAGGACCTGAAATACGGAGTGAAATTGGAAATAATTGAAAAGAGGTAGTAAGAGAAAATTTTAAAAGAGAGCGCGAGAGAGTGAGAGATAAAGAGAGAGAGACTTTCTGAGAAAGAAAGAGCCAGAAAGGTGGAGAGAACAGAAAGAGTGAGAGCGAGAGTGAGAGCGAGAGTGAGAGCGAGAGAGAGAGAGAAAGAGAGAGAGAGAGAGAGAGAGAGAGAGAGAGAGAGAGAGCTAGAAACAACGAAAAGGAGAGAGAAGGAAAGATAGAAAGAGAGGGAAAGAGAGAGAGACAGAGACAGAGAAAGACAGAGAGAACAAAACAGACAAGGAAGCGATAGCCGGCTCTTATGTGGTGACACTCCCTGCTGGCTACTATGTATGTACTACTACTGCCTTATTTCTCTCCTCCCTCTCTCGATCACTTTCTCCTTCACTCTGTCTCTGTCCATCTCGCCGCCCTGCTGTTCCTGTATTATCTCTCTTGCCTTCTCACCAAGGCCAAAGGGCAGTTCAATTGTGAGAGAGAGAAAGAGAGTGAACGAGAGATAGAGACAAAAAGAAGAGAGGGAGAGGCGAGAGAGAGGCAAAGAGAGAGAGAAGGAGAGCAAGAGAGAGAGAGAGAGAGAGAGAATCACGGTCACCAAGAGATGCCTGTTCGTAGGGCAATCTGCGTAGTCATCCTGTCAGACATACCTTGAAGACTCCAAAAATGTTAAAAATACGCAATAATGCCATCCAAAATGTCAATATAAAAGAAACATTATCCATTTCCTGAAGAACTAATATCACAAATCCGTGGGAAATGCGATATTGTTAAATAATGCAGCAGTTACGAAGCATCTTAAAGAGATCTCAGTCGATTTGTACCATTTCTGCTTACCGTAATATTTTAGAGTTGTAACTTATCCAATCGATATTATCAGCAACTCGTCAGATGACTGAAAAAAATGTGTGAAAATTGGCGAAGGAAGTGGTAGAGCGACGAGAGAAGGCGAACGAATAAGTGAGAGTAAGAGAGCGACCGATGGAAAGAGTAAAGACTGGCAATAAGTGCTGTGCACCCTCGTATGTACATATTTTTCAAGATCCCTCTCCCTCTCTTGTCTCTCTCCCTCCTTATCGCTCTCTCTTTAGAACCTATAACCCTCTCTGCTTCTCTCGTCCTCTCTCTCCATATCCCTCTCTCTCCTTCCATGCTAACACCTTGTACCCTGGCCGCGGTGTTGGTGGGTGCCCTTCTCGAAGCTCTCAATCAAATTTAGCGAACCAATCAGAAAGGGCAGGCATGCTGGCAGGCAGCAGCTCCTTCAGGAAAGTGAAAGAGAGAGAGAGACAGAGAGAGAGACAGAGAAAGAGAGAGAGAGAGGAATACATATGCTCCTGACTCTCTTTTCTCTCTCTCTCTCTCTTTTTCCCTCTTTCTCTCTTTCCATCTCTCTCTCTCTCTATCCTGGCAGTAGCCAACATCCATAAAATACATCAAGTGTGTCTGTCTACATGTATGCATAAGCTAAAGGTGCTACTCGTTTCAGAGAGAGGAAAGTGGCTGGCAGGCACTCTTTCTCGAAGGTGGCAACACGTGGCAGGAACGTGTGTGCTCGGTCGGATATCATCAATGTTTAGGGAAACAGCTTTCTCCTAAACCTTAAACCCTAAGTCTTAATATTTAAATTTCTGGTATGGTTAGAAAAGGAAAGGAAGGCGAGCAGTCTCCGGCTTTCAAATATCAATGTTCCAGCACCAACTGTAACTCTACAGTTGCATACTTTGATGGAAACCGAGGAACATGAACGTTGAAAAAGAAAGACCGAGATGAAGACTGATCTGGGCGATTATGAATGTTGGGAGAGGTAGGAGGAAGGGAAAGTTTTTAAGATGACTGAAAAGCTGCTCTTTCTTTTTCTTTCTCTGCCTTATTCTCGCTCGCTCTCTCTCTCGCTCCCTCTCTCTCTCTCATTGTCAGACACGAATTCATTCGATGAACGAAAACAGGGTGCCACGACGGATGATGCGATCGCTGACCTAGACAATAAGAGAAGAAGCCGCATCGCGTTTCCCCTTGTAGAGAGAGAGAGAGAGAGAGAGAGAGAAGGAAGGAAGGAGGTGGTGGAATGAGGAAGAGGAGAAGCAGAGACAAGAGAGAGGGAGAGAGACAGGTAGAAAATACGTTCAATGTATGCATACTCTCGGAAGCGATAAAGGAAGAGAGTAAGAGAGAGCGAGAGAGAGAGAGAAATGAGAGAGCAGAGAAAGAGAGAGGGAAAGGTGTAAAAGGTGGAGTCGATGGTATAGAGTACGAGTGGAGGAGAAGTAGCAGTCAGTCAGCACAGCAGCATTTTCAGAGTACATAGCATTTGCAATCAAGATTGGCCTACATGTTGACTCTATCTATCTGCTCTCAGATGTAGCAGTGAGGACATTGAGAAAGCGATAAAGAGACAGAGAAAGAGTAAGAAGAAGAAGAAGAGAGAGAGAGAGAGAGAGAGAGAGAGAGAGAGAAAAAGAGTAAGAGAAAGGATACAGGAAAGATCATCTTCTTCCCATTACTCGTCTTCCTTCCGGCTCTTTCTTTCTTTTTTTTGCATCGTATCCATACCATCCCGTAAGATGTAGCTGACTTCCTATTTCTGTTTGTCTCTCTACCTTGTTCGATCACTTTAATTCTTCACAAATATTACCTTGTAATTTTTCAGCGCCCACCTCCCGTTTTCTCTCCCTTTCTCTTCACTTTCTCTCTCTCTCTCACTCACTCTCCCTCCCTCATATCTGTCTCTATCTTTCTCTCCTTTCCCTCTATCTTACTCTCTCTCTCTCTCTCTCTCTCTCTTTCTCTCTTTCTTTCTCTCTCTCTCTTTCTCTCTCTCTCTCTTTCTCTCTCTCTTTCTTTCTCTTCTTCATCTGATCTCAGGTCAGGCCAATTCCTCTCTATCCTTCAGAACTACTTGCCTCATATTACTGTTTGTTAAAAGAGAATAGCTAGGATTGGACAAGAGAAAAGGCGTAACCAAGGAAGCGCAAAAGCGCGAAGAATGTGCAGTTATTATTTCAAACAGCAACATCGAGGAGTAGAGTGGACAGTTCTATGTATTGCTCTTTTTTGCACTTTTCCCTCTCCCTCTCTATCTCTCTCTCCTATCTCTCTCTCTCTTTCCCTCTATATCTCTCCCTGTTTATTATCACCTTTCTTTCCCTCGCTGTCCATATCTAGCAACTCTATATGTGTTAGGATCGGGTTTCGGTTGTCCACTGTCTCTTTCTCTCTCTCGCTCTCTCTCTCTCTCTGTCATCTCTCTCTCTCTCTGCATCGGCAGTTCTCGCACCTCTTCTAACTTTGCAAGCCACTAAAGAGACAGCCAGACACGCCACAACAAGGAGGGTCCAACAACCTATCCATCCGTTGACCAATAGCGACTACCCGTTCAAGCTTCAGTGTCGGGGTGGTCTACCGTGGTTTATGAATCGTCGTCTTAGTGGTTTGGATCCTCCCTCATACACATTCTCTCTCCCTCTCTCTCCCTCTCTTTCCCTCTCTTTCTCCCTCTCCCTCTATCTCTCTCTCTCTCTTTCTCCCTCTCTTCCTCCTGCCCACACTCACCGTCACTTACATCTCACACTCAAACGCACTGGCAGATCAAGATTCTCTGATCGTCTTGCATTTCAAAAATTCAACTTCTTATCTCAAATTGATTTTAAAATCCAATTCACAACATTCATAATGTGACTCCCGCTCATAAAGGCACCATCTTCCAGTACCTTTCCACTTCTCCTCTCTATCTCTCCTCTCTCTCTCTCTCTCTCCTTGTCTCCTTCTCTCTCTCCGTCTCTCTCTCTCTCCCTGTCTCCTTCTCTCTCTCCGTCTCTCTCTCTCCCCCTGTCTATTTCCCTTCCATAGTCTCCATGAGAAGTGCATCTTCTTCTCCTCTTTCAGAACGAAAAGTGAAAAGAAGCTCTCTCCCACTTCGGAAGCTCTGCTTTCTTCCAGACACCAAGTGGCCTTCTATAATAAACAGTCCTTAGATGATGAAAAAGAGGAGATCAAAGGGATTGGACAGTGAGAGAGTGTCCGGGAGAGAGACGAAAGGAAAGATAACGATACGGAGAGAGAGAGAGAGAAAAATGGAGAGCGGTACTGAAGTGATAGGTAGATTAAATTTGGCAAAGAGAGACAGAGAGAGAGAGAGAGAGTATCAGAAGAAGAAACAGAAGAAAAAATAAAGTGTTTGTAAGCACAGGAGAATCACGAAGATAGATCCAACTCTGATGAAGCACTGTTCAACAATCATCTTCGTAATATGCGCATGAGGCGTTAAATATAGGAAAAGATGTCATGGAACAAAAAAAAATTCAAAATATTTAACAGATTACGATTCCTCAAGCTCCTTCCTTCGAAATCACAACTCGACAACCGGCCTTGGAGGCCGATGTTCGCGCGATGTTAGTGTAAAGTCAGAATTGGATAAGAGTGGATTAAGAGAGACTTCTGCCATGAACAAGTCAACGAATTTGAGCACAATGGAGGCGAATTGAGAGAGTTGGCAACGCGCCAAGTTGATTTGTCTTCTTTCGAAACTTCAGAGAGGGAACTCCACATAGAACATGGCGAGGAACAAGGAGAAGCAGCTACTGGTCAACGAAGGAAAGACAGTACCAGATTAAGATCCCTGCGGCTGTGAAGAACAAGGCAAACGCGTTGACCAGCAGGTCATGCCGGGAAAGAGAGAGATAGTGAGGAAGAGGAGGACAGAGAAGGGCAGGGAGAGACAAGGAGAAAGAGGGAAAGAGAGAGAGAGAGAGAGATTGCTACTATTGTTTCGACCGGGTGGATTAGGCAAACTCTCTCAAACATCTCGTCCTCAAGAAGTCGAGTCTGCTATTGTTTTGTCCCAGACTGAAAAGGGAAGAGAAAAAAAAACATGGAGAGAAACTCAATCGAGACTACGGTCGAATGTCACGTTTTTAGCCTCAGGCACCTCCACGAATCAAACGATCAAAACTGCTCTCAAGGAAACAAAGGAAATTGTTCAAGGATCCGTATTTAGACAATAGTTCTCCATTCACATTGAAATTATACAGAACATTAACGCAATGGCAAAAACTGCATTCCAGATGCATTAATGAGAATTTAGCGGAACACCTCGGTGCAAATAGGAAAGCGACTGGAAGTGGCCCCCGGAAGGGGGAGCATGCATGTGTTTCTTGCGGGGAAAGGCAAGGAAGCAGCTAGTGAGAAGTGGATGGTGATAGAAGAAGGGCGGAAGAGCAGATTTGGGAAGATCGGATCGGCGAGAGAGCGAGAGATTGAGAAAGAGAGAAAGAGAGAGAGAGAGAGAGAGAGGGAGAGAGGAAAAGCTAACGACGGATCTCGCCTTCTTTCCTTTTGCAAGCCAAGCCAAGGACAACCGGTGTAGCCATCTATCGGAAGGAGGGGAGAAGAAGAAGGTGAAGAGGGGTCAATCTGGAAACACCACCTCGCTCTGCATTGACTTTCTTCCTCTCACTCTTCCCTCTCTCTCTCTCTCGCTTTCTCTGTCTCTCTCGACACTGCCGCAATGCATACAGAAGGCTTGAGAACCAGCGAATTCGGGCATAAGAGAGAGAGAGAGAGAGAGAGAGAGAGAGAGAGAGAAGGAGGAATTCTGCTGACACCGACTGGACACAACGAACATGGCGAGAGAGAGAGAGAGAGAGTGAGACAGTTATGTGCAAGGAGTGGAGAGTACGAGGAGTGTGGAGAGTAAGGAGAGAGCAGAGAGAAAGAAAGAAAGAGAGAGAATAAGAAGGCGAGAGAGACAGGTAAGCGTGTCTCGAGATTTCAAGGGTCGAGAGAAGAAGAAGGAGAGTGCCCCTGGAGGGGGACACCTCCTGTGTATTGTGTATGTATATACATATGCCTTTGATGTCTCCCACTCACTCGCTTGTCACTCTCTCTCAGCTTTCATCAGCACAACTTGCAAAAGTCGTCTCACCGTCAAACTCTTCCTCTCTTTCTCTCTTATTATCTTTCTATATCTCACCCTCCACATTGTTAGCACTCTGTGCTGGAAAGGTAAAATAAAATGCAATAATGTACATACATGTAAGTAATAGAGAAGTTTTTTTTAGTAATAAATAAAGATTTCGAAGACTTAACATAAATGTGCAAATAGCCTTCAATTACATAGGTTAGTACGTTACTGGCTAGAATGAGGGAAACACACCGAGGAAGGCGTGCCCATGTATTCGGCTAGCATTTCGATGCCTGAGGAAAGAGAGAGAGAGAAAGAGAGAGAGAGAGAGAAAGAGGATGAATGGATAGCCTACGGTATCCAGCGGGCTAGTGGGAGGAAGAGTGGGAGGCTGAGGGTGGAGCATCTATCTATCTCTCTCTCTCGCTCTCAGTCTCTCTCCATCTTTCTCTCTCTCTTTCTCACTCTCTCTCTCTCTTTCGCTCTCTTCTCTCCCTTGCTGAATCTGGAAGCTAACGTAGCCCCCTATTGAGTGCAAGCATGAAGAGGGGAAGACACTCGATGTGCCAGTTAGCATTTCTAGCCGAGTAACTAGCGTACTCATAATTACTCTTATGAACACGACGAGGGAGAGGCGATCATTACAGCGAGGTGTGACAAATTGAGCGTATTGCATGCATGCACTCCTAGAGCGGACTGCCGCCTCAAGTACATGGGAACCATGGAATAGCGGGAGAGAGAAAGAGGGGGAGGGGAGTGAGAGAATGAGAAAGAGAGAGAGAGAGAGATATTGACAAGAGAGAACAAGAGAACGACAAGGAGCTAGAGAAAGATCTGACAGGTTACATTGCAAAACTCCTGCCAAAGCAAACTCAAGCATGGATTCAATTGGCCAGTTATACCGAAGACATTCTCATTTTCTCACTCTTTCATTGTGGAAATTACACGGCTTCTCTTTCTGCTCCGTTCAATGAATCATAATTGAACAAAATGTCAAACCAAGTTATTCCAATGAGAAGCAAGCACGAAAAGGGGGGGGGCGAGAAGATTGCTAGAGTATACAACATTTTCTTTTGAACGTTGGTCATAGAGAGTCGAAAAGGTGTCGACCATAACAGAGCACTGAAGATGAAGCTTGCTTGTACTGATTCGCTGGCTCGAACGAAGAGTTTCTGTCGAATACGAATGTGACTCCAGGAAATGGCCATCGAATGACCTTTCCTTCGAAAAATAAGAAACGGAGAGAGAGAGAGAAAGAGAGAAAGAGAGAGAGAGAGAGAGAGAGAGAGAGAGAGAGAAAGAAAGATAGATAAAAAGAGAGAAACGGTCGAAGGGCTAAGGAATTTCTGATTGAATGGGAAGGGCAGCGAAGAAAGAGAATGAGAGAAGGAGAAGGAAAGAAGAGACGGCCACCGGCCACAGAGTAAGTACACTCTCTCTCTCTCTCGTTCTCTCTCTCTCTCTCGTTCTCTCTCTCTCTCTCTACCTCTCTCTCTCCTCTCCCTCTCTAACTCCCGATCTCTCTCGATCTCTATCTCTCTTGGTCTCGATCTCACTGCCTCTCTCTCAATCTCTACCTACAGTACCGCTCAACGGCGAGGGGTCAATGCTATGTCGGCTATGGCGGCTATAGCCAAATGGGCCAAGTGGAATATCTCGCTGCAGAAAGAGTTTTCAGGCAATTCACATATCAATATGGGATCCTGGAATTTTTCTTTACCAATGCCATTTAAAAAATCTAGAAAATCGTTGAAATTTTTTTGAAACTTGTTTTTGCATGACATACAGTGACAAATTTGGGTGCGTTGCCATATAGTTTGTGTGTTGTGTGTTTTAAGTTCTTTGAAAGTTGCCAATTTCAAGTAGAAACACGAACGTCGGCACTGGTTTTTTCCTTTGATGCTGCTTTCGTTTTTTTTTGTCGTTCTAAAGCTATTTAAACACTATATTTTCTGAAAAAAAAAATTCTCATTGCATGGGGCTCGAACCTGCGATACTCAAAACTATATGCGAGCAAGTAACCTACTGCGCCACGAAGGCTAATAGCTTGTGCTCAAGCCGGACGTAGATAATCGGCTCATGCCGTAAATTTACAATGGCAAAACAGTGATTCGCTTTGAGCGAACATCGCTGGACGCTCCCTAAATCCCTGAAATATTTTCACTGTTTTTATTTTTATTTTTCTCTACGCACAACGGCTGGGGATCGAACCCGCGACACTCAAAACTATAACCTGACGCGCTACTTACTGCGCCACTTCGAAGATGCTTGGCTACTCAAGCTGGTCGTTAACAATGGCCTAATGTGGATGGTAGTTGAATCAGATAAGTAGGACCGGCGATGTCCACTCAAGGCGATGGCGAGGCAAAGAGAAGACAAATCAAGACGTGAGGGGGAAAAGAGAGTGATAAA
This sequence comes from Allodiplogaster sudhausi, assembly GCA_945643635.1. Lineage (NCBI taxonomy): Eukaryota > Metazoa > Nematoda > Chromadorea > Rhabditida > Diplogasteridae > Allodiplogaster > Allodiplogaster sudhausi. The sequence continues at coordinate 3,649,792 of CALZFC010000033.1, read as the reverse complement.
GAGAGAGAAAGAGAGAGAGAGAGAGAAAGAGAGAGAGAGAGAAAGAGAGAGAGAGAGAAAGAGAGAGAAAGATAGAGAGAGAAAAAGAGAAAGAGAGAAAAAAGAGAGAGAGAGAGAGAGAGAGAATGAGGGCAAAAGGAGAGAGAGAAAGAGAGAGATTGAGCGAGAGAGAGAGAGAGAGAGAGATCGAGAGAGAGATTTAGAGAGTGAGGAAAAGATAGAGAGAGAGGGAGAATGATGATGAGAGGAGAGAAAGAAAGAGTAAGTGAGAGAGTTTGACTTGAGCCTTCAACGACTTCATAGTCTGGCTTGAGTCTCATATAGAATGGACCTGGCGCAGTAAGTAGCGCGTCCGGTTACAGTTTTGAGTGTCGCGGGTTCGATCCCCAGCCGGTGCAGATGTAGTGCATAGAGAAAAAAAAAACGGTGAAAATATTTCAGGGTTTTAGGGAGCGTCCAGCGATGTTCGCTCAAAGCGAATCAGAGTTTTGCCATTGTAAATTTACGGCATGAGCCGATTATCTACGTCCGGCTTGAACGTAATCTCATAACCTTCGTGGCGCAGTAGGTTACATGATCGCGTATTGTTTTGAGTATCGCAGGTTCGAACCCCATGCAATGCAAATTTTTTTGTTGAAAATATAGTGTTTAAATAGCTTTAGAACGACAAAAAAAAACGAAAGCAGCATCAAAGGAAAAAAAACCAGAGCCGACGTTCGTCTTTCCACTTGAAATTGGCAACTTTCGAAGAACTTAAAACACACAACACACAAACTATATGGCAACGCACCCAATTTGTCACTGTATGTCATGCAAAGACAAGTTTCACAAAATTTCAACGATTTTCTAGATTTTTTAAATGGCATTGGTAAAGAAAAATTCCAGGATCCCATATTGATATGTGAATTGCCTGAAAACTCTTTCTGCAGCGAGATATTCCACATGGCCCATTTGGCTATAGCCGCCATAGCCGACATAGCATTGACCCCTCGTCGTTGAGCGGTACTGTACATCTCTCTCTCTCTCTCTCTCTCTCTCTCTCTCTCTCTTTCTCCCATACTCTACGTCAAGAAGTCAGAGAGATATGCAGAGCCAGAAACATCAAGAGAAGAGAAGTGAAAGATCGCCCAGAGATGCTAAGCAATACCAGACAGTATGTGTAGACTGTTATGATGAAGTTCTTAGGGCATAGAGAACGAGAGAACGAAAAAGAGCAGGAAGAGAGAGAATGAGAGAATGAGAGAGAGAATAAGAATTCAACAAGGAAGGGCATCCACTGGCTGCTCTCTCTCTCTCTCTCTCTCTCTCTCTGTATACTTTCTCTTTCTCTTACATTCTTCCACTCTTACAATTTACTGCTTTCTCTTCCCATATGATCTCAGCCTTCGTTCTCGCGCACTCCCACCACTTTTTCTGCCTCTTATATCTCATTCAATATTGCCCTCTTGATTTCCTCTCTCTCTCTCTTTCTCTCTCTCTCTCTCTTCTTCCCACACTCTCTCTCTCTCCCTCTCACTCTATCTTCTTTCTCTCTCTCTCACAGTAGTTCACCTCTGTCACTGTCCCTCCTTGACCCTTCACTTGGCTAAGGTCGTTTATAATTGTTGATGCTTGTTGTTGTGGCCGCTCTTGCAGCCAAAGATGAGGAAAAAAGGTGTGCTAGGACGATCGAATTCTAAATTTGGCTCATGGTCAAGTTAAAAATATTATAATTATAAATACTGTAACAATAAAACTGAAGAGGTCGATATCAAAGATCGGATACCGAATTCCTAGCGTTTCAAGGTTAATTGGTTTGGGTCAAGTGATCGGGTTAAAAAATATACAATAAGATAACTGGCGAAGAGGCCAAGGAAGAAGAAGACTGTGATTAACGGTGTGAGCCCAGTCTTTGAGATATGGATAGTGAGAGAGGAACAGGAAGGTCGGATATCATAGCGTTAGCCACCAAGGAGTCGAAGGCATTGGGAGGAGGACATTAGACGATGGAATGAGGAAGAAACTGTCTCATTCAGGCGGAGAGAGAGAGAGAGAGAGAGAGTGAGAGAGAGTGAGAAGAGAAAGAAGATAAAGAGAGAGAGAGAGAGAATGAAAGCGATAAAGAAGATAAAGAGAGAGAGAGAGAGAGAGAAGAGTGAAAGCGAGAGAAGATAAAGAGAGTGAGGGAACAGAAAAAGCGAATGAAAGCGACAGTTGCTCTTCCCCTGCTACAGAATTGACATCCGATGATGATACAGACCGGAATATACAGAAGGTGCAAAAAAGGGATGCAGCTTCTTCTGACTGTAGGACAATAGAATGGAGGAAAGAGAGAGAACAGTGAAAGTTTATGAGACAGAGAGAGAGAGAAAGAGAGACACAGACAGAGACAGAGAAAGGGAAAGCTAAAGAGATAGAGAGAGAGAGGGAGGGAATGTGAGGGAGACCGGAAAGTGCCGAGAAGAGGGCAGCCGCTGGCTTCTCTGCAGTGAGAAGAAGCGCGGCTGTGCCGGAAGGCATGAAAGTATGCGAAATAAAAGAGACTCTCTCTTTATGTCCTTTCTTTCTTAATCTTACTCTTTCTCTCTCTCTTCATCTTTCGCTATTTCCTTCCTTTATGTCTCTCGTCATAGTATCTCGGTTTTTCTTTATTGAAATCTCTATAATCAACTCTCTCCTCGCCCTCTGAAAGCATGGAACAAAGAGAGAGAGAGAGAGAGAGAGAGAGAGAGAGAGAGAAAGAGAGAAAGAGAGAAAGAGGGAGGGAGGGGGGAAAAAGCTAAAAAGGTAGAAAGAGTTGTAAGGCGAGCAATGAAATGCTTTGAGCATGAAGCAGACTGGCTGACATGAGAGAATCCATGTAATATACTACGGTATGTTGGATGGGAATCTAGGCGCAAACACATGTACATACATAAAACATCTGAAATGACAACAGATTTTGTAAGTCCTTGAACCGATTATCGCTGATTAGCATTTAATTCGCCAGCTTATAATCACTAAAGGACCATTAAAAAAAAGATGTAAGAAATATGCAACTAAAGAATGGAACACAGAAGAGAAGATAAAACAAAGCGGTGCTGATGCAGTGATACTCTTTAGTGGCCGCTGCAGCAGGAAAGTGCCTGGGAAAATTCAAGAGCACAAGGGAGAGGAGGAAAGACAGAAATGAATTGGAGAAGGGGTTGAAAATGTCATTCCTTTCAATAGGGCCGTCGATATTTCTGTGGAATTTATATATTCTCTCCAATTCGCACTACAACAGACATGAAGCTCTCACGTCTTCTCAAACTTGTGCATAACTTTCTTTGTCCTTGTGGGGTTAGGCAATTGGAAAGTAAGATTGATGAGAACGAGAGAGAGCGAAAGAGAGAGAGAGCGAGAGAGAGAAAGAGAGAGAGAGATAGAGAGAGAGCTAGGGGAAATGAAGAGATTGAGACTTGAAAATGATGGTGATTGGATGAATAGTGAATGGAATCGGGCAGCATGAATGCGTGAAACAATCTGGAGGGCAGATCATTTTGTATGCGTCGAAGCATACTTTTGTATGCCAGGATAAGGAAGAAAGAGAGGGGACACGAGAGAAGAGTGAGAGAAAGATTAGAGGGAGAGAAGAGAGAGAAGAGAGAGAGAGAAGTGAGAGAAGAGAGAGAGAGAGAAGTGGGAGGAGAGAGAGACAGAGAGAGAGCAGGGAGAAGAGAGAGAAGACAATGAAGATGATGTCCTCATGAAGCCCGCCTGCAAATGCACGCCTCGCTGCATGGCCACCGGAATAAGCAGCCATGCGCGGATTACTACTGATAGAGAGAGATAGCCACAGGGAAGAATCTCTTAGATGGAGAAGAGGCAGGGGGTCAGCGGTCGCTGAAGGTGAGATCAGTTGAGCAAGTGGGAAAGAAGAGGTAGAGAGACAGACAGAGAAAGAAGAAAGAAAGAGAGAAGTAGAGAGAAACAGAGGAACAGATAGCGAGAAAAGCGGAGAGATAATAACATACCAGCAAAAGCACGAATACATTTCACTCTCCGTGAGAGTCATCATGGAAGGCAACCGCATACGGACAGAGTGTCTTAAGGCAATGACAGTTCCAAGTGGAGCCAGAGATGAGACAAATGTTTAGAAGGTCTTCTGAGAGTGCTACTTTCGGCGTGGCATTCCAACGTACTACTATGTATGCGGCGTGAGAAAGTGCGGGGACAAATGCTCTCTCTCTCTCTCTCTTTTCATTCTCTCTCTCTCTCTCTCTCTCTCTCTCTCTCTCTTATACTTCACTAAGCCTATTGAATGATTATGAGCGAGGGACAAGGAGGAACGCGCGAAATAACGCATCCTGAGGCGAGGGCACGTGGGAGAGGTATAGAAGGAGATAAAGAGAGAGAAGGGGCGTGGAGGCGAGAGACTTGGTACTTTGAAGAGTAAAAGCATATGAAGAAGGATAGAGACTAAATTCACTATTCCCTCTTTCTCATTCTCTATCTTTAAGAGAGAGAGAGAGAGGGGTGAGAGAGAAAGAGAGAGAACAGAGAGAAAAAGATTGTGCTGCTTGCGGCTAGAAGAAGAATTATTAAACATCCTGATGGGAAGTAAGAGATAAAAGACGTGTGTGATGGGTCTGAGGAGAGAACTTTTCTCTCTTTCTCTTACTCTCTCTCTCTCTGTCTACATCTTTTCTTTCTCTGAATCCTTCCTCTCCCTTTCTCTCTCTTTACTGAAAATAAAAGCAAAAGGAAACGGTGTGGCCAGATAGCGATGCCTCAGGCGGTCTGTCTGAAATGCGGAAACATTTGAAAGGAGATGAAGTTTGAGAGATGATGCTCATTACAGCAGTAGAGTTATAGAGGAAGGAGGGGAGAGTGTGTGAGAGAGTAAGAGAGTAAGAGAGAGAAAGAGTGCATAGAGAGAGAGAGAGAGTGAGAGAGAGGGAGAGAGAGAGAGAGAGCAAGATATGAACCATCCCACCACATATGCTCGCAGACATCATCTTCTTTTTCTGTGCTAGGAAGGCAGTTTGGAGTGAGCAGAGATATCGTTGGATGCTCGACAAGAAGGACTTAAATCGCCTGAAGGACGAGAAGAGTCTTTATGATCATTGCCCATGAGGAAGGAGGAATAAAACGACAGAAGACATCTTTCGTCTGCATTAATGGAGAGAGATCAAACGGGCTGCTGTAATACTTATGGCTGGCATTTTTATCATGGATCTGTATATTTATTTTTTCTTCGCATTATACATAAATACAAATATGCTCTTCTTTCTTTCTCAAAGAATGACCTTCCGTTGACCGCAACAATGATTTGACTGAAATGCCCCAGAACATATAATTCTGTCTGTTCTAATTTATCTCTATCACTCTCTCTCTCTCTCTCCATCCCATTATATCTTTTTCTCCCACTCCCTCTCTCTCTCTTTCTCTAAACGTTACCTTACTCGCCCGACCTGTTCCATGTGCCATTCAAGCACGCCTAGATACTATGCCTGAACTGCTTCTTTAGAAGCCCCTCTAATCCTCCTTCCTCGATCTTGCCGAGTGCAAAGGGATAAAAAGGCGACGAGGAACGAACGGCAAACATCTGGATGGACTCTGAATTCCTTATCCATGCCTCCCGCTCTCTTTCTCTCTCTCTCTCTCTCTCTCTCTCTCTCTCTCGCTCTCTCTCTCTCTCGCTCTCTTTCACTCTCTCGCTCTCTCTCTCTCTCTCCAAGATCTCCAGTTAATCACCTGACGATTACTGATCTTCTTTGGGAGCAAAGACCATGACGGGAGTGAAAGTCACGAGCATTCAATTATAAGATACTCTTGTTTTCATCTATGAGATGCCCACAGCCAGTTTTAAATGCGAGCTGCAAGAAATGCAAATTTAAAAAATATGTGATGCAGTTTTCGACGCCGCCCATGCACCTTTTATTAGAACTTCGGCTACACGCTCTCATTTAGTCTCTCATTACCTCTCTCTCTCTCTCTCTCTCTCTCTCTCTTTCTCTTTCTCTCTCTCACTCACTCTCTCTTTCCCTTTCTCTCTCTCTTTCTCTCATTCACTCTCACTCTCTTTTCCGGGCCGAAAAAGTCGGATTTGAACGAGCCGAGGGAAACACAACGAAGTGGGAGGTGAAATGGGTGCATCCGCATCCGATTTCTGCAGATTGTATTCACTTTTGAAGCAAGACGTTTATTATTGTACAGGAATTTATGAGAATGACGAAAACAAAGATTAGATGATATTAGAAGAAAGCGAGAGATGGAATGAGGATGAGAGAGGGATGGATAGAGAAATAGAAATGGTAACTGACAGAGGGAGAGAGAAAGAGATAGAGAGAGCGAGAGAAAGAGCCAGAGGGAGAGAAAGGGAGAGAATGAGAGGGAAAGAGAGAATGAGAGAGAGAGAAATAGAGAGAGAAAGAGGGAGAGAGAATGAGAGAGAGAGAATGAGAGAGAGAGAAATAGAGAGAGAATGAGAGAGAGAAACAGAGAGAGAGAGAGAGAGAGAGAGAGAGAGAGAGAGAGAAAGAGAAAGAGACAGGGAGCGAGAGAGTGAAAGAGAGAGAGAGAGAGTGAAAGAGAGAGAGAGAGCGAGAGAGTGAAAGAGAGAGAGAGAGAGAGAGTGAAAGAGAAAGAGAGAGAAAGAGAGAGAATAGTGAATAGAGAGAAAGAGAAAAAGAGAGAGACAGAGAGACAGAGAGGGAGTTAGAGGGAGAGAGAGAGAGGGAGAGAGAGAGAGAAGGAACAGAGAAAAGAGGAAGAGTGTGGATAAGCCCTGAATGAGACTGCATGACGCAAGTTCAGAAACTCTATAAAATAGATGCTCTGGCACTAACTTCAGCGAACCAGAACAAAGAAGGCAATTTGGTCTGAAAAAGTAGCAAGAGTGAACTCAAGGAGTGTTGCGTGGTGGGCTGCAAGATCTCGAACTGCTGATTAACCGTATTTCAAAAGCGCAGCAAATACAAGAGCAAAGAGCGATTAAGATGGTAATCCTGCTAAATATATTTTTTTATACTTCGTGTTGCGTACTAGATATATTTTAAGCCATTATTTTCATTGATTTAATGTCTCTCTCTCTCTCTCTCTCTCTGGCTTTATCTCCCTTTTTCTCTCTCTCTGGCTATCATTCTCTCTCTCTCTCTCTCTCTCTCCCTCTCTCTCTCTCTCTCTCTCTGTGTCTCTCTCTCTTTCTGTCTCTCCCTCTTTCTTTCTGTCTCTCATTCCTCTTCCTAAAACTGCTTGTTGTCATTCTCGAATTTATCGCTGCCATTGGCCAAGGGCCAATGAAGAGAGAAGGATGAAGTGAGATATGAAAATGAGAGATGCCAGTGAGCGAGAGCGAATCAGATCAGAAGGGGCTCAATGTAGTCATCATCTCAACTGCTTTCGATATGTCAGGCCGAGACTGAGCGGAGGCAGTCAGAGGAAAGGAACGGAGATTGTCAATGAGGAGTAAGGGAGAGATTTCAAGCATAAGAAAACAGAGAGGAAGCTAAAGAGAGAGAGAGAGAGAGAGAAAGAGAGAGAGAGCGAGAGAGAGAGAGAGAGAACGAGGGGAAATTTGAATGTGCTTCTTTCGCATCTCGAAGCCGTACACCTTTCGCATTGTTTCCGGTGGACATGAAAAGACATCATGCTTACCATTCGAGTTGGCCCGTTAAATTGGAAAAAAAATTCCAAGGAAAGAGAGGAGGGAGAGAGAGAGAGAAGAGAGAAAGAAGAGAGAGTGACAAGAGAGAGAGAGAAGAATGCACAATTTGGATAATGCGAATTTTGCTCGTAGTCTAAACGCTGGCCGAAGAGATGGCATTCATCTCAGGCCGCAGTCTTCGAGGAGATCAAATTGGAACAGAAAGGGTACTGTACTTTGTAGACAATAACGCGAGTATATTAATCAATCAAAGTCAATGCAATATCAAAATACATTATCAATAGATGACATTTATATAGGTATTCGTGAAAAGGTCGAGAGAGAAGGGCTGCTTGTTCTCGACTGTTTGGACGGCTTCCAAGGAAGGACAAGGAGTTCCGCACAGAAGAAGAAACGTATGGTGCTGATACTTCTCTCTAAAACAGCATTTACACTCTGGCAGACCCGGAAAAATGCATCATTTGTAGGCGTCTTATAAAGAGAGGTGATGGAGGAAAGTTTGAGAGTGAGAGAGAGAGAGAGAGAAAGAGAGAGAGAGAGAAGGGCAGAAAGAAAGAAAAAAGAATTACAGAGGAGGAAAGGAAATTAAAGAGGCAAGAGAGAAAGAGAGAGATAAAGAGAGTACAATGAAACAGACCAGGAGTCATCTTTTTGCCTTCATTACAACGAATCTAATTCCCATTAATGGCATCAACATTCTCTGGCTCTCTCACAAAGTTGATGTGCTTAAACTCTATTGCATGCAAGAAGAACTGTATAAAAGATAGGCGGCAAGAAGTTCGTCGACAAATACTGCCAAATTGTAGTTGAGAAGGGCCAAAAATAAGTATAATTCTGTCCTTTTTCAGCTTCCTGGACAACCTTCTATTCAATACTTCCACCAAACACGAGCAGAAAGCTGCACAATCCAATGAAATAAAAGACTTTGAAGCCAATATTTTGCGCTTGTCTGGAGGACTCTCGAGGAGGTGAAACCCCCGTTGCTGTGCCACCACTAGACTCAGATGTAGAGCTCCATAAGGTTCGAGTATACGGTACCCCATGGATGCCCTTCTCCCTCTTCCATAATTACATCTTGTCGCTCTGTTGAGCAGAGCAAATCTGAGCCATTCTGCCCTTGTGAGAATGTAATTCACAGGCTTTGATGTGCAAGCGCAGGATTACTATTGCCCAGTCTTCTCTGCTCACTTCGTTTGTTGAATTCTTCATTGTTAGTCAACAAGAATAGGCGAATTTTGCCGTCTCAACAATTTAATCATTTGCGTATCAGCAGCAGTAAAAAAATTCCAAAACGTTACATGACACAAGTTTTTAACAGAAATAACAAAAGCAACTATTCTGTCTTTATCAAAAAGCTACAGGAAAACAAAAACAACTCGAACTGTATAAAGTGAACAGAGACAGCTTACTTCCTAAGAAGTTGGGGCCGGAACCAGCTGGGCCTCTCTCGTTCCAATTCCACTACTCTCATCCCATTCTTCACTCCTTCCTCTTCGTCATTTTTGAATCGAACCTGTGGATAGATTTCGTTTTCATGTACTCTTCGCTTTCATGTACTTAGTCTACTAGCAACAAATTAATTTTTCTCCTCTAAAATCGAAATTAAAAGACAGAAAAGCAGTGGGTCTTTTTTTTGCTTTCAAGTGCCCCCCTTTTCATAAAACACTCGTAAAATAACAAGAAAAAACATAGCCATTTCAACGTTTGCTTTAAATAAGAATAAGAAACGATAAGTTCTCTCACCTTGACTTCCTTGTCCGGCATTTCTCCCTTGTACGGATTGTATTCCATCATCTTCATTTTGATCGCATTCGTCAGTTCACGAACCTTGAAACTGATTCTGTTTTGCAAATCATTGTACAGTCAAATAAAAATGTCTCAATCAATTGAACAGCAATAAATTGGAGGTTTGCATTCCAGATTCGCGGACTAATTTTTTATATTTCGAGATTCCTTACGATGGCGGTCAAATGGCATTGGAAAGCATGGGAAATCGCTTAAGAGCAAGACATATATATGACAGTGGCATAACAATCCCAAATAACTTAACACCTCGCTGGCCTTATCCTTAATTCTTAGCCCCCGCCCCCCTCTCCAACCTTTTCGTAGCACACTCCGCAGATGACTCCTGCCTCGTGGACACTGCCACACTTGTCACAGGCGGCCACCTCTCCGAATGGAGTGTACACGCGAGTGTACGCAAACTTACGCGTCTGTTTCTTGGCTGAAGAGGAAGAAGAATGAGGAATGATTTGCATATAAAAGAAACCAGAAGATATGGCATGCTTAGCGTACGATTTCCTTTTTTATAAATACAGATCCTGTCCCATTTTCTCGAAATTTCGACTCGAACTATTGTAGAAAGCGATACATCCCACCCATAAAAACACACCAATAAAAACAGTTAAGAGCAAGGGAATCAGCCAATTTGGTAAAAGTTTTTCGCTTTTCTCCACTTCTAACATGTCTCGCCGAGTTGTGACCAGACACAATGAAAAGGAAGAATAAAGTGAAGATATAATCTAACGTTTGCTTGTCCGGTACTTGGGTACTCCCCAGAGCGTGCGCATGTCGGAGACCAGCTGCTCGAGCGAGTAGCCCTGTAAAGGTTTCTGTTCAGGATCCCGGCTTTTGCTTGATCGGATTACGGTAGACACGGCATTAGGGAAGATATCGAAACCTGGGATGACGCGGCACCAACAGGGGACGAGCCTGAGGGGTCAATAGCGAGGGCAGGGGCGATTGGAGGGAAACCGCCTCCGCCAAGGCGGAGAATCGCCTCATCCACAACCGCATTCAGGCGCGTCAACGCACTGCGCAGCATTCTGAACTACTTACAGTATTTTCCCCTTCTAAATAACGATTGGTGTAAATTCTCCACTTACTCTTCACGAATAACAATTAAATTCCGCATTTTCGGCCATAAATAGGGAATTCCCTTAGCAGTAGCCACTTAACACGTGTATCTGCACCTACTACATTGAAAAGAAGCAGTGCCTTATTAAAGTATCGGCGACATTTCCTCTTCATCAACAAAGATATCCGCAACGACTCTGGCATTGAACCTTCACATGCATTATCTCCAAGAATTAATCAGATAAATTAGCATTTATTTACTGACAAAAATATAATCACACGCTTTCTTCACTTCTCCAGTAAAAATATCAATCCAGCCATTCCGGGGGATGCACATGAATAACATGGCATCAGAGAAACTATGCGCGAGAGTTGAATGAAAATTGCGCAGGAGAAATAATAAAAGACATTAAATTCAAAATCAGTATAATTAGCGCCAAAATATATAGAAAGGCTTCTTGAGTGGAGATCCGTTCAGAAATCATCATCGTCCTCCTCGGCCATGCCCTTCGCATACTCCAGCTCCTGCAAGCAAAATCCAGGTCAGCGGCCATCGACCGTTTAAAGTTAATTTTATTATAAATTCGGAAGTAACATGAAAACTATTAATAAGCGCAAAACAAGCACAAATAGGTTAAATCATACATTTTAGTGCAGCTTTTTCTGAGAAGAAAATAAACCTGTTGCTCCCGCTCGCGTTGCTGCTCAATGCTCTCGACTTCGACATTTGTCTTGGGCGGGTAGCGGAGGGCCTTGACGGCCTGGTTGTGCAGCTCCAGGCAGTACCTTGAGCAGCACTTCAGTTAATTCGGATTGCAAAACTTTTTCCAGCTCTTATCTAGCATTTTACTTTCATTGCTGACTACATTAGCGCACCATTCATGTGTAGAATCGCTTACAAACAACTTTCCCATCCCTCGTCAGAAAACTTCGCAAGACTAATCACCATCAAGATTGCATGTAATTCTTCACCTAGCGTACACAAACAACTTTCCCCCATCACTCATCTTCAGGACTTATTCAGCGGCATCCACTTAAGATCATTAAATACTATTATTTACTAAGCTTTTCTTAATTCCGTGTTTTGGAATAGTGTCAATTTACTATCACACTAAAAATATAAAAAAAACTAACGTAATACGATTGTCAAAGTGCGACTGTGGCTCGCTGGTCCTGTACACGTCAGCAGTCTCCGCCGACTGCATGAAGCGAGTTCCAGCCTGGAAAGTTATTTTATTTATTTATGCCCTTTCACTGCTTACAAAGGTACATCTATTAAATATATTCATGCAGTAGTATAATATATTCATCTAACCAATGGTATTTCCAATAAAAAGCTTTAAAATAAAAGCTGCTGTTCCTCAGAAAACAAGCTTTAATATTTCCTCCAAACAGCATGCTGAATTTCCACTCTCCATCAAAAGAAAAAGGGTGAAAGGGAATAAATGAAGGAGAATCGCACCTCCTTGGTGCCCGACTCTCCGCAGGTGAGAGAAGCTTCGATGGACCCGTCAGAAATGGCCTTGGCCACCTGGAAAGAAACCATGCTTTCTTCAGCACTATTATACATTAGTCGAGTAATTGAAAAAAAAAATCAGAATAAACAACAGACCATGTATTCGGTCTCAACATCCGAGGCGATGCCGAGCTTCTTGCCAATGTTCTGAACAATGACGTTGTAAGCATCGATGTTATCTTTCCTCCAACTCTCTCTCTCTCTCTCCATTTCTTTTTCGTTCTCATATATCTTTTTCTCATCCCTTTCCCTCCCTTACTGCAATGGAGATTCGCGAGTAGGAGAGACTGATCTGGCGAACTGCAGTCTTGATGACATTCTGTCTAAGGCGAACAATGAGAGTCAGTGTCTCGTCGCGTTCAAACTGAAAATGTGCAAATGAGACCTTGAAATTTGAATTCAAAATTAAATTTCAGATTTCCATGTTCTAAACTGCTGACCTCCTTTCCATACTTGAGGACCACGTCGTTGAACATGACCAGATCTCCGAGGCGAACAGCTAAATATTTATTTCTAAAACTTACTTTTAAATATATATTATACTTGTAGAAGAATGTCTAGAAATAAAGCAAACCATGAGTGAGCTGAAGATAGGGAACCAGGCACTTGCGGAAGTAGGGAATGCGGAAGATGCGACGTTCGGGAATCTCGCCCTGAGAGGAAGGAAAGAAGATACAGTATGCCTCGGGTCAGAGAAGGCGAATAAGAACGAGCTAGAAACCTGAAGCAGTCCAATGACAACGATCCATTTCTGTGCGTTCTGCTTGAATCCAATCGCGGCCTCCTGCGGCGCTTTTCGCATCGCCTGAAATCGCGTTTATATCATCCAGGAAACTATAACGACCAGCACAAGAATCTTAATGCAAAACTAAAGCCTTTCATTGTAAATACATTTAATCATATTGCAAAAAACCAATGTGCGTGCCAATTTTTCACTAATATTCTCTCCATCGCCGTGGTTCGAAGAGCAAACGAAGAGTGAGACGAGCCTAATTATGATTGTGAACCTGCTGGAAGAATGCCATGGCTGCCGTGTAGTTCAGCTGCATTGCCTCGATCCTTCCTCGGTAGTACACGTACCGGGCCATGTCATTGTTGCCCGCGTTCGCAGGGAATTGGACCTGGAGAAGGGACTTTCTGACACACTATAAATGAATGATACACTAAAAAGGGCTACTGTAGAATGACTCGTATTCTTAATTAAAGATATACTTTCAACATCGTTAGGCATCCACAAACCTTGTCGATGAGCTTGGCAGCCGTCTGGTACTCCTGGTGGATAAGGTAGGTACGGAGGAGAGTGTAGATCAGCGTAGCCTGGGATTCGGCGTGGCGACGGAGGGTTGCAGAGCGGAGACGAGCGTTGAGGTAGCTGAAGAGGAGGGAAGTAACGGGAGAACAGTATTTCAAGAATATGACCCAAACGCAAGTGGCAAGCGCAGGACTATTCACTACAAACAAAAAGAGTGTAGAATTGGTGTTTAGCAGAAAAACAATTTCCCGAAGTGGGAAGATTTTCCTGCTGCTATCGACAGGATGACCCAATCTATTTCAGGTGCCATTCTCCGGGATACCTGCGAAGTGAGAAGAGTTTGCCTTGCTTCTCGTTGACGAGTGCGAGATAGAAGAGAGCCTTGGCAGTGATGCCATCCATGTGGCGCTTGTCATACGCATCGATACGGCTGAGAGAATAGATAATTGCTACAGTAGTAAGATGTACAAAGTTTCTTGAATTCTATAAGATAAACTTTTTTTTAACTCTCCAATCTCCCTTTATCAGTATGAGAGCTCGACGACTGAATTCCTCACCGAAGGAGAAATTCGGCGGCGTTCTTGGCCTTCTCGTAATCCTTCTGGTCAACGAGGTAGAGCAACACGAGGAGATGCACGTACATGTCTGCCTCAGCAGTCGCGGCCACGGGGCGCTTGGGCTTTCCCGCTGCTTCTCTGATATTATTTTATATTCGCAAATTATTATTTCTTAATCGAGGGAAATTCTTAAATAAGCATAAACTATCATGATATGAGGGAAAAAGGGGCCCACTTGGGTCGCGGAGCGGCGGCCGCGGCGTCAGTCGAGTCCGTCTCCATCGGTTCCACCTTGGGCGAGGGCGGCAGGAATGAGGCCAGCTCATCGCGCTCCTTTGAGGCCGCCGCGGTGTGAAGGAGAAGGAGACGATGAAGGAGCTAGAGAAAGAAGTGTGCGTCTTGTTGTTAGTATTCTATTAAAAATACACACACTATTAAAAAGAGTTTGTAGAAGAAGAAAAGAAGGAAAACAAGACCTCGGAAGTGAGCGTCTTGCGCGTTTTGTGCAGCACTTGCAAGACGCGGCCGATCAGATGGGCCTCGCCCTTGTCCACGGCGCTCAGCTGATCGTGGATCGCTTTAAAGGAGCACAATGTCATGCCAAGACAAGGAACATGGCAGAGGTCAGCGACGGTTATCCCGATTTAAATTTAAAAAAAAAACTCATATATTTTGACTAACAGAAGACGCTTTCCATTGGCTCACAGAGAAACAAGCTACACTTTTAACCTAACAGAAGGTGACAGTGTAATGCACTCGAGAAACAAGGACGAACTTTCATAAGCGACGACCGCCGGGTCCTTCGGAGGGAATTCTGGAGTCTCCTCCTTCTTCCTATCTTCTGCCTTCTCGTCCACTTCCATCTTCTCCGGCTTGCTGGCCATGGGCGGCATGACCTCTGCAACTTTTCAGCAGTTAGAAAAATAATATAACAACCGGTAAAGTGCGGAAGAGTAGCGCAAATGACGGATAATTCCGAATATCATTCAAATTCTTCATGACAAATGTAACCGGCCTTTATATTTTGTCAAAAGGCTCTTCTCTGCAAGACTAAAGATCCTTCAAATGTTGAGTGGGTTTAACCTTGAAATAGGTCAAGCACACTAAAATAGTTTTGGCGGTAATTTTCCGACCACCTGGCTAAATTGCTGCTTTTTGACAGTTCTTGTTAACTTTTATTGTTTCTTGGTTTTCTTCCCAGGGGCATGGAAGCCGTGATACAAGGGACGATCGCGGCGCTTGGCTTCACAGAGAACGGCAGCTACTTTCCCGAGCCAGACTGTTTTGGTTGGTCTTTTTCTTCTTCTTTTTGTTCTTGGTGTCTGAATGGAAGAAAAAGATTGGAGTTGTCTGATTCTCAGAGTCGATCCGTGATCTGATCCGCTTCCTCCGCAACGACAACGATGAGCATCTGACACGGCGAGTGTGCGGCGAGCACAACATCATCGGCTCCGATCTCGTTCCACTGCTAAAGACTGAGAACATCAAGGACAAGCTCTTCGATGCTGCTTTGAGGCCCGTTTTTAATGAAAACGTATTCCTATGTGCTCTTATGGTGTGTTAAACTACTTGGTGAATTTCTTTTTAAGATGCTTTGCTCGAATATAGCAAGTATACTAGTTATTTGCTTTGTATTATATTTTAAAAAGAACATATGGTACTACGACTTATCACCTGTTTGTTCTCTTAAGGCTGTTTAAGTTGTTTCTAATTAATCTTTAATGCTGATGTGTGTTTGCAGATTAACAGCCAACTTGTGTCAGCCCGTGAATGTGACGATGGCCGGAAAGATGCCCGAGAATTCGGAGGGATGGCAACTCTACCGCAAGCTGGATGCTAATACAACAAGGGCTAAGAGTGCCTTCAGCGACGTTGCCCTCTTCAAGATTCTGCACGGCCGAATGGAGCGATTCTTTAGTTTGGTTCGTGAAAGAATTCCTTTTTGTGATGAAAGAGTTTTCGCTTCTTTAATCTCTGAATTTTAGTCGTGGGAGGATCGACCGGAGGACGAGCGACTTGTTATCGATCGCATTATCCTTCTTATTAAATATGTCCTCTCGATTTCCGCTCCAAATATTGACGACAAGGTTCGCTGGTGCTTACCACTAATAGTTAAATAATTCGTTACAACACTATAATGACTATATGAGCAGTCAGAGTATTAAGGAGCAGGAAATTCAGCATCAATCTTTCTAGTTTCCTGACCACTGCAATCACATCTTTCTAAATCGTATTCTCTTACCCTTGTGTCAGGGAAAAAGGCGCCAATTCAAAGTTGTTTTTGGATCCTTTAAAAGTTGCTTGTATTCTTCAGCGAACTGCCTACGACTCGAGCACGCACGACCGAGTGGTCGAGGCTCTCCTCGATTCTGGCATCATGCACCTCTTTATTCGGCTAGCGGGCGAACGGTTTGTTATCATTAACAGATTGCATTCCTTCTTTGTCTATTAACTATTATAAATGTCTGAGCAAACTAAATTGTGATGCTAGTTAATTGCAGAGATGAGAAGGATTCTCATCTTGTCATACTGGAGATCTTCGCGCTTTTGATCAAGGAACATGTATGAGAACTTTTGCTTTTGATTGCATTCGAGGAATACTGTATATTTTGATTACCATTGGAATCATCCAATCTTTTTTTAGAGAGCAGAAGATGTCGTTTCGGCAGAGAAGGGAAGAAGCGAGGAAGAGAAAAGACGGGGCGAGCAAGAGTTAGAACGCATTATTGAGAAGTCGAGGATGCAGACTACGGTAGCAAGACGAGCTCTTCTTTCTTCCAGGCAGGACCCAATTGCTGTTTGAATGATAACTAAAGGATGGCTTGTATTTAGGCACAGTAACTTTGTCGGTTCCTACGTGCTGAAAGGTGTGAAAGCGTCGAGTGGAGTGAATGATTTGGTCGTGAACAAACCCGTCAAGAATATCACGCAAGTCGACTTTACTGATAAACGCAAGGTTGCAGTTATTAACATCCTTATTATGCCTTATTAAATGGCATGTAAAAGAATAATGCAATGACCATTTAAACTTTTGCAACCCGCTTTGTTTCGAACGTGATAAAGGAGATATTTTGAAAGCTAATGTTATTTTTATATATTAAATCAATTTCCAGGTGAAACGAAAGCTGCCAGTGAAGAAGCGGCCGTTCGAGGGAACCGAGCGCATCTTTATCTCTTCAGTCGAATTGCGAGTTAAAATGAAGAATTTCGTTATCAAGCTGCTCGAGAGCTCTTATAATCGACTCATGAGATCTACTAAGGATCAGGTTATTTGAAAGCCCATTCGTAATTGGTCTTTTTCTGTGTTAGAAATTAAGGATGTAACATTTAAAAAAAAGAAAGACTTACTGTGTTTTAATGAGCAATACGGTACCACAGTCGTATAAATATTGAATCGATTGTTTTAAAGATCTTCAACGGAATTCTCGGAATCTCACATAGAAATGCTGATCTGCACTATTTCATGCTAGAAAAGTTTTGTGTAGCATTTGCGAGATGTAACAAGACTCCAGCGGAACAGGTTAAATAAAGCTCTTTTTTTTAATTGTTTTGAAAGGAATAAAGAAAATAAATAAGAGAATAACATGATAATTTCAGCTGTACTGGACTCTCGGAGTCGAAGCCTTCCATCACATTCAAGTGCAAGTTGAGAAGTGTCTCGAGAATGCAGCGACTGATAAGGCAAAAGGAAGATTCTACGGAATGCGTGCTCAGTTTGCGATCTCCACATACAAAGAGCTATTACTCTTGTAAGTTGTACAGCGTGTACTTATCCTTTTTTAAAGATCTGGTTTAACAAATGTTTTCGTATCCAGAATGATTGAAAAATGTTTCAGCTACCAGAATTTGTGGGATAATGGCAACGAAGATCAAAAGGAAGAGACTGTCGGAGTCTTTCGCCATATCTGCCAGGTTTTTAGCAGCTAATAAAAAAAATTGAAAAGAAAACTTTTTCTGCTTTAGATGGATGAATACCGTGACATGACCAGCAGTCTTCTCAGCAGTTTTGCAGTTCGTTTAAGAAACTTTGGTTGACTAATACGATATTTTGGTAGTAATGATACTATTTATAAATGTTTCCACTTTTTCAGCCTGGAATTTTGTCGAAGACTTTTCTTCGCGAGCTGGTAATGGCGAACCACTTCTACTTAAGAATTCTTGAGAGATGCTGCAAGGCCGGAGTCTTTGACAAGGCTAGTTTTTATTGTGTTCTTCCACGATTAGATAACATGGTCTGATAGCATTATCTCTTTTATTCAATGCCGGCTTGTCAGTCTCTTAATTATTTTTTGAAAGTGATTTAATGAATGTTTGTAGAATATATGATTTAACGGTTGTTAAGATAAAAAAAATTGAGCTATTTTATAGGTAACTGTAAAACGGAAAGTTCGACGTCATGTGAAGAAAAGAAACAAGAAAGGCGACCAGCAAGGTTTTTGTTTCCTTCTAACAAATTATATATTGTACATTATTTGAATGTCGTAGTTCACATAAGATAGCACAGGTTTCCTTTATCACTTTATTTAATTGAGTAGACAATGGATAATAATAATTGATTATTTGCTTAAAATAGTAAACAAAAATAGAAATAAGAATCCGCAGATGGCGATGCAGAGGAGATCAGCGAAGACCACAACGAGCTTGATGAGATAAAGCCAGAAGTCGCCGAGGAGATGTGGCCTGAACTCGAAGAGAAGCTAAGGTAACACCGTTGCAGTTTACGACTTACAATTATTTTTCTACCGTAAGCCTGGAAAAAAAGAGAATTAGCCTATGAATGCAAACAACGTGTCAAAACTAATTAGATTACAGGAGAATTTTACTCGGTGAAGAAGAAGAGAATCGTGATGTTACCGTGCTGAACACCCTTCTAGATGTCGAAGATGAATATCATCAGTTCGTTTACTTTTTACTTTATAATAATGTGAATTGTTTTGAGGGGAAATCTTCTTATACGAATTCATGTCGGACTTGACGAGTAATGTCAAGAAAAGAATGAGATATTTTGGGTTGGAAGTCTGTAAGAGTGTGGGCCCTTGGATTTGTAAGAAAGGTATACAACGTGATTAAGAGTCTGGGAACACTTTGGGGTATTTACTCGCTGATATATTTTGTTTGCTTTGCGTTCTTTTCATCTTTTTCATTTGATTAACTTTCTCCCCTTGCAGACGCTTCTGCATCCTGGCGATTCAGCGTTTCTTGCGGGCGTCGCGGCTCGCGGATGCGGTCGGTCTGTACCGAGCAGCGAGAGATGTCTGGCTGGACTCGGGCGTCTTCGGCAAAAGGGACATGCCTGTCGAGGACGAGCTCAGCGAGCTCAGGCTTGTCCACACCGCTGATCTTCAAGAGGTTTCTTTTTTAAAATTTAAAATCAATCTTTAACTAAATTAGCTTGGGGATATTTAGGTATTGTTCAGCAAATACAACACCTTATCGAGGTTCAGGTAAAACGTGGACTATTCGAGAGCTAATAGCTGATCACTGAGAAGTAGAAAATTTTGTAATCTAAACTTTAATTCCTTGAGGTAGTGACCGCACTGCGAGATGCAGAGGAAGTGGCAAAGAAGAAATTTGGAGGAGGTGAAGATGGAGGAGAAGAAGAAGGAGACGACGAGGATGAGGAGGATGAAGCGGAGGAGCCTAGATTTGAGAGGAGAGAGGTTGGAGAAACAGAGAGAGAGAGAGAGGGAGGGAGGGAGAGAGAGAGGTTGGAGAAACAGAGAGAGAGAGGAGAGAGAGAGAGATAGGGCGAGAAAGAAATCTTCCTTTGATTCGATAAGTTGGATATAAGTATTTTGTCGAGATGAACGAAGGAGTTGGAAAGCGACGCTGAGCGAAGTCGAGAAAGGATAGTCGGAGAAAAGTATATATTTTAATTGTGGATGATTGTAGATCGACTTTGACTTCTCTCGTCATGTCTCTCGCATGGCGAAAGGAGATGTTCTCAAGTGGTTAGATTTCTCTTTTTTTGTCTATGAATTACGTTTAAAAGGAGAGTATGCTTTTTGAAAATCATTTCTTTCTGCGTATTGTTCTTTCGAAATAGTTGATTGTTTCTTTGCAGGTATGTCTTTCTCCTCAAAGACTTCGAGACAAATAGCTGTGAACTCAACCATGCACTTGTCAAGTTGTTTCACCGCATCGCGTTTGAGCTCAAGATGCCGGCGAAACTATTCCAAGTCAATAATTCATTTTTATTTATCATTTTCAGTGGCTTAATAGATACGTGTTATACTAAATGTTGTTGTTGTTTATTTTGAATCCACTTTTTAAAGCTGTGTATTTCTAGGTCTCGCTTCTGATGGTGTTTGAGAAGCTACGGTTGCACTTGGAGGGACTAACTGAGGAAGAGAAGAAGAAGAGCACCCTCGGCGAGATCTACACTTTTGGCTATCATCTCATGAAGAAGTTAAACTTCTTTCATTCAGTCATTGGATAGAACTGATAATTTTAATCATCTTTGTATTCTGTAAAAAAAACTTTGATAGTTTAAAACCGGAACTAAAATGTTCTGTCTGTCAGATTCTTCGCAACTTTTTCTGTGCTGGGAGGAATGCTCGCCCCCGAGGCTCTCTTCTTGAAGAACACAGAGAAGATCACCTATCAAATAACAAATGGATACGGTAGCTTTGAGTAAGTTTATTCTGCCTATTATAATCTGAATAATATTTTTGAGAGCGGAATCTGATTCCCACGCCCCCGTAGTTAGTTAAAGCCTGTTTATTCTAAAAATGGCCAAGTCTTTCGGTAACAAAAATAAATGAGTAATGTAATGCTTATAAATGCAGAGAGCACGCTCGGGAAGTGGTAGCAGCGGCTTCGATTTGGCCGGAGGAGTTGGAGGACGAGCTACGGTCACACTATAATGACTTCCGAGATATGGATGAGAGGCCAGATGGTCTGTGTTGGTTCATTTTCATGTAATATTAATTAATACATTTTAAATTTTATTAAAAGAAAATTGCCAATGAAAATACTATGCATTATACAGGAATCATTCATTCATTGGGCGAATATGATATCTAATTGCAAATAAATTTGTAAATATTAATTAAAACCCGACTATTAATTTGCATTGCAGGTATGGACATCCTGGACTACTGTGAATCTCAGCTTTCGCGTGAGAGAACACGTCGGCAGATTCAGAGGAAGCTGAGAGAGCTTGGCCTGGACTGTTTGGGCGCCAAAGTCAACAAGGGGTATATTTTTGGACTGTTATTGCATATTACTCTTTTAACACTTTGTTTATTTACTATTTGTTGTTGTTGTATGCGTATTTATTGTTATGCATACTACTTTTGGATTCAATTTTTTTCTAAAATTTAGATCTGTCAAGGATCGCACTTTTCCATTCATCAAGCTCAAGGAGCTCGCTGAACAATTTGAGAAAGGAGATGAAGAGGAGAAGACGGCGAAAGGTTGGCTTCTTCTCTGTTTCAATCCCGTCCTTCTGTTAGCTTTGCTTCTTACTTAATCTTATCATTAGATCTGCAATAACTTAATATTAATGTTTTCCTCTTCTACTCTTTCTTACTTAGATTAGATGTCCACTTGATTCATGGCAGAGGAAAATAAAATATGTTTGATTTGAGAGGATCTGGCTGATTTCGCTAAGCGCCATTTGGAAGAGAACGGCGAGAGATTCAGCCGTGCTCGCATCGTGAAGCAACTCGCATTTCTTGGTGTCATGTGGAAGGACAAGAAGAAGGAGAGGTGCGATACAATTCATCAAAATCTATTTATTTTAAAACACTCTTCTCCTTCATATTCATTTCGGAAGACAATGAATTCCTATTTGGGCCTAATATATTTGGAAATCTATCAGTGATAACTATTATTATTGAGAAGTATAAACAAACCAAAGCATGTTTGTAGATCAGACGCTCGTAAATGGCCCGAGCCTTTGCTGGTCGAACTCGCTGCTCTCAAGATGCAGTTTGACGAGGAAGACGAGGATGTTAAGAAAGAAGGTTTTTCAGCTTGTTCAATCGATGTATGCTAAGTAACAGTATCTTCAATTTTTTTATTATTATCGTATCTTAAAAAAAGATATTTGATACCCTCTGCAGAGAACATTGTCCCTTACGTGATGAAGAGACTGAGTCAGAAGAGAAGGAGGGGGGCGATCGAGAGAGAACTCGCCAAGCTGGGAGTTCTCATTGAAAAGTAAGATTTAAGAAAAAAAAATTGTCTTCACTTGCCTCATACTGCCGTTTCTATATTTGAACGATGATTCTTCTCATTCGTTTCTCATTTTAGGAGGCCAAGGAGTCGAAAAGGTAATGAAAAGAAGAAAAGGAAGGAGAAATCGAGCAGTGGAGAGGAGAGTGCGAGGAACAGTGAAGAGGGAGAAGACGACAAAGATAATGAAGAAGAAGAGAAGGATGAGGATTCGAATAATGACAGGTTTGCTTCAAAATAAGCATTAAAGTATGAAAGTGCTCAACGACAATGACGTCATCTCGCGATTCCAGAGAAGGAATTTAGCTCTTATTTTATTTTCCTAAATGATAATCGGCTTCTTGGTTGTTTTCAGTATTTTAGCCATCATAAAGCTGGAAACATTTTGAAATTAGTAAAGGTAAAGGGTTGTTAGTTGGCTTTACGGAAGGTCATTAAAGATATTAGTGTGGGTTTTTTTCTTGGTATTATTTTACTGATTACATATAATATATATGGAGTAAAGCGCTTTCAGTGATGATGACGAACTTTGTGGAGATGACAGTGGGCCAAGCAAGAGGCCGTCGCATTCAGCAAAGTTTCCGACCTCGTCGAGGAGACTTGTTGATTCTGACGACGAACTGGTACTCTTTCAAAAGATCTCTCCACTGGCCAGTGATTTTAGTGTAAAAGAATTACTTGATAAGGCATGAATATGACAAATGGCCGATTAAGACGTATACACTGCTTGATATATGATCGATATAGAGAAAATAGGAAAAGATAATAGAAATCATATTTAGGGAGATGCGGGTCTACTGGAAAACGATGAGGGCACTGCATCAGCTTTGAAGGTTTCGAATTTCTGTTATCACAAACTCTAAAAGTGGATCAGTTTCGTTGACGAAAATTATATATTGATTATGAAATTATTACGCTTGAAGACTAAGCGGACAGTCATTTCCAACGACGAAGAGGACAACACGAGAGAGAGCGACTCGGAGAAGGAATCGGAGAACTTGGTGCCCAGTGAAATACCAGAATTGCCCAAGTCTCTCGACATTGACGAAGATTTGGTATCTCCCGTGAAGAAGATGACGCGCATTGTTTTCAGCGATTCTGATGAAGACTGATGCATCTTGTGGTTTTTTTTGTTCATGAAGTTTTGTGTTGAAGTAGAGACAAGTTGTTTACTGTGATATGCATTTGAAGATAAAAGAATGTGCGTTCTGATAATCGGTTCATTGTTTATTTCCTGCTATCTAATTGGGGATAACTTTTACTTTCTAGAACAGCGCCGTTAAAGTTATAGATTTGTTACATTTCACAAAGATGGATCTGGATGATGGGACAGTAGTCGGAACTGGATCAAACATACGGTAAAAAAATGTAAAAACTAACAACAAAAGGGGCTTATAAAGAGGGAAAACATAGTGGTAGCCAGCAATTTGTGAATATTTTCAGCGTAAAAACGGGTAGTTTCTCCAAAAGCGCATAAAAATAAACAGAATAGTTTAATAAAGGAGAGTTAAATTCTGCCTAGGCTAGGGAAAATCTAGGCAAGATTATATCGACTGTGTAGCAAATTGTATAGATTCAAGTGCAACATTATAATTGTTTTTAACAGTATGATTGCATTCCGTTCGAGGCGTACGATCATCTGAATCGACTGAAATTCAGATGAACAGATGTCTCGAACGGAATGCAATCATACTGTGGAAAAATAATAACTATATTACACTTGAAAGGTTATACATTTGCAACACATTCAGCAAATTTTCTTAATGTTCGTTGGCGTTTACCGAATTTAACTAACTTTTATTAAGACATTCTCCTCATTTTTTATGTGCCTTTGAAAAAATTTAGCAACTAGCCGTTTTTATGCTGAAAATTTTTGATAATTAGTAATTTGTTCTAGCAATTTACTCTTTCTCAATCACCCACTAAAAATGCATCCTATTTAAAACGCATGTAAATGAAGTTCTCTGACTTCAACTCTTTGTTTTGTTTGCTCCTATTGTTTTGCATTCATCGAGAAAACTTCTTTTATTAGTTTTTTTTACCGCATGACTTGATTCAGTTGCATCTTTGTGAAAGCTAATGATGGTTCGTTGTCCTTATCCGGTCATGATATGATTTTTTTTCCATTTGATAGCTATGGAGCACAAGACGGAAGAGCTGCCAGTTTGCTTGGCTCTGAGTCCTTCCGCAGAGTCAGCCAATCTTATAGCTATCGGTTATATCGACGGGTCTCTTCAACTGGCTAAGGCCAATCTCGACACGAAGAAAGTTAAGGTCAGATTTGGTTGTTATCCTGCTCACAGGTTTTGTCCGAAAGCAGGCGTTGTCTTATTCCCTTCATATCTGACGAACTGTTAAGCTGTGCAGTGTGTGAGGACTCCTTATGATGCGGAATAAGATGTAAAACGGTTGTAGGAAGATTGGTCACGAGCTCAGAAGAGTTCTCTTCGCGCAGTTTCGTTCTCTCCTGATGGCAAGGTACTTTACTCGATGGCAAAGAACAAGGCGCTCTGCTCGTATGATGTGGAAACAGGCAAGAGAACTCGGTCAGCATTTCTAGTTGTTGTATATATTTTTTTTAATAACATTTCCTTGCTGTTTTCTTCTGAGTGAAGATAAGGTCTATTTATCCCGATCTGGTAAATAAGGATAAAAAAAATGATTTGAAGGTGTATCAAGAAGTCGCACAAAGACAAGCCACTTTCCATAGTCCAGCTTCCTCCATCTGCAACAAAAGGACAACACTTTGCTACCGGAGACGAGAGTGGTCAGGTGAGTGAGAAAATTGTCATTTTATTGTTTTGCTATGCCCTGTAATACCTTCACTTGGGTATTTCCTTGATATGAGAGGACTTCATCCTTTTCCTCCTTTAATTTGTAGATGGGTTGGAAAGAGATGTATTATTGTTTCACTCTGTGTTTTAATGCAATCCCTTGTTATTGTCATAATTTGACATAATATCTGCTTGATATCAGATAAATTTCATCTTGTTTCTTCTTAGATTCGTACGTGGGACTGGCGGATTCCCGATCCGATTATTAGCACGTATGAAGAGCAAGAAGAGGTTTGCGTTCGTGTGTTACATTAAGAATATGCGATTTGATCCTGATTAGATAAGCAAAGATTGGAAATGTACTTGTATGTTTGAGTGTATCAACGCGCTCGTAATGGAAGGGAATCAGATGCTGGCAGCATCCAGCGACGGAACTCTTGCCTCCTATGAGGTTGGTTTGGTGGCTCAATTGGCTCAGCCTTATCATCATCATAGCAATAATAGTCATGCGGCAATCTTTCATTTACAAAAAAAGGAACACAAAAAACTATCTTGAAAACTGTCTTGCTAATTAAAAAATTCATTTAGATTCGCAAGCGGAAAATGCTTTTGCGCTCCGAACCAATGCATAGCGATCTGCAAAGTATTGCAGTGTGCGAGAAGTTGGTTGTTCTTTTTTAAAAAATTAAAATTTTTCTTTGTTTTGTTAATATAAATTATTTCGTGTGTCCGGCTTACATTTTTCATATGCTCAGTTTTTTTCTCTTCTTTCTCTGAAATATAACTGATAACAATTTAGATTTGTCTACGTTGGCGGCGGTGACGGCCACATTGAAGTGTTCAACCGCGGCGAGTACGGTAAGCGATTTTGTAATTACACGGAAGTACAACACCACTTCTATTCCAGCTTATTTACTTTTAATTTTGTATAGTCATCAGTTTATTAGTTTTATCTAGCTGTTTAGCGCTATTTCCTTGATGTTATTATGCATCTGCTTACCAGGCAACCTCTTGGAACGGGTGAAGAGCGGCCACACAAGTGCCGTGGATAGACTGCTGCGTCTTCGGAGGGGCCTCTTGCTGACTGCCAGTGGAGAGGATCCTAATATCAGGTTAGGCATTCCTGTTAAACTGAGAGAGAAGTAAGAGCGACAGAGAGAAAAGAATGGGAGGAGAGAGAGATAGAGAAAACGAGAAAGAGAGTCGAGAAAGCAAACAAGAATACCGACTGTTTTTAATCATATCATGAGATCTCTGTATCACTGTTAGTTCTATTATCGCTGTAATCTTGAATTGTATTCCTCAGACTCCTGCACACCGAGCCAAAACGTCGTCTCGGAGTTGCATTCTCTCACGGAACAACGGGTATTGATGAGTTGGCAGCTTCTGCCGATGACGAATTCATCGCGAGTCTCAGCAGCTTTGACCAGAGCATCAGGCTAGATCTCTTTTACATATTTACAGTGTCATTTATAGTTCTACCGTACCCATTAATATTGTGGTTCTGTTTGTTTGCAAAAGCAAGAATAATGAGAGATTGTTCATTCTAGATTCTTCCCACTGGCCACGGTCCTTGAGAAAGTGCCGCTTCTACGCGCATCAGACATGGGAGAGGACATTGGAGCGGAGGATGAGCTGAAGGGAGGGAACAAGAAGGCAAAGGCACCCGGCAGCAAGGGATTCTTTGATGATCTCATCAAGGAGAGTGGAAAAGGGGGAGAGGACGAGGAGGGAGAGAGCGGAGAAGAGGAGGGAGATGTAGAGAGTGGGGAAGAAGGAGAGAGTGGAGAGGAGGAGGGAGAAGGAGAAAGTGGAGAGGAGGAGGGAGAGAGCGAAGAAGAGGAAGAGAGCGAAGGAGAAGATGCGACTGGTGGAGTGGGTTCCGATGAGGATTCCGCCGACAACGCTGCGGCACCTCCTAGTAAGAAGAGAAAGAGCAAGTAATAGGGAGCGAGATGGTTGTGAATGTTTTGTTAAAGTTGTTATTGTTCTTGTTATCATGATAATAAGATAAAGAATGAAAGAGATTTGCACGATATATTCCGAAACTGGTTCTAGACCAGTGTA
Source organism: Allodiplogaster sudhausi (assembly GCA_945643635.1). NCBI lineage: Eukaryota > Metazoa > Nematoda > Chromadorea > Rhabditida > Diplogasteridae > Allodiplogaster > Allodiplogaster sudhausi. Next base: position 3,622,980 of record CALZFC010000033.1, on the reverse strand, counting down.
ATTATCTAATTATGTTAATCGAAGCAAGTTCCCCGAAAAATGAAAAGAATTTATTTAATTCAGAGTCTTTGTGATGGAAGAGACGAAGAATTGTAAGAGCGATCCTGATGCCCCGGAAGGTTTGTTTGATGAGAAGCTAGCTGTCTAACTTTTGACTATTATCCTAACTCGGCAATTGAGAGCCTAGAAGAAACGGCTTTAAAAGAAAGTCGAAAAGAAAATTTACTCGCACAATGTAATAACGATAAAGAAAAAAAGTAAAGCTCGAAATACTGATTCTATCGATTGCTTGATTTGAGAGATGGCCTGTGCTTCCTCATCCCTCTCGTGCTCTTTCTGCTCCACACTCAACCGTTCTCTCTACTGCTGCCCGCGATGCAAGGCAGCTTACTGCTCAACCAAGTACGGTATCGAAGAGTGGCTTCGTTTTGACTATTTCAGTTTATAAGCATACTTTATTTATGTGACCATTTTATTTTTGAATAATACGTTATTTACATGTGTCAGCTACTTTTTGCAGATGCTATCGAAATGAAAAGCACGTGGGCTGCTCCGAGCAGTTCTACCAGGAGTGTGTGAAGGGGGAGCTGAAGGGCAAGAAAGCTGGAGGTTTGTTATTCTCTCCTCTCGAAAATCATTTTTTCGTACTTCGCATTTCACCGATTCGCTGTTGAGTTTGCCATTCTTGGTCGGAAAATGTATTTTATTGTCATGCATATTGCTTTGACCAAAGTTTACTCCTTCAAAGCCTTTCGTGGTGTACATAGCGTCTATCTCTGTCTCTCTTTCTCTCTCTCTAACTTCCGATCTCTCTCTCTCTCCTATATCTCTTCCTCCCTCCCCATTCCCCTTGGTATTTGCAGAGGGTGCCGGAGACGGAGTGGAAACCTTTGAAGAGCACATGGAAAGATTCCTTCGCGGAGACGTCGAGAATATGCCAGGTCATTTCTGCTTTCCATGCTTTAATTACGCTCTCTGTTATTGTTTATTTTTTTCTTTATTTATTGTTTGATGTTCACGTGCATCCAATTATGTAAGAACAACTGATTAGCCAAGAAAAAGAAATGTAAAAGGTTTTGATGGATTCGCTTGCAACTTATTTTGAATGAGTGCGAAGAAGCCAGAGTATAATAAATAAGACTTCCTGTACCAGGCGCCCCTTCTGATGCGGACGATCAAGGGGAGCTCATTGATTCGGATGACGAGGTGGCCGGCGCAAATGAACAGGTTGTCCTCTTTGAATCTTCTTTTTTTTTAAACCTAATATGCTCTTTCATCATATTGATCGTTTTGTCTTTCGTTAGAACTTTTGCTCAAAGTAATATCGTTATTCTTGACTTCAGCCTGACGAGGACGCGTATTTGGAGAAGGTTCTAGAGGAGACCGTGAAAGGCTACGAAGAGGACGAGGGCGATATTGAACGACAGCTTACGGTTAGTGAACAGAGGGAAAGTGGTGGGTGAAGAAGGCCAGTTATTCCTTTTAATCGTCAATTAGTCAAGAAGTGAAGTTCTAGCAGTGAGAGTTCTCGTGTTTAACTGCTCCGGTTTATGACAACAACATTTTTCTTAAATAAAAATTCATATTTTGTTTATTCAGTGCATGCGCCTCGGTACGGATGTGGAAGCTCTGATGGCTGCGCTGTCCGAAGATGAGAGAAAGGCATTTGCACAGCTCGCGGAGAGAATCCACAACGACAACCAAGGACTGGGCGAGAGCTGCTTTAAGAGAAGCTGAGGAGAGAAGGAGAAGATGACGAGACATATAATAAGCTATTGTTCGGTTTTTTTTAACCTCTATTTGTTGTGGTTTATTTCGATCTTTATTGATGATATAAGTTGTGATAAACAGTTTTCTCGCATATCTATAGATGACTACGAGTATGCGGTATATTGCCGTTTAGGTATCGAAAAAAGGACGGATGGAATTCTTTCGCATTAGGAGAATTTCATTTCTGTTCTGTTCAGAGAATGCTGCCAAGAGCTACTGTACTCACGAGGGCGGCTGCCGTGGTAGGACGACATGCTCGACAGGTATACTTTATGCAGTCCTATTTACAAGAGGGAGTTGGGGTTTGTAGTTGTTTTGTCGAGGCCATGCCATTCGGACAGTTAGGTTGAATTGGTTATGTTTTCTGTGTAAGAACCGTGAAATTTTGGCCTGCGATGCAGTTTCAATTATAGGAATGCTTTGTTTGAAGGGTGGACATACGAAAGATAAAATTAATTTCATTGTTTATCTGTTTCTTTAGCAAGAAAACTAAATGAAATATAGAAAATAAGTTGAGGCTTCATCGTCAACCGAGGCTTCGTCTTCCTCTTCGATGACAGAGAAGATCGGAGAGCAGCTCGCTGACAAGAACAGACGACTTTTTGCTATCGTCTTCATCAATGGACGGCAGTGGAAGGTAGGAGAGAGAGAGAGAGAGAGAGAGAGAGAGAGAGAAGAAAGAGAAAATGAGGAAACAAAATGCTGGTTGAAAATGTTTGGAATATTATCGAATGTTGTTTGACATTATGCTTGTTCCCCCTTTTCAACATTCCGTTTTTCTGTTATGAGAAGGAAAGAAGACAATGACGATAGAGAGAATGTATGTGAGGAAAGAGAGCTGTCAAACAGCGGAGGTGGAAGCACCAAGGAATGTGACAAGCTGGGGACTCTATTTCTATCTCGCACTCTCTCTCTCATCTCTATGTGCTTTCCATCTCTTTCTCTATCTGTCACTCTCTCTCTCTCTCTCTCTCTCTATCTCTCTCTCTCTCTCACTGTATACCCCTATCTGTATGTCAGTCTCTGTTCTCTCCCTCCTCAGGTGACATGTGGTGACGTCATTCAACTCGAAGGAGCCGTTCCTCTCGACACTGGCGATCAGATCAAGCTTGACAAGGTTGACAATATTGTGCGATTCTTGGAGTGCAATCGCAGCCATAGTTCTGTTTATTTTACTCTTGCACTTTTTCTGAAAATGCATCACACATCTGCTATGGAATGAAGTGGAGCACGCTTCTTAGGTGCTGGCTATTGGATCAGCTTCATTCTCTCTCTTTGGCCGCCCTCTCCTCAGTACAAGAGATGTGCAGGTTTGTCAATTCTATTACTAATTCTTTCATCTTTACTCATTAGTTCATATTCATTAGCTGGATGGTTGATATTATTAAAATGATAAAGAAGTGACCAATGGCAGGTGGATGCAACGGTGGTCGAGCGGTGCACAAAATATCCCGAGCTGTACTACCGTCGATTCAACCACTACCAGACGAGGATTACTAATTGTCAGTTGTTGTGTGTATACGGTGCCACTATTTATAAATAAATTAGTCGATATTGTTCATTATATACTGCCATTTTCAATAGATGACTAAGTCGATATTATGCAATGTATACTGTCATTAGTTACAAACCAACCAATCAGTGGATAACTATACTCCTTTGCAGATGAAAAAAATGGGGTTGTCTATTGAATTACATAATTAGCATGCTTTCCTAGGGCGCACGACCTATACGACTCTGCTGCGGATTGACTCGGTGCACGCGTCTCCCTCTCTTCTCGAGGGAAGGTCATCCGATGAGAGTATCCAGGAGGCCAAGACTTCGTCATGAATCTTATACTAGTCAGATAGGATTATATATTAAGAGAACTCCCATTTTCGTTGTTGTTTATCTCAACTGTTCTTCATTCTGATTGTTTTGTTACAATTGATCATCGACTTTGTTTCGCTCCTGCAAGAAGAGAATAATACTGTCCCTCTTTGAACGACACAAACTTATAATCTTTATCTTTAAAAAAATTTAAAGTGTCTCGAAAGTGACGGTACAAATCTTACCATAAACCAGACATAGTCATCGCCAGTTATAGATTATGAAGAGAGAGAAAATCATAGGCGCCACAGAATCCAGCAATAAAGATGCGACTTAGTGAGTGCGTAAGCCAATACGGACATTATCGAGAAGGAACATCGGGCATAGGAATTCAAATCACCATTCATTTCTACGCAGATCTAGTAGTCACATAAAATAGAGAAATGAAATAGCCGATATTTCAAAAGGAAAAAAGACGGAAAAGTAGCTGGCGAGAATGTGTGTACTGCGAAATTAAACCAGATCTTATACAAGAAAAGACGACGAACAATAAGTGTCTTACAATAACAATAATATTCATATCATTCATAATACAATTCAGTTGGACGGCCGGGACGACCTAGGACATGCTGGTCGCCCTCTGCCTCGAGGCGCCTTCTCCGTCTTCTTTCGTCCCTTCTGGCTTCTCCGGTCTGCAAAGCAATGCACTGCACAATGACCAAGGCATCTGGGCTTATTCGACCTGCTGAAAATCATCCATCCACATCTCTTATTCTCCATCACACTTAACCTACGTCTCCATCTATCACTTCTCTTTCCTAATCCCGTCTCGGCAGTACTTTCAATCAGCCAAAATCAGCCGAGCCAACCTGCTGCCGGGCTTGAGATCAATGATAATGACGGTCATGTTGTCACAGCCAGTGCCGTCACCCGCCGTCGAATCCGCGAGGCACAAGTGGCACATCTAAGAGTACGGTAATCAATCATTTTAAAGTCATTAAAGGCATAGGATATAACGAAAATAAAACAAACTCCTTCCTACCTGTTCACAAATCTTGGCAGCCGCGAAGCCCTTCTTGAGCTTCTTATCCACAATGTCAACCACTTGTTGCGAGTCGTACGAATTCCTGAGGAAAGAGTTTTATACCTTTTCTTCAAAATGTGTTCACTCTACAGCGATGAGACAACCAATTTACGCTGGAAATTTGAAATTCAACCCCGCTGACCAGATTCCATCACAGGCGACAACAATAAACTCGTCCTCTTCAGTTAGTGACTCCATTTTGATATCCGGCTGGGCGGAGATCATCTGGTCACGGAGATGCAAGGTCTGAAATGAACCAGGAGAAAGAATCTATACAAGACATTACGAATTGCACCGAAACAATATGTTTTCATTTTTTTTCTAATCAAAGCTGAACTTTAAGTATCGTTCGCAAGTATTATTTCAAATACCTTGTTCTTCTTGTAACAGTGATCTCCAAAGGCGCGCGAAAGATTCAGTCCTCCGTTCACCTTAAAATGAATTTATACTGCGCATAAAAAGTAAACAAAGTAGGAGTCTTATTGTTAGGCAATACGAACCCGGCCATCCTCATTGACCGTTCCTCCCGCGCGATGAATTCGCTCCTTCTCAATGTCATCCTCTGGTTTGTGATCTACGGACAAGTCAATGGCGCGGCCCGCGCGACTCAGGACTGCGCGTGAGTCGCCAACGTTCGCGACAATCACCTGGAATCGCAGCAACTAGAATCGATAAAGGACTGAAATTCCTAGTGGTGACAGAAATTGCATCATACAACACATCTCACTGATAACTACCAAAATAAATAAAGAATGAACCTTTCCAGGCGCAAGCAGACAGACGCACGCCGTTGTGCCAGAGTCGACCCCGGGAGTCTCTCCGCTCGGGCCACAAGCCATGCCTGAGAAACCCGACACATAAATGGAGTCTCCTCTTCTTATGGCCCCACAACTACCGTAACCCACCCAAAAAGTTCCGTTCATAATACGGTAATCGAATGTTCAGAGATTGGTATCCGACCAGAAATGCCGTCCATCTCATCATCGACCTCGTCTTCATCCTCTTCTCCTTCGTCTACTTCTTCCTCTTCTTAAATGAGAGAAATGTTCTTCTATTCAATCTTTTCTTTTCTTGTACGGACCTTCGTCATCTTCTCCGTCTGGTTCCTGGTAATCTTCGTCGTCTGAGGAAGAGCCATCCATGTCAACCTTCTGAGCAAGCGAGTCTGCACCCCTAAAATAAAGACAGTTGTCTTTTAATTCTCTTAACGTATTATGATTGAAAAATGTTCTGGAAAGCAAATTCGCCAACTCATCCCACTTGAAGAGTTTGCGTGTGAAGAGACCAGAGCTAATTTAGCCTCGGTGAAAAGTGGGAAAAGCAATCGATCTCTCCCACAAATATTCATCACGGCAAATGAAGATTGACAAATTGAATAGAAATATATCTGACATTTTTGCGTCTCTCGCAGCAGCGCGTTCACCGCTCTTGAGAAACTTCCTAGGGCTCACTGGCACAGCGGTCGTGCGCTTTCCTTCAACGACTTCGGCCTTCTTCTCTTCTTCAACGTTCTCTCCTTCTGCCTGGTCACCTTCTAAAATTAATCCACCCTTAGTATGAACAAAACCTAGTGCACGAACAGTATAAGGACTTTAAAAACAGGCAAATTACATTCTGGGCAAATTAGAATGAGTGGGGGATGAAAAGAGCAATGCTCCCACCTTTCTTGCCATTCTCCTCTTCTTTACCGTCTTCCTCCCCTTCATTGGAAGTGTCGCTCTTGGCCCTTTTCGCCCTGGCCCTGATGGGGGACGTGATGGGTCTCTTCGTGCCCTTGTCGCCGCCTCCGGGAGTGGACGAGACCCCCGCAGCCTCATCCTCTTCTCCCTCCTCTTCCCCTCCCTCCTCGCCACTCTCTTCTGCTCCTTCCATCTTTTCGCCCTTCTCCTTCGCTGCCGTTGCCGCTTCTGCCTCGGCCTGCATCAAAGAACTTGTTGTAAATTTTATTCCCGTTTTTTTTCCGTAAATTTCGAAAGTTGAGAAAAAACCCTCAAAATAATGCGGCATGAGGGTGCTTCGTAAATAAATCCATGATTATGATGAAATAGTAAAAAAAAACCTGGTGTTCCGCTTCGATTTCGGAGATGTGCTTGACAGTTACGAGATGTTTCTTGTCGCCCGGAGTGCTGCCATTCCGAACCATTTGATAGCCGTATCTTAAATTGAAAATATGGACCGACATTGTATTTATTTGTGACTCTATTTATTCATTATATGACTGTAAACCTCGCACAGAGCTGAAATAGGTCTCACCCATGACAGGGTTGTAGCCCCCCGGGCCGTAGGCACGGAACACTTTGTAACCCCCGGGATGGCCTTTTTCACTTTATAACCCCCCGAATTTATCTATTTTTCACATTGTAACCCCCCGGTCCAAGTTCAGAGACACTCACTATTTCAGCACTGACCTCGCAAGAAGCTCGTCGAGTGGGAGTGAACCATCAACGAGAAGTTGTGCGTGCGACTCCTCATCCTCATCACTGACGTCATCTTCCTCCTTCTTCTTGCCACCATTTGCAAGGATCTGAAGGGAAAGTCAGAGCATATAATATACATGGATCAACACACAAAACGAAATCGTCTTAGGAGTGGCGATGGCATGTTTTTCATTATTAAATCAGAATTACGAAAGTTTCCAAAATGGAAGTGAAAGAAACCTTGAGCTGTTTCATGACCGGCTCGGATCTCAACACATCGTCAAAGTCGACAAAGGCTTCCTCGAGAGTTCTCGTCAAATCTTCCGCATTCACAATGTCGCGCTTCTTCAAGAACTCGGGAAAATGGAGAGAGGTGTACTTGGCAACCTGAAAAGCAGCCACTGACAACGAGCATTGCACCCGAAAAGGTTTCTTTTTCCAAATGACGAAACGTCAAATCACTAACAGTTCACATTGGCAGCTTATCGATTGAAAATTAAAAATATGAAGCCCAGTAGAGAAAGAAAGAAGAGAAACCTCGCTGCCGCCATGACCATCGTAGACAGCGAAGAGATGCCATCCTTCTTCGATATCCATGATGCAGTTGTGTGCGTCCTGAGAAAAAAACATTTTAATATTTTATTTTCTTCCTCAATTCTCGACGGCTTGGCTCCTTCGGATGATAAAAAAAAGGATAATGGTTAAAAAAAATTCAAATTCAAAAGATCCTTTGCCTCTTGATTGATGCGCCATCCTTGCATTGAAGTGGCAGCATATTTGAGAGCATCATTGCCACCCGTCTCGGTCTCCTTGTCCGTTACCGGCTTGTTCAGATATGCTCCCATTTCTAAGGTGGTGATGCGGGGTATTGACTGCGTGAACTTAGCAGCACGTACGCATCAACAGAGTGCACGCAAACCTTAACGAAAATGAATCAGGTCATGGAGCAAGGTCATAAGGCGACGAGAACCAATATAAGCACACGCAAATGAACGAAGAAGACCCGCCAGGGAATAGAGAAACGAATTAAAGAGTAAAACACACGAAGCATCGTCTAAATAAACAAGCAAACAAAACGAACCCGAGAACCAATTTGAAACAAATACGAATTTGAGGATTTCGGTATTAGCAATGTTCACTTGGAATTCACACTCCTAACGCACCAATCCAACTGATAATGAAAAACACTTGGAACTGTTCGCTAACTGCTTTACGGATAAAATATTACATTCTATTCGATGCAAATTACAACTTAAATGAAGATACTTTGTCACATTGTTATTCGGTACCAGATTTCCGAGAAGTTAAAACCTGAAAGCTATATTTATTGCTTGTAAAATTGTAGACCAGAATTTTCTTTTAGCGCAATATGGAGAGAAGAAAAGATTTTTGCACAAAATATATCTTTTATTGTAATATGACACACAAATTTTATGGCATAATTTCTCATCGAGTGTGAGTAGATATATGCTGCATTGTGCATAGTTATAATTTTAAGATTTGAAGTTGACACCCTTATAAAACAATCGGTTCAGGAGACCTGCTTCTTGAAATGGTAATATTATAGTTTGGTGTGGCAAATAGCAATATTCACCCATTCACCCATTCACCCGCATTCACCCGCATTTACCCATGGTAATATTCACCCGCCTTATAGTAATATTCACCCAGCCTATGGTAATATTCACCCAATGCTTTTTGTTCACACTGTGCCTACCTATTCAATCTGTTTTGCATGTTAATTCTTCTTTAGCATCGATTAAAATTTTATTTGACAAACAATTATTACAAGCTTTATCGGATATCACAAAAAGAACAACATGATAACAAGAACAAGTAGATGAGCAACACAGTCTCTTCAGAAGTGCACAATTCCAAAAGACCTACGAATCCATTCCTTGTAGAAAGTAGTCAAGGCACGATGTGTTGTCCCATGTAATTGCGAAGCTCCGCCCCTTTCGGGCACACCAAGATGGCAGATTGCCAACCTTGGCCGTTCTTGGCAATTTGCCAAGAACGGGGCCCAGCTCGAACAGAGCGAGCGGGTTGGAGAAAAATCAGAGTGCGGGAATTTGCAGCATATTTCAGCCGCATTTTTTGCACATAACAACGTTAAAAGTTCTTTATACCGAATACAAAATATATCTAATTTAACAAGTGAGTGCTGCACGCTTTTCTATTTCAAAAAGCGGCAAGCACTCACAAGTTAAGCTTTAAAAACTCTTTATTCAAGTATAAAAACACACAGTAAAAAGAACAAAAAATACATCAAATATGTACATCCTGATGTCGATGAAGAGATCGCCGAGCCCTCGAAGATCTCGCTCTGGAAATAAAGACATTGTTAATCTACTCATTTCGAAACACTTTCCATGTTTTCACAGTTATGTAACTCTTTCTCTCTCTCTCTCTCTATCTTAACCTGCAAGCAAGAAGGACTGCTGCTGTCGATCATCGAGTTGCCCGAGCCCGCGAAGACTTTGCTCTGCAAAAAAAGGACATTGTTAATCGACTCTCTTCGAAACACTTTCACTTTAAATGAGTTCACAGTAATTATCTCTCTTTACTCTCTTCCATCTCTCTCTCTCTCTCTCTCTCTCTCTCTCTCTCTCTCTCTTTCTCTCTCTCTCTCTCTCTGTTTACCTGCGAACAAGAAGGGCCGGGCTGCTCGTCCTGCTGTCGATCCTCGAGTTGCGCGAGCCCGCGAACGTCTCGCTCTGGAAATAAAGGCATTGTTAATGTACTCTCTTCGAAACACTTTCACTTTCAATGAGTTCACAATAATTACCTCTTTTTCCTCTCTCTTTCGTCTCTCTCTCTCTCTCTCTCTCTCTCTCTCTCTCTCTTTCTTTGTTTACCTGCGAGCATGATGGGCAGGGCTGCTCATCCTTCTGTCGATTCTCGAGTTGTTCGATCGAGGCTCATCTCGGGATAGATCTTCAAGCATTCAATTAACATACAAATCAAATGGCATAGGGGAATTGAAGGGGACTCACCGGGAATGGTTGGAATAGCAGTGGAGAGTGGAGGAGAGCCGTCGGCAGAGGCCCGGCCACCTCTCCTTAATCTCTCTCTCTCTCTTCCAACCTTTTGGGTGAAGACGTAGGCGGCAGCAGCAGTAGATCCTCGGCCGCTACTGAGAGTGGTCACCTTTAAAAAGATGGATATACAAATGCATGTATTACAATATATTCTGTAAAGGGCAAGAAGAGTACTGTAACACTACTTACCGTATGACCAGTATGCCGCGTCTACGCAAAGGCAGTTCAAAAATTGAACTGTCTCTGCAAAGTAAATGATTAGCAAACAGTATAATTGAGGTTTCAAACTTCAACATCATTATAAACACAAATTTTGAATTAGAAAAGCTTTTTATCATCCGTGATTGGTCATCGGAGACGGGGACGAAGAGAACGGAAGAGGAGGAGAACGGGGAGGAGATGCGAGACATTCAAACTAACAAACTAACTCAACAACTATTAGGACACAACAATTAACAGAATAACAGAACAACAAGTTTAGCACCACAACCTGAGAACATAGACTTTAAATAGCTATAATTCTAGTTTTTCCTATAATCTCTGAAAAATATCTCGATAAATCTCAATAATAATTGAAAGCAATCAAATTCAGATCAAAATAGGATTAAGATTTAGGTTCTAATAGTAATACATTGCAATCTAATTAAGAAAAATCTCTCTAAAATACCTCTAGAACATTTTATGCTATACTATCTATCTGGCAGTGTTAAAAAAGCTACAAAAAAGGAGAGATTGGGGCAGAAATTCTTGGGAAGAACAGGGAAGGAAGGGATAGAAGGCTGCTTGGCGGACATCTCATCACGACGGCAACGGTCTCGACATCGCATTATAAAATTCCTACAATAAATTAGTAAGTAGGTAGTAAAGGATAAAAGATTTGTTACACATGAAACAAAATAAGATGATACAAAAGTTAAAAGGAAATGATTACCCTTTCAATCACTGCCTCGCGCTCGAGAAGAGAAGCAGCTGCACGGTAGACGTTTGCCCGTTCATCTAGCCGAGCAGGGGTACTAAAGAGTACCTCGCATTAATTTCTGTCATTCTTATGTTAATAAGAATGACAGAAATTATTTATTTAAAAAGGCATTAGTTTCTGTTTATTGTAAAATAGTGTACTTCTCTTAAATATTTTTATCAGAAAAAAGAAATATGTTGGGTTTTGGGGTAATGATAACTGAAGAGTAAAGAAATACACACCTTTCTTCCTTTGGGAGTTCGGGCTGCTCATCCTCGTACGCTGAGAAGATTCGCTCCCTTCTCACTCTTCCCTCGCTCCAGCCGATGTAGTTCCTGTCAAATATGACGAAACTTGTATTCGCTTGAAAAATAAGAAAAAAGTTATAAGGAAAAAATTAAGAATAAGCAACAAAAAACCCAGTCATTTGCGCTTATAACTAATAAAATATGGTTCTTGGAGGAGCAGTTTAATACAAGAGTCATGACGTTTTGAAATAAAAGTGTACACGACCCTTGAAATTCTTAGATAAACGACTAAACCAGGAATAGTTAACAAAAGTCTTCCATTTGTGGCTTACAACAAACTTCTCTTCAGAGAGATGTAGGAATTAATAAAACCGTGGCTCACAGAAAATAGGTTATTCTTATTATAACAAGCTGGCAACAAGTTATATAATAGATGCTCACCTCTTCCCACTTTCGCAGCCTTTGGCGACCGACTGCTCGATCGACAAATGAAGCTTCTGCAAAATGAAAAGAAACTCATTTTGCGAAATGTGCATTCATTGCACATCGAATAGTGCTACTCACAAACTATGAAAATCATATATTTACTTTAACGCATTCCAAATTCATTCAGATTTGGAAACAGAACCACCAAATCATTCAACCTGAGCCATTCATTTATGGCTTACAATAAAGTTGCATTCAAAGTGATGTAGAGCTCCTATCCAGTCGTAGTGCACAACAAAATTTTAATTTAACAAAATGGTATGAGTAACACATACCACGCTCAACCTGACGACTCGCTTCCACAACTCGAGTTGGCCCAACTCGTGTCACAGCTTAGAAGGCGAAAAGAAGGCGAAGAACCTGACAAATGAGATTTCAGCCATATGGTTAAAAGTACATTCAAGGCAACACTTCGACACGAACCATGTTAATCTTAAAATAACTTCAAATCACTTTCAAACGCCAATTTCAATCAGACTTGCAAATAACACTACAACTTCATTCAACGTGAGCACGGCGCTCTTATCCAGTCTAATTCTCCTCGCTCTCGTCAAAAACAAGCTCCAAATCGTCTACGGACATCAATTAGAATATTTAAGAACAAATTTATCAACAATAATAACAAAATGTTACGCGCGGCGCAGCCTCAAAGTAATCTCAAGCTATTTGTAAGCATCCACTGCTGATCAATTTCATTTTTCAAAATGGCGCCATAGTGTATTGGAGGCGAGGTGAGTGAGGTCCAAATATTTCTTCCCTTAACTAATACTCGCCTCTGTGGGGTTCAACACATGGTGTCAAGGAGGCTTTCAGTTTGGAAGAGAAGACAAAGTCGTGATGGGTGATGTGCGAGTGACGACCGACAACACAGGAAAATCTACACTGTAAATAAAGAGCTGAATCAATGACAGAATTATCTCGTATAAAAGAAACGCGTACATCTTCCCCAAATATCTGATGTAGTCGCTTCTCTGTATCTCCTCCCCTCTGAAGCAGACATTTCCCTCGTCATCTTCAAAGAGAGTAGCAGCATCGAATGGACCCGAACATTCTGCCGGTCCACTTTCGTCTTCGGAGTTACTTTCGTATCACTTCCATCCTCATCTTGCCTGGCACTAAATGCTTGCGATTAGAAAGGAGAAGTGAAACATCTGAGATAATTTAATTATCTACGAAAAGGGTACTAAAGTGCACGTGCCACCGACTTGTCAATATTTCCTGCCATTGAATCATCCAAGAGGTCGTTTTCGAAAGACAAATCTGACAGCATCGACGACGAACTGAATGCAAATCATATTAGCTCACGTTTTGTATTTTCGCTACGTAAGTGCACGTACATTCTTGTGGCTCGAGAGGGAGTAGCAAGAACATCTGCAGGTTCATGATCTTGGGAAGGACTTCTTTGAAACAAGTCTTCAGCTCTGGTTTTTCAGAATGACCCTTATTAGGTTGAAATCAAACCTAATCGGAGCGATCTTAGAACCTACTGGTCACTAATTAAACTCGACGATATTATAATTAGGCTTTGAATCCTCATAATTAGGACTCACTTTAAGCCTAATTAGGCACACTTCGCAAACTTTATCTGTTGCCTTAAAACGTACATTAACAAGCATAAATCGTTAAATTATGCATTACAATGAATAAAGAATTGCAAAACTCCTAAGCACCGGTTCATAACAGAGTGAGAAATTTAACAGTATTTGGGAATGAGGAAATAAATTAATTAAAAATTGGAAAGGACATGCTAGCACCGGTTCATAACTAGGAATTGCATATGCTAGCACTGGTTTATAACAGATTTTAAAATAATAAAGTAGGAGTGGGACAAAGAAGGGCAATTTGGCTGACTTTACTGGCCCTCTTCATTGATGTCCCTACCGTTACCGGTGGCTGCAGAGCGGCTCTTCTGGAGATCAGATCTTGCCTTCGTTCTGAATAAAAGAGAAAGAGAGATAGATGTGTTGAGAAATGAAAATTTTTAACGGCTAACGTTGCATAGGTCCAATAGTGTGACCAGAGAGTGCAGACAGATTCCTCAATATCCTTCTTGTTCAGATCAGTGCGGCCGGGGAACACGATGACCATGAGGAATGCGTCTGATGTGGAAAATGACTTCTAGACTAACATACACTGTTTTCAACGGGGGGTCGATCTCCACAGCTTCGTATCCTTCAGCTGCTCGTCGCTTCACTTCCAGACGCAGCTGTTGAAGTATCGCAGTACTGAAATAGTGAAAATAGAACAATTTCATGTTAAAATTCAATTATGAACTTTCCTAGCTAACTTTTTAAGCATGAATCCTCCCACGTTTCGCGTGACGTGCAAGTTAAGGCATTTCTGCATCACAAAATTCAGATGCTCGAACGAGATGGTGTAAAGGGGATACTGGCTGCCCATCGCGTCATGCCAAAGATCTTACGTTGCCTAGGTTATCCATTTACTAAACTTATTTCAAGATATGTTGCTTTTACCGGGTCATCACAAGCAGCTGTTACAACTTTGGAGTCAATTTCGATTCCATTCCAAAACCGATACCCTTCGAGCTCGTTTACAACGTATCGAAGCAGCCTATCGTGGACTGCTGTGGATGGTTCAATGTCGCCGAAGTAAATGGCAGCCAAGGCAACTGATCCCTCCCTAGCGCGGTGACCATCATCCAAGTCTAGCGACATGAGTCCCAGAGGCCAACATTTTTGTCTAAATTTAAATAATTCGCAACTAATATACTATGCATGAACACACTATCTAACCTTGAGTGCCCTTTCAGTTTTACGCCATCCCAACTTGAGACAAAACTCAATGGTTGAACAGTAATGCCTGTACTTTTCACTCTTTGCTGAAAGTATGGCCAAGAGAGCGGAGTACTCAGAATGGAACCCGACGCAATAGCGTCGTGGAGATGGCTAATGTGGGAATAGTGTGCGCTCAAAAGTCGATTCACTATTTGCGGGATATCCGCCAGCTTAACAGTTGACTTTACCGGGCCGTCAATGCATGAACATCTGGGGAAAAATAGCTATGCTAATTTAAAGGAAGGACTATGAACGCAAACCTCGGAATGTCAAGAGCACATCGAGCACAAATAATTAGAGTGTGCGCGAGGTGTGCTCTATTATTAAGAAACGTTCTCATAAACGCTTCGTGTGGAGTAGAGTGGCAGGAAAAGTACAACTTCAAGCCTGACCATACAACACAAATTACATTACTGTACATCCGATGCATTCTCGAATGATTATACACCAAACTGACTGGATTTGCTGAAAGCGCTGTCGATGAGATGTTGCAGTTGTCCTAAGACTTCAGATGGCGTGTCCGCGAGACGGATAGTGGAAGTAACTGAATGAAAAGCATTGCGTAAAAAAGTAAGCACAATACAATAATAGCCATTTAAAAAAGTATAAAAAAAATGGCGAAAATCTCATCCGCCAAATCCTCGTCGTTGCTCCACTCTTCATGTTCCGAGCCTACGACATCCACTTCTTCTTCTTCTTCTAATCCATCCGCTATCTTCCTCTTCGTAGCACGACTGGATTCGCCAAAAACATCTTCTGCACGGCTGATCGCATCTCTCACAAGATTCCGGCGACGATTCTCGCTGTTGTATCGTCGTTCCATCTGACATAATGAAAAATAGTTCTAGTTATATAAAAAGAACATCATGACCACGGAGGGTACGGGTCATACAAATTCTTCCGGTTTGAGAGCACACCAAATCCGCGTTGCGCCCGTTTCATGCGTCGCGGCTAGGCACAGCATATAGCTCTCCTCCAAATGCATCGATCGAAGTGATTTAAACTCCCTCCAAAAGTTACCGTAATATGTGGTCATTAATTTGAAAATTTAGGTAACTCCCTCCAAAAGTTACCGTAATATGTGGTCATTAATTTGAAAATTCTGGCAACTGGCAATTTGCCAGCAATTTCACCTTCGCTAAGGATTTTGAAGTTCCGTTACGTTTGTGTCACACAATACGATTGTGGAAAACTTAAGAAATTTACAGTTCGACGCACCAAAATTCTCTCAAACCGGAAGGGGGTACCCTCCGTGCATGACTTAAACAAGAAACAACAACTGGTTGCTGCGTTTTATTTCTCTGAGCACAAAATTCGAATTTCTCGACCTCACCCGCTTCATATGCTTACTGTAGTTTCTCACCAAAAATGTTTAGGCTAGAAAGAACCTACACTAGGTAGGAAATCATTCGAATTAGGCTTGAGTTTCAACTCCAGCCTAATTAGGCTCATTCGGAAAAACCAGAGAGGTTCCTCTTCGACATCAACACTGGAGCACATTAAGGGATCAAAGCTGAGATCTTCCATTTTTGAGGTGGAAACTGCAATTAAATACTAAACAATTATTACCATTAACAAAAAATTAAAAAATTAAATAGAAACATATAGTGTGAAAGAAAGAATTGATAGGCGGAAAGCATTGGGTGAATATTACCATAGGCTGGGTGAATATTACTATAAGGCGGGTGAATATTACCATGGGTGAATGCGGGTGAATGCGGGTGAATGGGTGAATGGGTGAATATTGCTATTTGCCGTTTGGTGTGGTATGTCTCTTTGCTCTCACCAATGAACGCTTTCTTCTAGAGCGCGCCTACTTATCTTTTTTTTCCACAGCAAAACTAGAGAAGACATTCTTTCGAACTGATCATTCACTTCGACTTTGGCCCTTGAACATTGACTCAGCGATGCTTATCTGCATTTCCTGTGCAGTGAATGTGTGTCGCGCGTTCAGTAATGGGTCTGGTCTGTTCTGGAGCAGACTTTGCGCTTCCTTGCTATCTGTTTCCTGCGTTTCTGATCACCACTAATCTTGCGGTTTCTGGCTTGGGCTTGCGTTCGATTTCGCATTACGAAATACTGCTCTAATGCGTTTATTATTACACTTGTTACAGAAGGAACTGCAATCAAGAGAAACCTTGTTGCGGGAGGTTTCCATCCTGATATGTGATGCCTGCCCTCAGGGCGTTTGGCAGGCCTTGGCGGATCGGCAGTGATGACTTTGTCTTTCCTGGTCTGTCGGAGGCATTCGTCCGTTTTGTCTGGTTCGTACAGTTCATTCAATAATAAACTTCTAAAGAAGTTAGAGAAGGTAAGGAAGTCTAATTGTACCAAATAATGTAGTTTTTATGGTTTCCCGGTTTGTTTTCTTATTTTTATCAGATAAATCAGTTACTTCCGGCTCCTTCAGGGTTGTCTGCGGTGTTGTTGTCTTCGCGCTTCACTACCCACTGCAATGTGAGAACGAGCGAGATGTCACTAATTATTTATCCATGATTCTCCTCATCAACATTGTCACCATGGTTTCTTACTTTTCAAGTTTGTTATTATTGTTATAAATTGTAATTTTAGTAGCCTTCCTTGATCAGCGATATAAGTGAAGATGATAAATGCCATTGCAGATGATTTGCCTTGCGATGGCGCGAATCAGCGCGCGTGGCTCCATCATGGACACGAAGCCACGGAAGCATATCAGCACGCTTATCTACCTGCGGGTTCCGCTCTTTATCAACGAGATCGTGTGGACGTGCATCTCGACAGTTCTTATCTTTGGTACGATCACGATTACGTTTTTTTTCTTATTGTGGCTCTTTCTTCTTTTGTTTTTGCACCGTGAATTTTTGTGCGTACTGATCCCGAAGTATTCTGTCAATAGATTCTTTAACTTAATGTCCGTTGGCTATTATTCCAGCCTATCACATATGCTATTTGGCATTGTTGCGATAGAAAGAAGGAATTTGTATAAGATTATGAGAGTAATAAAAAGATACCTTTTCCAGAAGGCTACGATATGTGCCATTTCGTCTTCGCTGTTCGGGTTGCCGTTCTTCTTGAATGGGCGCTTATAATCGTCGTTTTCATTGGTTACTAATGATTACTGGAGTAATTCCTATCATCCATTTTGTTGTCGACTTTTTATTATTTTAGAAGGTTTATTTTTAAATGCCTTCAGGGCTTCTCATCGTGTTCAATCCTCTCAAAGGCGAAGAAGATCTCAGGGATGACTCACTCATCTCACGTAGTTCTTGGACGTTTCGTACATTTAAAATTGTAAGCTTTAATGATGTGAAAAGCATAATATGGAATGCTAAAGTTATTTATCTGAATTTTCCCTTTCTCAGCTGAAACTTCGACAAGACGCCCGGATGCGCGCGGCCCTCGATGACATTGCCAATCTGATTGCCTCCTTCTTCGTCGATGACAACTTGGTCATCTCGGATATTGTCGCGGGTCTTCTTCTCGTTGTGCACTCCCCGATTAACGTGTACCCGCCCTGTGTCAAGGATGAGAGGGGTTAGCGAGCTTCTATGCCTTTTTTTTATATTTTAAATAAGTTCGTGCGAATACTTCTCGTACTTTCAGAAATGACATTCCAATTTATTTTACAGATTAAAAACAGAAGCATTTATTATTATGATGATTGTGTTGAATTGGCAGAAGTTCCACCGTGGATGACGGCTTCGGCTGCTCTTCGCTTCATGCGTCTTTCCACGTGTGTTTATGGCTGGCCGACCTATCTCATGCACAACTTCCTTAAGCCATCCGCCTACATTCAACTCGCGAGGAGAATTCGATGCTGCGGTTCCATTCGATGTGACCAGGTTTATTTTTTATTTATTTTTTTAAATTTCTCTTTCTTTTCTTCCATAACAGAATTGTAGCTTTCAGTACCGTAGTCAAGCCTGCTCGTTACAGTAATTCATTTGCATTTTAGTGCTAGAATTACTGTAGTTTGCTCGATGAAGATTTGTCTCCTAGTTCCATTTCGATGTTGTTGTAGGAGGAAGAAATTGTCCTGCTTAACAGCAGTCAATCAAGCGAGAATGCCAGTAAGAATAAGAATAAGGAGAAGAAGATTTATAGCAAGAGGGTATGAAACTTCTCCTTTTGATTGGCCAAATTATGTAACTCGCTTGGAGGCACCCTCTGTATTATCCGTCCACATCCGTATCCTGATGTATTTGCAGTCTCCTCATTCTTTATTACCTCTTTCTTGTATCGTCTAAAGTTACTTTCAATATACCGTTTCCCACGCTGTCCTGTAAGTGCCAATACCATTTTTTTTATTTGTTCGTATTGCAATTTATGCGACATTAGCAAAGTCTCTCCTGTGTATTACAATTAATGTTCTGGTACTTTCCATTATGGGGATTAAGTGAAGTCTTTCAAGAACACTGTTTGGCTTTTCCAACTTAATAAAAAGAAAGAAATATACATGACAACTTTTTGAAGGTGCTGGTAGTGGAGGACAACTGCTGTCTGTGCAATACCACGGCCTTCCTGATGTCCTCCGAGCAGTACGGCATGAATGTCTTTCCCTTCTTCATCTCCTTCCGAAATCGACTCTATGAGGTACTTTCATAAGTAATTCGGCAGGATTGAATTTTCCCTCGCTCTTGTGGTTTCGAAGATCATTTGTGGGTTGTCGTTAATTAGTTTGATGAGCAGGTTCCATTCGTGGTGCTGTTCGACCACGACTCGCAGAGTGTAGTTGTGACGATTCGTGGATCGTGCTCACTCAGCGACGTGGTCACGGATCTCAGTCTCAGTCAGTGATGGGCGCAGTTAGTACTTGTAAACTGCCTAGGTATAAAAAATGATGGAATAACCCGTACTCTTCTCCTCGTTACTCTTTTGTTCGCTTTTCAGGCAGCCTTATCAGGCAAGCGCTACCATAAAATGATCACAAACCACAAATTAAGTAGGCATTTATGATGGTATGAAAGGGAATAGCGTGATCTGTTCTGCACGTGTTTCTTTTATCGTTGTGGTTAATATAGGAAACCTTATAATAGTGTTTCGGAAGAGATTATAGTTTTCATGTGTAATAGTTGGATTTGAACTCAATCTTGAACAGGGAAGATTGTTTGAACGAACTTGAAGTTGCAATTGCAAGAAGTGCGTGTATCTGCTTAGCTGTGAGAGTCAAAAGATATGAACAATTGTATCCATTGTGACCTGTAAAGGAATTTGATAGGATGAATGATGACAATTGCTAATTTTAATCTTTATTATATATAAATAATATTTGGAATTTTGAGGAGACGAAATCTTCTCGGCAGACGTGGACAGCGATCCCGTGCTGAGAGAGGACGCCGCACTCGACGCAGCGGATGGCAGCCAGGTCAGGGTGCATCGCGGCATGCTCAGATCGGCCAGATACGTATACGACACTCTCAGGTTAGAAAGAGACAGAGCGAGAGAGAGAGAGAGAGAGGGAATGACATAAGAGATAGGAGAGCGAGGGGATGAGAAGAGATATGCAGAATGTAAGAGGGTGTGAGATAGAGATAGAGAGAGAGAGTTGCTAACATTGGAGCAGATTGAGATAGTGGTAGACGAAGAGAGAGAGAAGTGTCATTCTCTCAGGAACAACGCGGTCCTGGAGGACATGTTCGTCCTCTACCCGAACTACAGCCTCGTGGTGTGCGGCCACTCTCTCGGTGCCGGAGTTGCCTCTCTGCTCACTCTCTTCCTCAAGTTTGTGTTTTGTGTCTTTGTCCCAGCTGGTTTCAAAGTACTAAGAACTTTAAAGTGATATTATTGCCAGTTCGTCAACAACTATTTATATTGTTCACACGGATGTCAAGAGGACTCGAACTGGTAGATTATGTATGAAATAAATGAGATGTTCTTGAAGGCAAGAGTACCCTCTCGTGAAGTGCTTCGCCTTCTCTCCCCCCGGCTGCGTCGTGAGCCAGAGTGGCCAGGCCGAGATGGAGCAGCACGTCATGAGTGTCGTCAACAAGGATGACGTCATCCCGAGGATCACTTATCAGGTGACCCCCGCCCCGCCCCTCCAAGAGAAACTCAGTCCTCCAGTCTTATATAGCCCTTCTTTATAGTTGTACTGCATACGAAAGCAAAAATGTCTAGAAATTTGCATCAGTGTGATTTAAATTCATTTCGTAAAAAAATGTTTGTTGAATAGTTCTTCAGTCTAGCTCAAGATGAAATTTCATTCCTAGTCCCTGCACAAGATCCGAGAAGCGGTTCAAGCTGAGCTTCAACAGACGACAAGGGCGAAATGTGAAATTCTCATCAAGGTTTCATTATTGTGATATTATATTTTCATTACCTTCATTCTACTTTTGTAAAAGATTGATTTTTATTTCTTACTTATCATTTGAATATTAGGGGATCTTCCGCCTCTTCTTCTCTGCTCCTTGGGACCTCCACTCTCCACAGCCAGCAACCTCAAGTTCCGCTTCCCCGATGACCCAGCGAAACGGAACTGACCGCGCGAATCTCATTCGAGAGGGCCTCTCGGGTGTGGGATACGGTAGCCAGTCGATTGCCGTGGAGATGCACCCTTCAGAAGAATCTAGGGTGCAGGTGAGGGCCTAGATTTTTTAATCGTGGACTAATCTGTGAAGTACTTATGAAGAGGGTTAATTAAAAGTGTTTTAATGAATCATTTGATTGGTAAATGTGGTAAAGAAATCAAAATCATCGCAATAGATATTTTAGCTATACGCGCCTGGCAGGATACTGTACATGGCCACTAGTGAGGAGGAGAGCGGCGGGGCAGCAGAGAGCGAGAGGACGATTCGAGGCGAATGGATCAGTCACAGGTTGGGAGGAAGAGTCAGAGATGGACCGAAGAGAGTTCTTTACGATGAGCAAGTGCGTAGAGTAGAAGAGCCTCAAGTATGAACGTTTATAACCAAGTTTACTATTGTATAGGGTAGGGAGGCGAAAGGTTTACGGATTTTAATTTTCTGTTGTAAAATCACGACTATTATATATGCTATAACAAAAATTGAAATATATTCTATAAAAGGATTATAGAGTTTTCCCCAAGTTGATTTCTGTCGTTCTGGTGAGTGTGACAATTTGTTGAAGTTCTTTTAGTTGCCTCTCCATGGTGAAGTTGTCCGCGTCGGCTCTCACTGACCATCTGCCGAAGAATGTCATTTCGAACCTGGAGAAACTGGCCGAGCGAGAGGAGTCCCAAGAACAGCCATCAGCTAGGCAAGACCATTCTAATTCTGCTGTAACATGAAAAATATTCCACGAAAATGATTATTTCTCCCTTACTACAGTTTAATATATTACATGTTTCGCATTTATGAACTATTACGCTTTTAACCATACCAATTGAGCCTCCACAGCTATCTCGGAAGATTTTTGAATTAACGGAGCTTTTGACACTTTTCGGAATGCCTACTAGACCTGTTTATAGTATGCGAATGTATTTGATATATGTCCGTTTTACCTTGAATCTGTGAATGTTTCCCATCAGCCAGAGCTAGCGAAGAAGACGTGTATCCTTTCAACCGAAACCTGTGAGTATTCCTTGCTACCGTATCCTGTGAGTGCTTCCATTGTTCTGTGACAGAGCTTATAACGAGTAGAACATCCTATTGTATTTGAGGGAGAGAGAGAGAGAAAGACAAATAATAGACAATACCGCTAGGGCAAAAGAGTATGAACTATAGTATCATAAATATAATTTATTTACTGGATAGTATGTATGTTTCCCAAACGTTGGTCGTGATTATTCACCTTACAGCATTTATCATGCGAGACTGATTTCATTAATGAAGCTATTAATATTATTAGGATTGCTATAATATCTGCATCATATGGCTATTTCATTGTCTTCGCCTTAATACGAGCTTCTCTATTGTCATAGGTTAATGCATTTATTCCGTCATAACATAGTTTAAAATCTATCTTTCTTGGGTGCCTTTAAAAAAATTCCATTGTATTGACATTGAGCGGACTGGGTGATTTCTACTTGTTGATAAATGCTGTGAAAAATTGCCAGAATGATTGACTACTGTTTGGAATTTAATAGTCACAAGATATACAAGAGCCAGTTACCACGACCGGACATATGCATACTTATTCCTTAGTTCGCACATACTTTTAGCACACAAATTCATGAATTCCAGATAATTGTTGCATTGTTAAACATATTCGATGTTTAAAAGATTATGATGAACGTGAATTTAAAAATTACCATCGCTGTCAACTGTTGTTCTCCTCGCTGCTTTACATATTCATAATTGTTCCGCCTTTACTGAGACAAGGAAATGTGCATTCTCAATGACATTTCCTCCTACTTCCACGGTCAAAGATGGTTGGCAATTTTCGAGGGAAATCGACGATCGTGGAAAAGAATCAAAACAAGGTTTTTCGCGAGT